>JAODJW010000002.1:3717399-3801260 GCA_026777045.1 Hyperopisus bebe
TTCCATTATTTCTTATGGGAAAAATTCGATCAGAACTCGAACTTTTTAGGATTCGATCCGGAGTCCGGAACGGATTATGTTCGAGAACCAAGGTACCACTGTACCTATGTAATGCAACATGTTACAAGGTCTCATTTAAATTTCTTATTTTATACATTGAGACTGGTTGACTGCTGAGATCCTTGCTGCCTCTGGAAGCTGACGTCCGCCAAAAGCTCGGATGGACTGAACTCGCTTTTTTCAGTCCGCAGTGAGGAACCGTGTCTAAAGCTAGTAGCCTGTTAGGATTCCTTAGTGGGGGCTTCTGTGATCCTCTGTTCCATCTCGAAACTGGTCATTCTGAGACATTCCAAACATACTCGCCACGCATGGGAGTGCCTCACACCTTGGCTGTGAGGCTCTACTTCCCTGTAACGAGTGCAGGCAGCTACAAGGTATCTGGGGTTAATGGGCTAAACCTTGTGTGTGCAGAAGATCACAGTAGGGGGACCTGCTGACAAGTCCAGGACGAAGGGGACAGTAGCACCCAGAGGTACTGTGAGGAGGGACATACACAGTGCTGTCAAAAGTCTCAAGCAGTCAACGGAATTGTTTAAAACTATCTGTATAGTAAGTGTACATTTGCTTAGAACAAAAAACCCAATTTCACATTAGAATACCTAAAAATTAAGACAAATGAACACAAAAACTAACAAGAATTTCCTCTGTTCTCCAGAAAATGACTGTTACCCGGTTGGATACCTAGATGAGCACAGAACACCGCTTCAGTTCCCAACCTCTCCTCAGGGGCACCCCAGCTAATCCATGTATTTGTTACATTTCATAACCAGCTCGCTTAATTAATTAAATTCGTTTGAAAAGTCAACAAAGTATTGATTAGCCATATGAGGTGTGCTAGTGATCAAGTCAAAAAAATACATGGATATACTGGATGTTTGCTGCAAATATTGTGGTGATTTCAGGAGAGGTTTTGATATATTTAGACTAACACATTTCTACAGTCATAATATCCATTCTTTTCTATGAGGAAAACTCTAATACCAACATGACTTTAACCCCTAACCCAACCTTAACCGTAAGTAACCAAACAATATACTGGACTTTTGGCATTTCCAGTGTTTTGATTGCATTCACAGATCTTTGTGGGGACCTGGAAAATGGTCCGTACCATGTCAAAATAACAGGTATTTATTATATCGTGGGGAACATTTGGTCCCCACGATGTAATAAAAACATAATCCACACAGACGCAAACACACACACACACACACACACACACACACAGTGAAGAACAGTGATGGCAGTGTGGCCAGTAGCAGATGGCAATGCAGTAAAATGTAGCAAGGGGTAGCTGAGGCCTGCCCACTACAGTGACCCTTCCCGCAGTTCAGCACCACACTGAGTGCTACCGAGACAGGGTTCCCTGTGGCCACACCCCCTCACCCACTCTCAGCCAATTGAAAACGTAAATCCTGGCTACCCAGCCAGGCCACACCCACAGCACAGTCCAACATTCAGGAAATTACTATGATATGGATTCTAAGTTGGAAAATCCAGGTTGCTCCACTATTGAGAAGCCATACCTAGAAAAAGGCCTGAAAATTAAATGACTAGATGCATCAAGACACGTGAAGGCAGTAGTATCAGGCTATGACCAAGCTGTCGCTACCTTAAAAAAAACCCAGCCTTGAGATCTCATCCAGTGGATCATGCAATCAACTGTGCATTTCTGTCAGCACTACATCTTCAGGAGAGTTATCTGTGCTTGATTGGGACAGTCAAGGCCAGACCACAAAAGCAAGGTGAGTTACCCACTTCGGATGAGAGAAATCAATCATGGCAATATGAATCTGTAAGACAATCTATTCCTGATCCAGCATGGATATAAAAGACAATGTTTTGTAAATGCTGCAAGACACAGTTAAGCCTTCCCTTCTGGTCAGTGGACACAGAAGATCATACCCATGCAAGTATGAACTGGGCACTTTCTGCCATTGACTTGGCTAAAAGCCCATTTGAATCAAACTCATATACTTAGCACCTGTAAGAGGAAGAGGCAGATGTTCTGTCACAAAGGAGAAAATGTTCGATTATTGCACCTAACTGACCACAAAGGACCTGCAGCTCAGACTGCAGTTCAAACGACATAAACGTATGATCGTGTCACATCGTAATAAAAGATCAGAGGCCTTCTGCAACACAGAAAGAGGCGGAAGACTGCATACAGGAAGTCACAGGGTGTGACGCCAATATACTGCTATGCAAATGGAACGGAGCAGCTGACAGAGTTACAGACAGCCAACAGCGTGCTGTAAGGAGCACTGAAAGATGAACACAGTGACAGACAGTCTACACAAAAATTGAAAGGACTGACAAGCAAGTGACATAATGATAGACAGCCGACAACTGAGCCACTGACCTCCACCACTGCCAACCTTTGGGGGGGAAGGGGGGGGGTCAATATCCATGCACTGACAGCAGTAACATTAATAATCAATGACCATCACCATGTTACCTGAACGCTGTCTGTCTGAATCGGTGGGTGGGCATTTTCTCATTGTACTGAATTGATGGGGGGGGGTCCTTTCGTATTAGCAAATGAGCCTTGCTGGCTGCGTGCCAGACCACTTAGGAACAAAGGGAATGATGGAGAGTGCAAAACACCGGCCGAGAACTAGGTCAGGTGCCCGTCCCCAGGAAACATCAGAAGCAGCGCGTTGTTAGAAATGCAGACGCCTTCTCACACTGTCCCATTCATAAGAGCAAAGGCACAGGCCAACGGGGCCAAGGCCATACGTCCCCATCTGGGTTTTCACGTCTTCGGCTACTCGACCCAGCTACTGCGTCCTGTATTCTGTACTCAACGAAAGTGAAAGAAGAACCTTTCAACTTGCATCTTCGCAACTTCATCTGCTCAGGTGTGAAAGGGGTGTTAATAAAAGATGGACCTGCGTGCACAGGTAGTCATCTCCTACCTGTGCTTTCAGCTCCTAGGGTGGGTTTGCCTCAGAGGCCAAACAGCCTCTCCCAGCCAGACACAGGGCACAAAAGTTCTAGGTGATAGACGTAAAGTCAAAGGGAGTCCAATAACATTCTCTAAAGCATTCCCCTAGAGTGTCTAATCCGTGGTACCTCTTGTGACTCAAGGAATCTTCCTAATTGATAGGTGCACAGTGTGTTGGTGACATGCTTTTATTCCTAAAACCCTGCCTCAGTGCATCCCCTCCAGGGACAGCTCGGGGCTACTGGAATTACACTGGAGGAATCCAACCTAAAAAGGTCACTTGACTCAACAAGCCACAACCATCTTGGGAAGGAGCCAATCCCAGATAGTGCTTTCAGCATCTCTGAATCATGATGGGGAGAGAACAGCTTCAGCCAGTTTGTGATAAGAGTGTTGAAAATAGAGTGTAGTTGTACCATTTATATCTGGCACTCAACGCTTCGGAGAGTATCTCAGTGGGTTGAGTTTACAGGCGGTCTCCTGCTGTGAAGCACAGCACAGCAGCATGTTGAGCCTAACACAGCCTGTATCTGGAGTGACATTACTCCAAGGCTAAAAGAATCTATCTCTGGAGTGGCATTATGTCAGGCCGACCCTAGCCAGCGTGCGCAAGAGACATCTGACACAACCACAAACAGAGGTGGCTCGTTCGGAAAGAAAGAAAAAAAGTCCAGACTAAGATTTTGTTTCAACCAATCAGTTGAGTACCCTATGACTGTGACTCTTTATACTCAGCTGGTTGGTTGAAACACTTAGTCTAGATTTTTACTTTCTTTCCCCAAATTACTCACCTCTGACCACAAGTAAACAGGAAAACCAAACGTATGAAGAAGGACCATGAAGAGAAAGCACACCCACGGACATGCAGTTGTTTTGCAGAGGGGGGTTCAAACCAGCGACCTTATGATCAGAGGCACTGTTTTGCAGAGGGTGGGCTCAAACCTATTACCTTCCGATCAGAAGCACTGTTTTGCAGAGGGTGGGCTCAAACCAACGACCTTCCGATCAGAAACACTGTTTTGCAGAGGGTGGGCTCAAACCAACGACCTTCCGATCAGAAGCACTGTTTTGCAGAGGGTGGGCTCAAACCAACGACCTTCCGATCAGAAGCACTGTTTTGCAGAGGGTGGGCTCAAACCAACGACCTTCCGATCAGAAGGACTGTTTTGCAGAGGGTGGGCTCAAACCAACGACCTTTCAATCAAAAGCACTGTTTTGCAGAGAGTGGGCTCAAACCAGCAACCTTCTGATCAGAGGCACAGCCCACTGAGCCACACACCACTCCACATAGAGCCTACATATTCCCACAACCCTGCACTACACAATACAATAAAAAAAAGACAGACCCACACATTTTATTTCTACATTTAAAAAAAATCACAAATCAAGAATCTTCACTCAAAATCACCTTTTCCATTTAATGTCAGGAAGAAAGGAGGGACTTTTGTAACTTTTATAACACTACTTTGTAAACCAAAGATCTCCACAGACCATTTCCAGATCATCTAAACACAGTCTGAAGAATGAATTGAAGTGAAAGCAAAAAAAAACTAAAAGCTTCACCACCTAAATGTGCTGCCGTCTCATTATCATAATGTCAAATGTCACTTTTCTCATACTTGTACGTGTTAGACAAGCTGATATCAGTCCATCAAATATCTTGTTCAATCTAACCAGATTAAATTCCCGGTAGTGCCACGCTACAGACACTGCTGTGTCAAATAGTTTTTTTCATTACTAGCAACCAAACAGATGACAGCCAACACTACATCAGTTTAACCCTTTTTGCGATGGTCATTGTACTCAGTCATCCTACAGTTTCTTCCTTCAGTCTGTTTACAGGGGAATCTATGGCTTCCACAAACTTTTACAGACATTATAAATCATCAAGCTTGAAATGTACTTTTTTTCTTGCCAATGTTTTCTGTTAACAAGCAGCAGCAAGTTTACTTATAAAGTAAGCAGGCAAAACTGAAGCAGAACAGATGGAGTATACAGTAGCGTTTATATAATGTGTGTAAAATGAGTTGTCGTATTGCCACACCAGCAAAATACAAAAAAGCCCTTATTCAGGAGAGTTCTCACCCTGTCCACATCCACATGCTGTGTGCCATAAAGACAAACCCACAGACAACAGCCCACCCAATAACACCACTTTGCAGACGATCAGGTTCCCTGAGAGCTGACTGGCTGACCTTAAATGACCTTACCCAGTTCAGATCACTATCTCTCCCTGCTCCCTCCATTCACAGAACCTTCCGCTTTCTCCCTTTTGGGGGGTAACATATACCCACTCTCCTTTATACTTCCCTGGGAACATCCTTGTCACCCCCAGGGGGAAAAAAGGCAATATGAGACCATTTCTGAATCTATGTAATCTGGGATCAAAATAGGGGTCAAGATTGCTTATGTTCTGCTTCAGAGATGAGGAACAAATGTATTTTTGCATAAGCTACGTGGCTTCAGTTCAGCTTAAGTTGACCGAGACAGTTTGGTAGACAAATTTCTATTTGATTACAGTAGGGTTTTCGAGAACATTGACATGAAAATCCTGTCACAGTAAAGATAGGGCTTGCTCTCTGAAGTAGGTATAATTTTTTACTCAAAGACCCCTTAAGGGATGTGACCTAAAATTCTGGCAATCACAATTATTTTGGAACATGCAGTTGAGTCACTGGGAAGCTGAGTTGCTGATGAAAAAAACAAAAAACAAAGGGCTCTGCCCATTGTAACTGGACAGATATACATGCACTGCATTACGGGAACTTCAAAAGGGAAAAGGCTTCAAAGTGGACATCTGTGGTCTGCAGCTGGATACATGAATGCAAGAAACCTGACTTTTTATATGATGTACGATAAACTGTGTGTGAACCTAAATAATTATGGGTGTGAACATGCATGACACACCAACGATCACAATAAGCATCCCGTACACAGATGCTGTGTTTGTTTTATCATTCCGTTTGTCTGTTAAATAGAAGCATGCCCTACCAGACATTGTCCGATCCACTTATCCAGGTGAAGCTGCACGTTTAGCCATGTCAAGGTCAACCTAGGATCACAGAACGAATGGCTAACTGCCATGGTTGGAGAGCAACTAGCTTTGATGACCCTCTAGATATGCTGTCAAATGTAACATCAAGCTTGAACAAGAACAATGATATAAGCTGCTGGTGGTGAAATCAGTCAAGCTCTTCAGATAAGGACAAAGTGAAGATGAGCAATCATGGCACACCCCCCCCCCCTTCTCACTGACTCCTTTTTTCAGATTAATTAATGCAACATGAGGATTTTTAATACAAACATGCCTCCTCTCTCCCGCTTGAGACACACTTAAAGAGCGTTTCACCATTCATAAGCCATACGCCACGGCCATTCCGGACCTGCCTGGTACTTGGCCAATTCCTGGCAACTTTTCCTTGTTTCTGAAAGCCGAGAGGCCTGGGCCCAGTGCCAGTTTACCTCCACGACAGCCAATCTGCCACACTGGATCCACGGAGAGTTCCCTCTCATTTGCATTTCCCATCTACCACCAGGGTTCCTGAGCAGAGAGCAGGACACCACAATATGCAAAGCCAACAGTAACAGCACAGAACTCAACACAAGAACATTTAACAGTTAATAGCAATTAAACCGCAATTTACACAAAACATCATCGATTCACAACAAATATTTTGTTTCATTTATATGCTGGTAAGAGGCACTTATCCTGCTGGCAAAAAAACTACGGACATCTTCTGTGTGGCCACTGGCCTGTGTGTGATTCCTCTGGATTGGAACTGACAGAAAAATAAAACGCATTACTTTGAATGAAGGGGGGGAAGTAATTCTAGAACTAGTATCATCACCGCTTCAGTGTCTAAGCCAGGTAGGTATCCAGACTCGTGATAAAATAAGACCGTTTGTGATGTTTGAGAAGAGTGCTTAACTTATGCTGCATCTGCAAAAAGACATCCAACTGTGTCAACCCATCAATCCATCATCTAACCAATTATCCAGCAGTAGATTGTGGGAATATGCAAGACGTTTTTGACAATAAATATACAGTAGCATACAATGTAACACACTTCACAATGACATGCTTAAAATAACCCTTCTCCTATGGTAAAAAAGGCCCCTAGATTTTAAAAACACAGTTGTTTAAGGATCTGTGCCCTCAAAACATTGCTTTTCTGGATGGAACCTCAGGATTCTAACCGAAGTTACAAAAAAACCAAGCAGACCTATTTCTGATTATGATCAGCCAATAACGGAAGCTTCAACTTTAAACAAATTTAACTAATCTTGATGGAGTGGACAAATAATTCGTTCGTTACAGTTTACCTAAATAAACAATAAAATAGCCCTTTGAACTAGTCCGAAGTCGCCCAAAAGTATTTGACAAAATGATGCAGCAATAATATTTTCAATTACAATAATGTAAATAAATTTGAATGAGAACGCTGCCTATTTTAATCCTTTTGTTATGTATGCCCGGCATGCAGTCTTGTCTCTTGCTGTAACACAATGCTTCTGTTGGGGTGTAATACCTTCACATCGCCATAATTTTTTTTTGAAGGTAAATTTGGTACCAACCTCACTGTAGTACCAGCGGGACAGGACTTACCAAACGCGGAACGCGTTCACTTGATTTCATCTTGCAGCTTCCTAAAACATTTTTCGTTTTTTGTCAACTATAAGAAAAATACTGATAGGTGTTCGCTGAAGACAGGCTATTTCATACGTTAGTTTTTGGTAAATGAAATTAGAATGAGAACTGTCGAGGAGAATAATTTCATTTTATATATATTTAAAAATATGTAATTTATACGCTACATCATCCGATAAGGAAAGCCAGGACTACCATAAGACGGATACAGGTTAATAACTAAACCCCAACAAACTAAGAACACCGATGCGACAGGACAGTGTTCAGTATCTTCTATTGAAAAAAATAAATGCTCCTTTATGTACCAATAAATACATTCAGTCCCAGTTGTGGCGCCAACTACTTTATCATATCTATTACATATATAAGGTGGGCTTGCAAACTTGGGGACGTAGCTGACTATCAAACATGTCAGGCGTTGCATGTCCTTGTCCACAGCTTTGGGTACGTCTGTCTTAGCGCTTACAAGCGGCGTAACCTGTTTGACATAAGAGGGGTGCTGAAAACGCCTGTGTAAACGCAGCCCATCTCTTCTCCTGCAAATCAACTCCACATATTCCTAAGAATACAACGCTAAATCCGAAAGCGAAACGCTTCTAGCCAGGAATACAATTTAAAAACTAGAACGTGCATGAAGATTCAAAATACGTTTCAGTGGGCATAAAATATCAAGCTTCTGTCCTCACAAGCAATGCATGAAACACGCCCCCCGCCCCGACCCGCTACGGCCAAGCTTACCTTTGGTATTGCTGAATGCGGTGTACCAGGACAGCGATATGAATCCGCACAGACCAAACAATAAGACAGTTAGGAAGGTGCCATTTCGGAGCCTCATCTCCAGACCACCGGGCTCATGACCGAAGCGAACGCGGGATAGCTGCTGCTCCTGCCGCCGCCGCTTACTCTGCGCCGTCTCGCCTTTCTCCGGCAGAACTGGGTTGCGCCTTGCAGGACCGCCGAGCTGTATTTGTTATTGCGCGACGGTAACTCACACATTCGCAGGAATCGTGAACTCGGGGAGGGGTGTACAAAACAGGGGGAAGGGTTTACTGGCAGGCTGTCCTTAAAGAGAAAGGAGGCGAGCATATCGCTGGTGGGCGTCCGTTGCCTAATACAGAGGCCGGAGGCGTTTGCTTATTTTTCATATTCCACATATTTAATTGAAAGCAGACAAATTCGGCGTCCTTGTTAAGCAAGTCGTCCAATTCGTGCATTTCTACAGCAAAGGACAAACATAAGGATGATTTAATAAGCTACGAGTCGGTTATGTACAGTAATTTTGGAAAAAAAGATACTTTAGTAAATATTACATTTCGACTGCGTGGTGTGAACAGAACTGAAACACTGGTTTAATTTGCTGAAAAGCACGAAATTTAACCAGACTACAGAGATATGATATACGTCTCATAATGCACAATTCCTTTAAGTAAAAGGCTCGTGTAATGTACTTCTGTGGTTCTCCGTTCGGCACAATTATATGTTATTTAAAACTAATAATACACATTCGGGTAATATGCCTGCTATTCGAGATCCAGGCGTAAGTAAACTATAAAATAATAAGTTCCCGCAACAGTGCTTTTCATTTATTTTACTGTTTATGCAAACGAGTGTCTATAAAATTTCACAGCTCTCGACGAGACGGCGTCTGTTCTCTCAAGACTCAGACAAATGCGGTATAACTTTGCTTTTGTAATTCAGGCATAAAATGAATTATTGCTATAATGACGTTTAATTAAAGCGAATGTCATCCTTAGTACTTTCTCCGCGTGAAATAATGTACTAGTATTTGCAGTAGTCAAAAGACAGTGAGTAACAAATGATCATCAGTTTTTATGTGCCGGTTCAATGGTTCCCTGAGGAAGGTAACATAAGACAATTGAACAGAATTTGCGTTGTACCGTGATTCTTTACATGATTGTATATAAAAACATATTTTCGAGTCTAGTTTCTGTTTAGAATAGTCACCCCAAAGTAACAACAATTAACTATACTCTGTTTCTTGAAACCCCGCGATTCCAACCAGGTTAGGCATGGATGTATGTATGTTTCCTGAATCGTGGTAAAGTGCCATAACTCCATAACCCATTTTCAGAATTCAGCAGCGTGCGTGTTTTACACGGTTTACATTTTTACAATTTTATATTTTTTGTTCTTACCAAACAAATATGGATTTTGATCCAGAACACCGGCCAAACGCGAATTAAACTTATAATGTATTATATCCATTTAAAATTCATTCCTGTGCCTTGCAGCACGGAAGTAACTACGCCACAATTAACATTTTATTTTAATATAATTTATGCTTGTAGGCCTTTTGTTAGCTTTTCAAGCGCCCGCTCCACTCGAAAAATCTGAATGAGCTGAGGGTAATAACAGGCCTATTTTTGATTAATGTAATGCAATGTAATAATTTTCGTGTAGCAGATTCTGCTGGGTGGAGTTTTAGGGTCTTTTCTCATGATCAAGTATAGCAGTCGTTTTAATACACCAATAAGTTTTTTTTTTTTTTTTGTGCTTTCTCCCAATCAAGGTTGAGATACTGACTATTCATAATTGGTTTCATGGTACCAGAATATTATTCCCCTTCTGGGAGAAATGAAGTTAGGCTATCTGAATACTTAATATTAATGGTAGGAAATTTAGACTTAGCACAGCTGTTTTATATTTATTCGCGCATATTAGCTAAATATAGGCTAATTAGAAACAAAAATTAAAACGACCACAAGGGAATTGTGTAAGTGCATCGGTTTCAAAAACTTGACGACACTACGAAACTCCTCACTGATATATACAACCTTTAGTTTGTCAGTTAACACAAAGGTCGATGACAATTACCGATTTTGTTGTTAGTTGCGAAATTGCGGTTTTAAAACGGCGAGGGAGAGCTTTCATCCATAGCAGAGCAGTTTCACATTCTTCACACGATTAATATCTAATCTAATCTTTCGCAGGGTCCGTAATCTGATACCTCGGGCCAATGTGCGGAAGACACTAATGGTGGCGAATAAAACAGTTATTCCCTTACAATGTGATAGGTGCATGTATGCTATCATTCTTGGAAGGCTGAAAAACATTGGCCTCCGTGTTTCACTGATTAAACCTATCAGAAATCAGATTTGCATATCAATTTAATTTCTAAATTCGGACGCATAATTGACATCTTGGATATTCAATACTGTCAAAGCATTGTTTTAAAATTACAGCATTATACAGCGTCCCGGTGGGGCATGCACAGACGGTGCGCAAAATAATGGAAATCGACAATGGAAAGGAAATATGGAACAGGAGCTTAAACATGACATGATTATAGACTGCTGCCATAAATACGGATTCAGATCAGTTTGAATTCCAGTTGCCACCTGTAAAACCAGTTTGACGATCAGCACTTTGTTCTGTGAGTTGTCAAAGCAACTTAACCACGTTCCAAAGAGACCACAATGGCATGTGCATAGAGTTAGAGGCGTTGCTGGAGATATTGGGCCCCCAAGTCCAGACTAATCCAGTCATGTTTTCAGCCCCCTGTCACTCAGGGGCCCTTAGAATCCTCCTAACTCCCCAACCTGCCCCCCTTATGGAGCCCTTGCATAGAGTGCTGGTAGGGGTTCATATGGAGTTCTAGCCAAGCTACAGGACAGGTTGCTAAGTTGGGCCCCCTCAGAAGATGACCTTTGTCATGTAATGTCACAAAGTGGTATGTACAAAGGGGAACAGCATTAACAATCGTAGCGGCACATACCAAACATGGACAAACCCTTGGCTTCATTCAGAACCATTCATACCTAAAGACCTAAATACACAATGATTTAGTACCTGGTGTAAAGAACATGAAGCCTGCATCCATGCACAATGGAAAAAGGAATGTGGTGTGGATCAGTCATTGTTCATAATTTTCCTTGATTCAAACAGGTTTACATTTCTAGAAAACGAAAGGATGCCTTCAACCCACAATGTATGTTGCTAACAGTTCAACGTGATCCTTAACCTCCTGAGACCCTTCGTCCACATATAAGGACATTATTTTTAGTTTAAAACTATTAATTGTTAAAAAAAATAATAATGTTTGGTTTTTATGATTATGAGGTCATACTAATCCCAAATAGCTAGAGGAAATAAAATATGCACACCAAACAAAAGCCCGGGACTCAGGAGGTTAATTATTTCAGTTCTATTATAATTGTCATTTCACTTTACATTCATCATGAAGTCGTAACTTTACTGTTCTTACGGTAGTTTTCTTACGGTTAACGAAACGTCCGCGTTTACGGAGTAAGCCTGCCATCTAACGGAGAGGAAATGTTACTTGGCGCACATTTTGTATTGCGTGACGAACTCCAGACAGAACGAAGAGGAAGAAAACACGCAGACAATAGTTCCACAATGTCTTGAAAAGTTCAATTTTGTATGATTAGCAGAATAAGTTAACACAGAGTAGCAACTACTTATTTAAGAAGTTTTAGCGTTAATATACACATATAATGGAAATGCTAGTTTGTGCGAATACTTGTTAGGTCCCATTAGAAGCTACCATGGTTAACCCACTTTACTGATAAATCACGAACAAAGTTTTGCATGTGTGCCTTCGATGTACCTTTCAGTGGAACAAATCAGTCATGTGTCAGTATGACTCGTACATATATAGCGAGTGAAGAACTTTCCAGATTTTTCTCGTTCCTTTGTAATGCTGTAATGATGTAACAAGGAAATCAGACGAATTAGTCACAAGGGCTGAGTCACCATCAGCTGACCGAGCGGTCGCCAAGGAGATCAGGGCGGGAAATTAAAAATGACCTTAATGTTTTTCAAAAGAGGTTAACTGCGGTGTTTAGGAAGTGACATTGCAAAAATCCGACATGATGTATTAAATGTAACATAGCTGTCCGTTACTTGGTTGTTCAGTAACAATTAGGCCTCCATTGGGTTTAAATTACCTTTCCTCTTAATTTGTTGCTCTGACTTTGTAAAGCCCTTTACTTTGCCAGTGAAATGTATTACTTCAGTTCATGCCGTGATATTGTAGTATATAGTAACAGATTTTTTAAATAAGAGTTATAAATTGGCAGATTGGTGGCTCAATGGGAAGTACTGCAGCCTCAAAGCTCCAGTATTGGGAGTCTGAGTTTAGATGTTCTCTTTGATATATTGTGTGGGTATTCACCAAATACATACAGTATGACTAGGTGAACTGGTGTCACTACATTGCCAATAGGGTGTGACTATGTATGCCCACTTCTGGATTCGTCATACATGTTATTCTATACAACACCCAGAATGACAAGAATGTTCAAGTTGATACACTGTCAGAAAAAGAGTAGCAATTTATATCTTTGCTTGTCACCCCAAGTGTGGGGTCTGCAAATTTACTCTAGCTGTAGGTAAATGTACCTTTTAAGCTACAGACATGGATGCTGACAGACATTTTTGTACCTTTGGGGGTACCTTAATGCTGTTTGTACTTTGGGATGTTCCTCAGAGTCCATTTCAGTAGTTCAAATTAGACTAAAAGGTAACACTGCTGGCAAAAAAAATGAGGCAAACAGAGCCTATCACAGATTCTATGTGTATTTTTTTTTATTTGAAGAAATACAAGTGCAACAGTCCAAGCAGAAAGCAACCATGTAACACAATATTATACATCTAGTGCCCATATGAGTATGAAATGGCTTTTCCCTTGTTTTTCTTAAGAAAACTCAACCTTTTTGGCAAGCTATCTGACAGCCTTTTGCAGTGTGCTGCATCAATACTGTTCCATTCATGTCTGACTGCTTCCCACAGCTGGTTGTTACTCCTAAATTTTCTGCCAACAAGTCTGGCCTTGATATGCACCCATAAATTCTCTATGGGGTTAAGATCTGGTGAAGGACCAGGCCAAAACATCACTGTCAGTGAATGCTGCTCCAACCATGACTTTGTTGTTTTTGCTGTGTGCTGGTACATTATCTTGTTGGAAAATGGCGCGGAAACCACTGAGAATCACGGGGACCATAACCTAGCAAAAATTTGAGTCTGTCTGCCACATTATTTGTGGACAGCAATGGTTTCCTTGCACACCTTGTTGATGAAAAACCAGCTTCCTCGAGCCGTCTTGTAATTCTTTGTGAAACAGAATTGCGCATTTCTGAATTCCTGTGCTAATTTCATGAGAGGCTTCTTACGATTCTTCAGAACAGTCATTTTCGGCTGTCTGTCATCTCGACTTGTTGTCACTTAAGTCTTCCAGAAGATGCTTTCTGTGTCACAGATCCTGTCCCTGTGACCAATTCTCAGAATAGTAGACAGTGAAATCTGGATATCCTCAGACTTCAATCAGACTTGAATGGAACAGCACTGACGCAGCACATTGTGAAAGGCTGTGAGACAGCTCGCCAAAATGGCTAAATTTTCTAAAGAAAAACCATCCCCTTCTAAATCTGGTTATAGACAATGCATATAATATTGTGAAACATCCATCCATCCATCCATTTATCTGCTTATCTTATGGGGTCGTGGAGGGTCCAGAGCCTATCCCGGAAGCAACAGGCACGAGGCAGGGAACAACCCTGGACAGGGGGCCAGCTCATTGCAGGGCACACTCACACACCAGTCACACACACATGCACACCTACGGGCAATTCAGCATGTCTTTGGACTGTGGGGGGGAAACCGGAGTATCCAGAGGAAACCCCACAATGACACGGGGAGAACATGCAAACTCCACACACATGTGACCCAGGTGGAGACTCGAATCCAGGTCCCCGAGGTGTGAGGCAACAGCGCTAACCACTGCACCACCATGCGACCCAATATTGTGAAACACTGTTACTTATTTCACTTGCATTTTAAACAAGAAAGCCGTGTACATTTACCTACAGGTGGGGTACAACTGGCAGACCCACAACTGGGATACAGCCCCATTGACAAGCAAAGGTATAAACTGGTACTCTTTTTATTCTTACACTGTAGTTGTGTGTCTTTTAGAAATACGTAAAATCAAGATATATCTGGATTTAACATAAGATAAAAATATCATACACTTAATCATACACAGATATAACTTGGCATACTGTCTAGCCTGTGCCCCTGCCTTGCCAATACAGACAGGCTCCAGGTTTTACCATCCCTGACCAGGATAAGTGGTTGTGTTTGGAAAGATGTTTGTTTCCAAAGATGTTTGGATGCATGCACTCTCAGAAAAAAGGGTAAAAATTTGTACCTTTTTTTGTCACTGGGACTGTACCCTCCAGGGTCTGCCAATTGTACCCTTAGCTGTAGGTAATTGTACCTTTTAAGGTACAGAAATGGACTCTTAGAAATATTTCTGTACCATTAATAGTACATTAATGCTGTTTGTACATTTGGGATGTTCCTCAGAGTCCGTTTCTGTTCTTAAAAGCTTCAATTACAAGAATACCTGTGACAAGCAAAGGTACAATTTTTACTCCTTTTTTCTGAGTGTGTATAAATAATAAAACAAACGCATACAGCAAAACGCTTTATACTACGATACTAAAAGCATTTTTCATATGTTAACAAATATTGTTTTAGTAACTGGCACACGGTGATTTCATAGAGGGATTTTCCCGTTGAAAAACTGCTATGTCATTACCCACTTTCCATAACAGCAGCGCAGAGATCGCTTGCGCCGGTAGGTGCAACAAAACACAAAACAAACGTCCCAAGTCATGACGGGTGACGTTCGCCCCTCTGATTGGACCATCCGGCTGTATATACTTCACAGGGAACTGCTCAGAAGACATTTTGGTCCAAATTTCGTCTGCGCAATAGCCAGCTGTACCGGTAAGGATCGGAGAAGAGCACCATGTCGATGACAGTGAAAGCTTACCTCCTCGGAAAGGAAGACATTCATAAGGAGATTCGCCGCTTCACGATTCCTGAAGATGCATCGAGCAGCTTCGTTTATCTCACTCAGAAGATAACCGATATTTTCCAGAGCCTTCGCAATGCCACCTTTCAGACCTACTATAAAGGTACGAAACAAGTTTTAGTGTCATGTGAGAAGTAGGTATTTGTATATTTTTTGAGTTGAGTCGCAGTCTACGTAATATAGAAATATAGTTGTTAAATTGTAACGAAGTATGTCACGTAACTGTGTAACTTTGACGCTCCCTTGCGGTTGTGTCATGAAGATAGGGTAAACAAATATGGCGCATTCGTCATGTTTGTACAAGTTTTTATAGAACATTAATTATCCATTGGCTTTTTGTTTACTACGATTTGCGCATAAAGTAATAATGAGGTACAAATGGCTATTTTTGTAAATCCATCTTCTGAAGGAGTACATAACTTCCATAATAATAAATTGTATTTTTAAGACAAACATCCGACCTACAGATTTTAATATTGTGTATTTTTTAATATTGATATGTTTGTTTTTTTAAGTTTTGTTGTTTAATTTTTATTCCACTATCAAATCAATCTAATCCTAGTATAATAGAAAAAGTATACCTGCTGTCTTTAACACTGTTCGATTACCTTACTGACTATAAATAAAACTAGTTTGAAAGCTTATTTAGACGAGCTTGGCACCATGTAGACTCTTAGCATAGCACTGTTGCCATATTGTCACTGTTTTGATAGCCTAGCTTTGTTGCTAGATTGGGATTGGTGCTGGTTATCAGGTGTTCCCTTAACACTGATGGATTCAAAACGTGAAAGGAAGTACAAGATCATAGAATGCTCTATGTACTAAAACTACTGTTAGTTCGTTCGTTCACGGCACCTTGTTTTCTCAGATGAGGACGGAGATATGATTGCTTTCTCCTCCGATGAGGAACTCATCATGGGACTGTCCTGCATGAAGGACAAAACCTTCCTTCTCTATATCAAAGGTGAGTTAACTTTTACATTAAAGTTCTGGATACAAATCCACGATTCAGGCCACATTTGCTAACGAAGGCGATGCTATGCACTGTTTAGTGTCAGGTTATAACAAACACATGCTCACACAAATATGTCGGTCCCACTAATGGCAAATGGGTTTTGACATGCTTGATTGCATTTCATTTTATTTTTCCTCTTCAGAAAAGAAGGAACACAAGCGAGAGCAGGTTCCCACCGGAGCCCAGGCTCCCTGTGATTCGACCAATAGAGCACCTCCACCTCACGCGATGGTGCACCCCAATGTGACATGCGATGGCTGCGACGGCTCAGTGGTTGGAACACGCTTTAAGTGCACCGTGTGCCCCGACTATGATCTCTGTGCCCCCTGCCAGGCCAAGGGGCTTCATAAGGAGCATGCCCTGCTACCCATCTTGCACCCTCTCTACAACATATTTGAGGTGAGCTCTTGTTACTGTACATAAATTGCACATGGCCCGTTGGCCACTAGGGGGCACTCGACTTTATCTTGTATTTAAGTGTTAAACCTTAGGCTGTTTTCTCTGCAACCTCCTGCAGTGTATTCCTCGTGGGAAGTGGCTGCGCAAGATGAGGCATGGCTACCCTTACTGCATGTGGGCAGGAACCCAGGCGCAGAACCAGGGCCAATTCCAGCCAGGCTCCTCTGGACAACAGCCGGCCTCTCATTCCACCCAGAAAGCGCAGGGCGGTGACCAGCCTGGTAAACCAGCCTGTTCCTCTAAAATGCAACATGACCTTAATCTTACTTTATACGCTTGTTAATCAAAGGTCTATACACAAAGGAATATAAATTATATATTCACGTATTAAATATTTATATGGTAATTAGCTAATACATAAAACGGCTATCTTGATTTGACTGAACACGTCACGGTCACATTTAAACCCCACACCACTGGCCAAGCATATCCCTTCTGTTGGTTTTGCACCCCATCCATTCTATTCCCACACACATCCACTCAGTGTCCCACCTCTCCTCCTCCTCCTAGGGGATGCTTCCAGCCAGGCCAATGTGGAGTACCTGAAGGACATTGGACAAAGTGTGGCTGCCATGCTGAGTCCACTGGGTGGGCTTTCTTGTCTCTCTTCTTGCTGGTGCTGGTGCTGGTGGGTTGCAGGCCCTTTGAACCCAGTGGGCATTTCCAATTTGTTTTCGCAGGCATTGATGTGGATGTTGATGTGGAGCATGACGGCAAACGGACCAAAGTGACCCCGACTCCACCGGGCTCTGGGGGTCCCTCCAGCCTGCAGTCCACCAAGTCAAAGGACAGCTGGCAAGAGGGAGAACCAAAGAGAGCCAACAGCTTGCAGGATGACAAGGTAAACATTTCCACTTTGAAATGTAAGTTCCAGGGTTTATGACCCTGGAGTCCACTGAACTCGATGTGGTGTGTGTGTGTGAAGCTACCTTCACTGTGTAAGATGGTGCTCTACAACCTGGTTCTTGGGGACCTCCAGGCAGCAGGGGCGCTGCTAGACTTTGGGCCCCATGAAAGCATATCATTGGGCCCTTGGAATCATCCTAGCTTGCCCCCCCTAAACAAGGACCTTCTGAAGGTACCTTAGGACCTGGTTGGCTGCTGTAGGAGATGAGCTATTGTGAGACATTACGGAAGCCATAACTGTGTTCGAGCCGCTTATTCCTCACTTTTGTCCACAGGAATGCAAGGACCAGGGCAAAGATGAAGAGTGGACCCATCTCAGTTCCAAAGAAGTGGATCCCTCCACAGGAGAGCTGCAGTCAATGAGAATGCAGCCTGACAGTCCGGAGTTCTCTGCTGCCTCCGCACAGGCTTCTGTCGGCATGAGAGAGGCAGCACTATACCCCCATTTGCCACAAGGTACGGATTGTACATGTACAATATGTAGAATGCTGTACATTTACAGATGAACTTGAAGTGTGTAGAATACGGGAACAAAGTATCCCACTTGCTTTGCAGGTCAGGATGGTGGTAAGACATACTAAGCTGGTCTTGTGTTCTCCATGCAGATGCTGATCCACGTCTAGTCGAATCCCTGGCTCAGATGCTGTCCATGGGTTTCACTGACGAGGGTGGCTGGCTCACTCGGCTCCTTCACACCAAGAATTATGATATTGGAGCCGTACTGGATGCCATCCAGTATGGCAAAAACAAAGGCCCCAAGAAGTAACTCCAGGGCACCTAAACCAGTTAACACCAGTTGATTCTTCTGCCACTTATCTACGTAGAAATGATTTCTGCTTCTGTCAACTTAATATAACCTCAGTCTTGCACAAGTTATATAATCTTGTAGCTGCATATAAAGGGTCCATGGCAAGAGATTAACTAGCCTTATTATAGAGATGGCAAAAATCCTTTAAAGCGGTTCTTCTGATTTAATGAGATTTTATTCATTGTCATGGTTAGTTTCATATTGCTATAAATGACAGACGTAAGATGAGTTGGGTCTTGGAATGGTTGATAGTCAGTGAAACGATCATGCCAGGCTTTGGGTTTCTGGTCACTATGAAGGATGTTTGCTAAAGTCTTTTTATATGACAATCATTAAATGCAAAATCTTTGTCCTTCCTCTTAATAAATAAATGGCATATGAAGCAATAAGGTCTCTTTATTTCTGTTAAATCAATATCCTATTTTAAAAGTCCTTAGAGGTGTTCAATACATACCCATCCTTGCAAATAACAGGCTAGGCACAAATACTTGGGTCAGTGGATGAGTAAAGCTCAAATGTGTCGTCAAAGTCATCTTCTGTTTGGAAAAGCGAGTGGAGCATCCCAGCCCTCCTGCTTCCTGTCCGTGGAGCAGATATGTCTGCAAGACCCCTGGTAGCAAAACTCTCATTGTCACTGCCCAATGCACTGCTGAGATCATGTCCCACAGCTGCTTGGGGTGAAACCACCCTGGAATCGCCCTCCATTAAAATAGCTCCGGCCTTATCAGAGCAGGTGTCCTCCTGTACATCACTGCTTTCCTTTGCCTCTTCACTGTCACAGGATTGAGTCAGGAACCTGGCCCACTTGGAGGTCATCTTCTGTACCGCTCTTTCACTAGCTACAAGGTGGGGAGGAAGCTCCGCTACAAAAGACTGCCTGCTAGAAGCTGAAGCTTCAGCCGTAGGAAGTGTCGTGTTTGTAGTTGAATCTCTTGGAGAAACCTTCCCTGATACCCTTCGGTTACTCTGGAGATCTTGGTCCAGCTCCCTCTGTCAGATAGGACATAATTAATACTAATTTGTGCTGTAGAGCACCACAAATCCATGGCATAAATGAAGCTGCATACCCCATGAAAGTCATTATCACGAGTGTGATTAGTTCTAACTATAGTCCTGGTGGCACATAGTACATGCTGTTTTGTGTTTCAGCGGAGCTCCTAATTATCTATGACTAAGCTAATGATTGACTTAATTTCACAGTTAAACTTGTTACATCAAATGCATTACTACATTTTTCTCTCTTCAAACCACTACCATAATAATAATTGTATTATCGTTGACAATTTTAGCTCGTAAATAGACTCCATTATTAAATGTCACTAAAAGTTTGACTCAAATATAGGTCTATTTGTTTCACACAAATAAATGGGCAAATAAAGGGAACTCGTTTTAAATGTTTTCCATTACATATTCTTCATCGATATTAAATTCAGCTTGTTATTAAAAACACAGTGAGCAGAGTTGTTCATTTAAAATCTCCTGTCAGTTTTTCATTCAGATCAGGCATCAGTGAACATATTCCATAAGATAGATAAAACAAAGAACAGTACATTGGCACCATGATTAGTTCTGAAAAGCACCGGACTAGAGAACACAGTTCTGAAGCAGATCATTAAATGCAGGCCCTTTACCTTTTGCTGCTTGGCTCTCTTCCAAGGATGGTGAACTTCTCTGGAGTCTGGAGTTTTGGGCGACTGCCCAAAAGATGAGCTCCATCCTCTCTGATGTTTCCTAATGGTCATCAATACCCAGTTACACCAGCAAACTAGGTCTTCATTAACATATGGGCTTTTCCCATACACACATAAAACCCATACCTGCATTGTCCTATTAACGTAGGTCGTAGTTTCATGCAAACATAGTTGAAAAAAATTATACATTTTTTCATCGCTTTAGATCAGCTGTAAAAATATGAACGCAAGTCTGTTCTGAGTGCACATGCCCTGCCCATTCTCAAAGTACCATTCAAATCCAGCTGAGTAATTTGTCATATGTCACAAAGGGACCAAACAAAACATGCAAATACCTAGAGTTAGTTTTGTATGCGTTTCTGAAGATTGTGAAGTCTTCTCTGTCAGTGTAAATGTTCTCTTCCTCTTCTGGTTCCTCCTGTAACACCCTGTCAACCTTAGTCTCCAGGTATTTGCTCCAGCAGCTGGGCTTAACCCCCTCTACCTGAGCCAATGCACACATGCACAAAACTGCCTGAATCATAGAAGCACTATACTAGTCCGCCTCATCTATACACAAAGCATTAGTTGTATGCAATAAAAAATCTTTATCGATATACAATGACCAACACAATTAATAAAACTAATATGGTTAATAGTTTTATGCCATACTGAAACAACTTATGTTGCCATCACTATCACCTTCCCAGAATACCCAGTGCTCCCAACTGAACTCACCAGCTGATTCTCATCATTTATGGGTTCCTCTGCTGACTTCCTTGTTTCACTGGCCTCTTGATTCCTTCAAAAGAGAAACAGAGACATTAGTCCCCCCTCTCTGAGGGTAGAGACATTGTGGCACCAAGTGTTAAGTAATTTAAGGACATGGAAGCCATTTAAGGAAGTGCTTTGTATTAAACAATTATACAAATTTTTGAATGTGACTGGAAGCGAAACGTCAGCATGCAGGCAGCAGAATTCTGACTCTGGAACTGGGCAAAATGACAGTTCTTCATTATTTAGGTTTGCTAATGTACAAAATTCCAACAGTTAAATCCCAGTTCACATTCGTCTTCCAAACCAGACTGTAAACATTCCATAAAGGTTATTAATTCAGGTTAGTCTGGTCCACTGACCCTCCAGCTTACATTTAACTAGAGCAACTAAGACGGAGGAATTAGCGTGACGGCGAGCCCGAAGGATCACAAAGATAGCACAGCCATGCAAAATGCATGGTTACCGTGGCAATGAGGCCCGCTCGTCCTCAGCTTGCAGGACCTCTCCTCGTAAGGCATTGAGCTTCTGCACGTGGCGACGGCAGTCAGCCCCAGAGCCCTGCCCATACACCTGCCAAGGTCACCGTGTCAGTGCATGCAGCATGCACGCTATATGCACATGCAAGACTAGTTATAAAGGTACAACGTCTGATACTTCTAATTACCAACCACGGGAACATTTAAATGTATCAGATTTTTCTTAGTATCATTATTAGCTTGAATTGGCTGACAAGCCAAAAATAAATAATTGAAACACTAAAGAAAGACATACAGTCTGTGAGAAAGGGTCATTTCCAAGATATGCCATGGGCAAGTCTGCATGCTTATCTTATTTTACAGAGGTTAACCTATCACCTAATTCTTTATGTCTGGACACATGGAGACACACCAATGCTAGGCTAGGAACAGTTGAACAAGGTGTCCATTTTCAATTAAATTTTAAACACTTTAAATGTACCAACTGCCGATTAAATAAACAAAAATTTCCTTCGCCTTTGATGATCCTGGGCTCTGATGTGAGTAGCCAGCTAATATTCTCCAATTTATTATTATGCCCTTTGTTGTTAATTTTTGTATTAGCATTTTTAAATAAAGTTTACTGCGCTATGATATTTAACTTGTGAATTGTGTGTGAACAGTATATCACTGGTATTGAGGGCTGCGTGCTGTTTAGCTGCGTAGTTTTTGAGTTTTAATAGAAAACTTAACGTGAAAACGTTAATAGTTATGTCCCAGTGTACCTCTAACTATAGTGCCAATGAAACATACTTTACTTTAGATGAAAGTGGGAAGAGGACGGCAATCCATTGGTCTTCAGTCAACGTACCTTTAGAAGTGACTGCTTTTCTCCACACATTTTACAGTTCCATTTTTTACTCTTTTTAACCTAAAATGAAAATTTAAAAAGTTTACAATCTGCAAAGTAAAAGTCTTCATAAACTTAATCATAAGGTCAATAAAGAACAGACGACACTAGCTGTCGTATTTCAACGATATTTCAGTGCACATTGCTTAATCGCTTTCAATTAAAGTAAATAAACGTACACTTCGGGTAACAGCGGTAAGAGATTACGTATTTAGTATAACGCTTGGTCTTAAAACTGGGGTTTGTCTCTGAACAGAAACGTGTCTGGCGCCCCTTTTAAAGACTTTTTGCGTGTTTTCGCCGCTGCCAGCTTGTATTGCTGACATTAAGTAGCAGCCTACCTGATGCACCTGGAAAGTTTGGCACGAAAAGCATCTCAGCACATTAAATTCTTGTCCCATCTTGAATACGAAAATATCTGATAAAGTATTCAGGGTAATTGTTTATTTTGTATTCACGCCTAATTCAACACGTGAATACAACAAGCTAACCTACACACTTCTTCGTCCCGGCCAAATGTTTTGAAAATGGCGGATAATCGCGCCAAGTGCGCTCTCAAATAACGCTAGCGCCCCCTGGTGTACACGCGCACCACTCATCTCGTTAATCCAGCAGCTCTCAGTCCTGTTCCTGGCACCCCCGTCAGAATGTTTGCATTCCAATCCTACCACAATAAGGCTTATATGGTCCTTAATAGGCTGATAATCAATGTTGCAGGTTGAAGGCAGTGTGGGTTGGGAAGAAAACGTTCTGACAGGGGCCAGGAACGGGATTGGGAACCACTGCATCAAAATCAGTCCACCCATCCCTGATTTGTGACCCCGAAGCATCTTGATGATCCTGGAGCCTATTCCCGGATGCACAGGGAATTCCCTGGACAGGATGCCAGACCACCGCAGGACATACTCACACTCACACATTAAGAGCAATTTAGAGACGGCAATTTTATTTAACTGCATGTTTTTGGACTGCGTGAGGAAACCAGAACACACTCAAAGGGAACTCCACAAACAGCCAGATATGATAATATTGTGATTATTGCCTCATACTGTTTTTAAGCAATAACCTATAAAAATTTAAATTGAAATTCATATCTTTGGATCAGGGGCAGCATGGTGGTGCAGTAGTTAGCACTGTTGCCTCACACCTCTGGGACCTGGGTTCGAGTCGCCGCCTGGGTCACATGTGTGTGGAGTTTGCATGTTCTCCCTGTGTTGTTGTGGGGTTTCCCCCCACAGTCCAAAGGCATGCTGTGGCTGATTGGAGTTCCTAAATTACCCGTAGGTGTGCATGTGTGAGTGACTGGTGTGTGCGTGTGCCCTGTGATGGGCTGGCCCCCCATCCAGGGTTGTTCCCTGCCTTGTGCCCGTTGCTTCTGGGTTAGGCTCCGGACCCCCCATGACCCAGTAGGATAAGCGGGTTGGAAAATGGATGGATCTTTGGATCACCCATCTAGGTTAACACTTATGTAGAATATGTAATTAAGTAAATTATTTAATAACCTTACAACTCACACATGAAGCAGGCTTATTTAGTATTTGTATTTATTATATATCAAAGATGTACAGTACATATTGATCAACAACATTTAAAAAAAAAAAACTCAAAATTAGCATAAAGTAAGAAATGGTAAATAAATAATGACTGAGTAATGGACAAAGGTGAAGAATGTGCCGTGGGATAAGAGGGCACAGAACCAAGATTAATTCAACAATGAAGGAAGTTTTCACTGACAACACGGTGAGCTTTGGCTGAAAGGTGTTATAATCAAATATTTTTTTCCCCATTAGTGTCTTTTACATTACAGCAACAAGCCTGCAGCAAATAAATATTGAATATCAGTATAACTACTAATCAATCCTTGCAAAGACATCTATTTTTGTGCAGCAGACAATAAGCTGTACAATAAGGCAGTTTACAAAGGATGCCAGTCAACATTAGCCAGTAGCACAGTACCGAATGCCCTACATATCAAGGAAGAAAAAAAAAAAACAACAAACTCCCTTGGCAGCCATCACAACACTGCTAATGTCCTGAATGAACGGTTTACTGGGGAAACCTCTTCCCTTAGGCTCCCCCTACCCAAGTCCTTCAAATTGTGAGAATCCCTAGAATGAGGGAAGCCTATGAAGTCTACTGTTGGCCAACTAGAAGCCACTCACAACTTGCGGGAGAGAAACACTGGATTAACAGATAACTCCAATTGTACATATGAGAAAAACTGACCGCAGAATCTGATGTGAAGATGCATGTAGGCAGAGGAGGATTGGATCTGGTGAGTTTACAGTGTCTCCCGTATCTACATCCCTTTTCATACATGTTTTACATGTCATACATGCAACCTTTTCTGAAACGAGGCAGACTTGGGGAACCACAAAACCCACACCTGTGTGACCCTACCTGTTCACCCAAACTGTTACATCTACACACATCCTTTTAAACACATCCAATTCCTGAAGCAAACTGATAACGCAATACTCAAAGGTAAGAGGCAATCACTACATCTTTTCTAGATATAATGGCATTGCAATAATACAGATGACAATTAACCATATTATATTATGATATGCAGCAAACAGCTAGAACTTACTTATAAACAAATCTGATTTGGCTGGAAATTTAAACAAATTCACAGGCAACAAATTACTGTAAAAAAATATAAGGTAAACTGGAGAGACAGTAGTTAAAGCAAACATTTCATAGTATTTTGTCTGTCTGGATTCTCACAGGAAGTAGATATCTCGTGGTTTTTTTGGTTGAAAATTCACTACAGTTATACTGGATTTAACACTGAATGGGAGAGAAGTAAATAACGGAGTATTGTTACCTTAACTTTAACACTACAGGGAATAAAGATCAGGCTCAAGAAAAGTAATACTGGGATTGGGACTGAAACAAAACTTACAGAGGGGCACCAATTATAAACCAACGAGGAAAACGGCAAAATCTGCAGAGTAACCTGTTAACTGGTGTTATGGGTGAACACCGTGTCTTTACAACCTGCCGTGTTCATTCATATCAGGAGGTAGTTAGGAGCTACAGATTAAGTTTCAGTAAATGCTTAAACTTACTTGGTAAATGCAACTTTCCAGCACATTCTTCCTGCCTTATTCTATTTTAGGTAATTAACTGACAAAATCATAAAAGCTCTTCAGGGTACTTGATGTTTTGTTTCAGACATGCATTTTTTGCATTGTGTTAATACCATGTTCACAGATAGACGTTTCTGGATGCATCCCTCCTAAAACTTTTAGGGTCAATAACATTGATTTACAAATGTATTTGATT
This sequence comes from Hyperopisus bebe, assembly GCA_026777045.1. Lineage (NCBI taxonomy): Eukaryota > Metazoa > Chordata > Actinopteri > Osteoglossiformes > Mormyridae > Hyperopisus > Hyperopisus bebe. The sequence goes on from JAODJW010000002.1 coordinate 3,743,201, forward strand.
TGTAAGAAGCAAGAAATAAGAACAAAGCTAACACAGAAGCATATTCTACCTTGTTTTTAAAATTAAATTGACCCCTAATAAAATCTGATGTACATAATATTGGGAGCTGTGTTCACATGTTTGTTCTGGCCTATAATGAATTTATATTTTGGTAGATACAAGATGTGTATAATAAGCCAAGACACGCAAAAGTGGAAAGTGTCTAAGAAGTTGAGAAGCAGCGTCAAGGAGGTAAGCAGGTGCTAAGACCAAGCAGGTGAGAAAGCCAGCCGAGGTGCAGAGAAGCGTGGTGTGGGATGTGACTCAGCTTAATGGCAGCGAAAAATCGTGCTCACTAGACGAGCTAACCTGCCTCTCCACAGCCCTCTGGGCCCGGCACGCTGCCACTCTGGCCCGCAGGTCATACTTCTTCTCAAAGTAGTCTACCAAAGCAGGCTCCGTGAGCAGAGAGGCCAGCACCTGCTCAAACGTAATGGACCAGTCTCCATCTGGGCAGTTGCCCCGGTACTGGTCCCCACAGCCGATCAGCACGGTGTCATCTGCGATGTCCTCACACTGCAGCGAGCCCGCACTCACCAAGGAGTAGGACGACACAGACGTGTCATCTTTTACTTCCTCCTCGGAGCTGGGGAGGAGAGTGACATCCAGCTGGGCCTCGGCTAAGGCCTTCGTGACCTGGGCCTCTCTTGAGCTGCTTTCCCCGGCAAGCTCCTCCTTTCCTGGCTGAGGCACGTTGGAGACGGGGCTGGTGGTGCACTGGCCTTCGGACCTTTTGGCTCCGTTGTTTGCGAACTTTTTCCCAACCTCACCAATGCGTAACAGCAGGCTGGCTACTGTGGCAATTGCATGATACAACTCCTGCTCCAGTGGGTCCTCACTAAACATATTGTAGAGGGTTTTACACAGCTCAATAAACTGCTCCTGTAGACAGTTAAACACACAAGCACAGGGAAAGTTAGTAGGTGATGTAATCTTTGACCATTCCAGAAAGGTTACTAAAATGCAAATGCAAGACAATTGGCCTTTGAGTTTTCCCTGATGTCTCCAAAGATGACAGCCCTGGCACACTGGACATCATGCTTACCAGTGAGTGAGCTGGAATTTCACTATGACAAACTAATTTTATAACCAGAGATTTAAAAATTATGGCAAGGATTCAATATGGCCATGATGATTTTCCAGTACTGAGAGAGGAAGTGAAACAATGGGATTTGACCTGCAGATAAACTGGATAAACAATCCAATGATAAAATATCTTTTGATCATGTAGCTTTTAGAGAGGATTAAAAACTGCTTATTGAGCACTGGATATATCAAATTGTGCGATTTTTCCAAAAACACGGTAACAATAAAAACATGATGTTGCAATCCTTTGCTACCATACAAGTGTTTCTCAAATTCTTTAGTTACAAATGATTCTTAATTGTAATTAACATGCATCATTCATCTGTTAATTCTAGTCATCCCTTGAATATGGACATTGTCCAACACATACTGCTTAAAGCCACATCATAAATGTTTTCACGTGGAAATGCATTAATGCAGAATAATTTTTTAACTTTTGAAAAAATTTCGCTATTTTATGCCCTATAATATATAAAATAAACAGCAATTCTTGCCCCCATCTCTACTGGTGGTTCAGGCCATCTGCACTCACCTGGTTCATCCTGGGCAGGTCTTTGATGGAGTCCTTCTTGGTTTCCTTCTCTCTGGCCCACATCCTCAGGTAATACTTATAATCCTTCACCATCTCCTCTGTAAGGAAATCCATGTCAAGACAGTCGTGCCCTCGGGAGCATCACTTACGTAAAAGCCGGCTCTCCAGATGCAGCAGGAAAGCAAAATCAGCCCAAAAGGTGTAATAAAGGAGGGCGTCACCAGCAGTTACCTTTCTTATCCTCTGGATTCCCGGCCATCTCACCAGTCTCTGCAGATTTCACCACCTCTCCTGAAAACAGGAAGCAGGAGTCTCAAATTGACAGAAAATCTGAGGGCTACAGGGTGGAAGTGACCCACGAGATGAGGGAAGGAGGAGCTTTGCGTTAGGAGGGAGAACAAAGGCAAACAGCAGGCAGCCACAGTAAAAATGGAGAACGACATGGAAAGATGAACCTGACTGAGGCTAGTCCCACAGAGAGTGCAGAAACAGTAAGAATGAACAAAACCAAAAGAGGTGGTTGATGAAGGGGGTTGTATTAGGAAGGAAAGGTTATGTGGACCACTGAGGAGGTAGCAGAGTAGAAAAGTCGGAAAGACAAACCTGATTTCACCTCCTGCAGCAGAAAGTCCAGATCTGACAGGTAAGGAGAATCTGGAGGCATGAGAAGGCAGAAGACACAGAGGCAGAGAAACGAAAGTGAGGCTGAGACAGAGGATGCATATGTGAACAAAGGGAAGCCATAGGAAGATGACAGAGTCAACCACATGGTATATGAGGACGTCAGAGAACATGTTACTGATTAGTGGAAATGGACTCTCACATGCACTGAACACACACTGAGGATGACTGGGGGACTGTACCGATAGACCATAAAAGCCGGTTCCATCTGCACCAATTACCTTTAAATCTATGTCGAGCACATATGCAGTAAGTGAATCTGTGTGTGTGTGTGTGTGTGTGTGTGTGTGAGAGTGAGAGAGAGAGAGAGAAACAGCAAACCTTGTGGAGTGACGTCATCAGTAAAGAATTGTGTGGCCTCCAGGGCAGACTCAGCCTCTTCTGGGCAGAGTGCTGTAATAGCAACAAGAGTCGGCAACCTCCAACACAGACACAGACACACATATCTGAAAAGTAACTTGTATAAAAAGACATGGCATAGCATCAACCGCATCTTGTGTTTCCCTTTTTGGCCGTCACTTGGTTGGCTGTCTGGTGGGTAAATACGATGGCCCGGTTACCAATTATCTCATTAAGACTCACCAGGAGGAAGGTGCATTTTGTAGAGCAGCTTCAGCTTCTCAGTCATGTCTCCATGGTACATCCCACCTAAGACAACAACGTAGGTTTGATGGTTTAAATGATAGTCTTCAAAACCCAACACAGTTTGTAAAAATCTTCACAATATGCTTTACAGAATTCACTAAAGCCAAAGTCTGACATATAACATGGTTATACAGGCTCTGAAATGCCTCTTACTCAAGCCAGTAATAAACTCTTTGAAGTTGATGAGGCCGTCTTTGTTTTGGTCAAGGAGCCGGAAGAGGCGAGCGGCCAGCGTCGACGTGTGAGCGCCGCAGGCCCAGGGTCCCAGGGCGGCGAACAGCTGGCTGAACTGAGCGCGGTCGATGCGGTACTGCTCCAGGTAGGCCAGGCTGGGGTCGTGCCGCTCCGCTGCCGTGGTGCTCGCCCCCCAGTAACAGCTGAGGATGTGCTTCGTCTGCGAGTACGCATGCGTGTGCATGCACACATAAGCATGGCAGGGAGTCACCAACACACAAAGACACAAGATGGATATTCAAATACTAAAAACATGCCCAGTCACTGCACTATGCAGGTAACTGTAAAACAGGAGTATATACAAGGATCACAAGTTAAAGTTATCCAAGACTAAAAGACTTTGGTGTTGAGATATTTACATCTTTGTGGGTACATTTGTTCCCCATAGTGTAAGTAATGCCTGCCTGCCTGACAGACAGACAGACACAGACAGACCTGTTTGTAGGCAGCCAAAGAAATTACTTTTACTTTTGGTGTGTTAGCTTAGCCATTTCAAAACCTCTGCTAAAGTCACCCCAGTATTTCCAGCAACCACACACCCATGTATTTTTTGACTCAACCACTGGGACACCTTATAAAGCTAATCAACATCTCATGACTTCTTTAATTAAGTTAATCACTTAAATGAGCTGATGGTGAAATTTAAGAAATAAATACAATGGGCAGGGTATCAGTAACTTTCTGGAGAATAGAAACATTTTTTTGCTAGTTTTAATTGTTATTCTTATTTTGCATATGTTCTACTGCTAAATTGTGTCTTTAATTCTGAGCAAAGGTGCACCTGCTTAAGACTGTTGCACAGTAGTGAGTGAATGAGTGAGTGAGTGAGTGTGTGTGTGTGTGTGTGTGTGTGTGTGTGTGTGTGAGAGAGAGAGAGATACATTAGGGTTTTGCCCATAGAAATGAATGAATGGTCCCCACAATGGCAAATGAGTACAGGTCTGTGTGTGTGTGTGATCATTAAAATTGCCTGCAGAAGTAATATTTGCTACCAGATTAAAATGAGACGTGTCGCCAGTCACCTTGAAGAGGACATACAACTCCTCCAGTTCATCAAGGCTAAAAGCGGAGTCCGTCATGATGGATCTAACCTGAAGATGCATAGCACTGTATTAGCTCTTACCGAGGCAGCAAACACACAGAAAGACACAGACGGATAGATCACGGTACCAAACCTACAGCTCAATACCAAGATATTTCACAACGCAACATACAACCCAACCTTGTGACAGCATAGTCCCCTACCACGCTCCTCTTGGCAGTGTCCTCCAAGGACTGGATAACCTTCAACCTGTGTCTGAACCTCATCTGTTCTATGGCATCCGCACGCAGACTGCCGAATTTCTGCACCAAAACAGAGGAGAAAGAGGAGATCACTCAGCAGCGACAAGGAAATGGGGAAAGGCTCTTTGACAGGCGTGTATCGAAGCACCGATGGAGAAAGGGGCTAGAGATGCATTGCAGGGCTGCAGGCAATGGGTAATGATGGAACAGCATTAGAACAATAAAGACGATGAGCTATGGAGAGAGCAGTAATGCAATCCCAATGATAGGAATACAACTAAGCAATAATCCAGATAATGAGCAGTGAGGAACTAGTGCTGCAGCAATGGCAGCAATCAGTTGTGAAAGTAATGTGGCAGTGGGGTATGTAATAAACCGTAAGAGAACAGTGGGGTCAACTCACTTCATAGGAGGTCTTGATGAGCTCAAATACATCGACCTCAGGTGGTGGTTCATCACCACTGGTCAGAAGAGCGTGGAGATGGGGAATGGGAGCCGAGACAGTCTGCTTGTTTACAACATTGTCCAAGTACCTTCAGGAACAAACAGCAGCAATAATGCTTATCCAGGAATAAACATATTCCTTATATATAACCTCTTAGAGTAAGCTGGTAACAGCACCCTCCTATCTTACATAAACAGCACAGTACAGTCTGAGGCACGCTCACTATCTGCACAGCCTAAGGCGCACAACCACACACGGAAGGTCGTCATGGCTTCACGCCCACCTTCCCAAGATAGTCATGGCCTCCCCCTCGTCATTGCAGGCCAGAAGCTGCTCCATGTTGGCGTGCAACACGGCCAGGGAGACCTGGAAGATGGCCTTGATGCCCTCGTAGAAGAAGCAGTCCACCATTAGGACGGCACTGTCGAAGGGCATGACGCTGAGAAAGAGGGTGAGGAACCAGGAGAGCGAGATGGTGGAGATGACCCCCAGCTCCTGCATGCGCTCGTACAGCAGCGGGAGACAGTCACGGGTGAGCTCCTCAAACACACCCTGATCCACAAGTGCACCTGCCACACGCACAGACACAAAGATAACCCAGTCCGTACCGTGCAAGAATAATCCTAAGGTGTAAGTCCATGTCAGATTGTACGAGGGTGGGCCGGGCCCTTACCAACCACGCGTGTGTTGTAGTAGTCTGGTAGCATCCTCTCACACAGAGCCACCAAAAGCCAGAAGGCCTGTTCCTCCGTGCAGTACAGCAGCAGAACAGAGGTCACTATATTCATAGCCTAAGGAGAAAAAGCAGCTGAGCCTGGCCTCACACTGCAACTCGGCTTGGGCAGCATGTGTATTTTTTCCTATCTTCAGACCTTCTAGACATTTCACCCTGGTGTACGGTATATTTGGAAAAAGAATTATAATAAAATAAAAACATAAATCATGTAGGTTACTGTAAACTCCGGAATCAGAGATAGGCTAAATGGACTCACTGCACTCGGGAAACATGGAGACAACTCCTTGTTGCAGAGTTAAAAAGATCACCTTGCCTGATCTGTGGCACCTGCCCGATCTGCGCCCGCATGCACTCTGTTTCACGCATGCCGCGCATGCTCCAACAGTTTACAGCACATTCATGCCGCATTTAGTATGTGTGGCATTAACCTCTGCATACGCATTACTCTTTGACTTATTATTTTTTTAAACTTAAGTGAGGATCCAAATTGCCACTAGCGTTGTGCACTACAATACATCACCTCAACACATCAACTCAATAAAGCATCTCTGTATCAGTTTCATAGAAAAAGGAGCATCTGTATTTTTCATGGTATCACAAATAATCCTTTCAAGATTTATAAATACTGGGGAATACCGTGATATCGGCATACCGCCCAAATTTAACTGCAACACTCACTGTGTGAGCCTTCTGGCACAATTCCCAAAACCCTGTGCCAAGCGACAATCTGCCAGAAGCAGATGCCCAGGTAAAGGCAAGGTAAAGATGACAGTGGGGTCAACCGGGGAGGAGCTTATGAACACGTTACTGTAAGTGTATGGTTAGGAAGAGGCTAACCTGGCAATATCCGATGTTGGGGTTCCGATATGCATATGCGGTGAGCACACGGCGTAGTGCTGCGATGCCCATCTCGTTCTGGAAAGCCCGGTGCTCAGGCATGGAACGATGAAGGTCACGCTCAATCTCCTCTGTGGCCAACGTACATCGACCCATGGCCTGCTCCACCAGCTCGGCATAATACCCCGGGTGGGAAGCCATCTCGTTCTGTGCACCTGTGAAGTGAAGGGAATAGCAGGTCTTACCTTCTCCAATCCTACGACTTGGATGCTGAGGGTTCCATCAAGAAGATGAGGACAAATAAGTCATAAAGAGGTTGGTTTGTCAGCAGTCTCCCTCGTTGTATTACCCTTTAATAAGGTACTTAATTGGAACTGATCTAGTAATAACATCCATTTACATCAGGGGTGGCCAATCTTATCCAGAAAGGCCCCTTCATGTATATGGGTTTTCAATGCAAACCCCTAATTGGATTACTAAGTAGATGACTGATTGGCTGAAGAGTTCTCACCTGGGTTTCAACAGCTGACTCTAAGATTATCCCAAAAACCTGCATTCAAATTAGCCCTTTGTGTACAAGATTAGCCACCCCTGATATACATAAATTGGGGCAAGAACTGTTAATAGCAATGGGCAAAAACTAAACATCTGAACTCAAGATAAACATTATTGGATTGTATTAAAGTAACATCACTAACAAATCTATCATGATCACAATGATGGAATTATTCTCCCAAATAAGGGTCCTAACTCAAAAAAACGCCAAAAAATATGTGAGATGATGGAACTAAAAAGGGCTTTTTAGTCAGATATTCTGTCTTCCTACAGGACTCCTTTCATTTGGTGTCAGAATATCAGCACTTTTCCTCTGACCTCATTGGTCCCTTCCTGACACCGGGTTGTCTGAGGCATGGCCATTTTTGGTCATAACCGAAAATCAGCCTTTGTGCAGTTTCTTGCCTGCCGTTTTCACACCAGGGTTATGGCAGATTATAGCAAGTAAACTACAGTAAAGAATGCTGACCAGGCCAACATGGCCAAAATTCTGACTGAGAAGATGCCCTTCCTCTTAAAAAGTGTGACAGTTACTTCCACAAAAATCTTTTTTCTTTTTTTTAATTCTTTTTTTAGGTCATGATACCAATCTAGAAGTATATCTGCAGATTTTAACACATACAGAAATTGTTTTTAGAGATGGTTTTTACTTGGAGGAGCCTAAGCAAAAGCAAACGTTAGCACATGTGTTAAACAGCGTTGCTGGAGAAGTAAAAGACCGGATGCTTCATGGTTTGCACGTCAGCTGGACGCAAAGTTTTATTTTATTCTCAATATGTCACACCAGTTTTTGGTAATGGATTATTCTGGTCTGTAGAAGAGCTTCTTCCCAAAGTCAGTAATAATTTCTAATCCTGCAAGAGACAAGTTTCTGTGGTGACAGCACATCGTATCGGCTGCAGGTAGAAGCCAAACAGGAGTATCTTATGACTGGCAAAACCAAGTTACGCTTTGTTTTCAAACACCGTCATCACCATCTGCCCAAGACTACAAAAGAAATTTATTCAGCCTAGTCCTACCGGAGAAAATTACCTGAGAATAGCAGCCACAACTCCCCACGGAGGCTCTCGGGGATGCCCAGCAGAACCAGGTCCCGGGTCTTGGAGGTACGGTACATGCACACACCTCTCCCAAACTCAAAGAAGTGGATGTTCCAAGACTCTTCCTTCATCTTCTCCTTAGTCTGACCAAACACAGAACATCATCATGTGACATAAGTGTTGGGGGAGGGGGGGGGGGTATCGATTGACTGGAATAGACCGGAATCTATGGACTCACAGCTTTGGGCCCCAGGTCCTCAGAGGCATTCTTCTGGAATATGCTAATCAGGCTCTGAGTAGCAGTGGGCAGGTTGGGGCTATAATACCGGCCAGGTATGACTTCACCTGGGGAGGGTGGGGTGAGAAAGGGAGCTGTGGAGCTGGGGGACTCCTACAGGGAGGGAGTCACACATACAACCACCAATCAGAGCTAAGAGCGTCAATGATGAACTCAATTTAATTTAACACGCACCCTATGTTTCATATACAGGTTCTTATACCAATTCTTGTCTTCTTCTATGCAACAGCCATTTCATTGCTAAACCACAGAACATTTTCACTGCTTCAAAGCACTTTTCAAGAAGAAAATGCTCAACAATTTCACACTTAATATTTAAAATATTTAAATGATGTTCATGTTGGTGTAAAACTATATTGTGTGTCAGTTTAGCCATTTCAAACCCGCTCCTAAAGTCACCCAGCAATCATCCAATATACCCATGCATTTTTTGACTTGACCACTAGCACACCTTGCTTGGCTAATCAATATGTCACAGTTATTTAACTAAATTAATTAATTAACTAAATTGAGCTGGTGGTGAATTTTAACAAATACATGGAATGGCTGGGGTGCCCCCGAGGAGAAGTTCTGGAACTGAAGTGTTCATCTAGCCATCCAGCCAGAATCAACAGTACTTTTTTGGAGAACAAAAGCAATTTTGTAAAGCGTTACTGTTCATTTGCATACATTCTAATGTCAAACTGTTTTTTTCTCTGAGCAAATATACACTTACTACCCAGATAAAGAACTCTAAATATTTCCCTTAACTACCTATGACTTCTGCACAGTGCATGTAGAAGGTGCTGCCCTATTGAACCCGCTATTGAATCACTAAGGCTGTTCTGTTGACTGATCAAATCAATGCTCACAGGTAGATCCTTGCTGTTACACCGCACTCTGTCAGGGGTTCGCTGCAGGAAGTCAGAGATCCTCTGAACCAGAAAGTCACGGTCCCTAAGGTTGGCAAACAAGAAGGTCATCTTGTTCTTAGTGCTGATGGACAGAGGGCTGGGCAGGACACTGGAGCTGTCGGCCTTTTCCACAATGGAGACCTGGAGGCAGAGAAACATGATTGTAAATGGTAAGAAAACAATATTTACCAACACTTAATTTGAGGGAGCACACATTAAACTAAGTTTTGGTTATGTACTGATTCCATGTTTATTCAACATTAATAAATTAAAATGGTTCATGTACAGTACTGTGCAAAAGTCTTAAGCGATCAAAAGCTATTTAAAGCTATTTATCCAGTTAGTAAGTGCACATTTGCTCAGAACAAAAAACACGACTCAGCATTAGAACATAAGCAAATTATTAAAATTACTAAGAATTTCTTGTCTTCCTAAATGTCACTAATATCTAGCTGGATGGCTAGATGAACACCACCTCAGTTCCAAATCACTCCTCAAGGGCACCCAGGAATCCCATGTATTTATTATATTTTACCAGCAACTCTGTTAATTACCTGAATTAGAAAAAAAGTCAATGAGATATTGATTAGCTATACGAGATGCGCTAGTTTTACAGCAACATGAAGATCAAACATCATTTCCTTTGGCTGCCTAAGACTTTTGTACAGTACCGTTTCATGCAGTGACCATATTTGTTCATGATTTGTACTTGATTTGTAATCATTAAGTTATTAAGTTACTGCTGCTGGAGTCATTAAGTTACTGCTGCCTACACAAGTGCTACCCACTATTTTTCTTTGCAATGTAAATTTTATTAATTTTTCAAATGATACATACAAAAAGTAAAAAACAAAAACACTACCCACTATTTTAATGGACCTCCAATATTGTGATTAACTGTAAAAGGTCTACATAATCACACATAATTTCCTTAACAACCACAGCTTTTATGACTACTCCCATTAATCAATATCAATATATGAATCTTTTAATCAGCACTCATCCTACGTATGTTGACCTATAGCTAGACACACTGCTGGAGACATTCTGGAAGAGAGGTGGAAAGTTCAGGTTCAGAAAGTACTAATCCAGACCAAGGTTTTGTTTCAACCAACCAGTTGAGTACTCCGTGACTGTGACTCCTTATTCTCAACCAGTTGGTTGAAACAAAACCTTGGTCTGGATTTGTACTTCATTGACCTGAACATTCCAACCTCCAGACTCTGGAAGTTAAAAGGCCAAAGTGACACCTAAATAGCTCATTATGCATGTTTGTAGATGCCTGCAAGCTCTGTGGTCTTCTTGGGCTCCCTGAGATTTATAAACGGAGCTGTAGGTTGTCAAAGACAGAGCTTCTGGAATAATAACATTCTCTCAATCTCTGTACTAGACTTTTGTCTGGGTGGATTGATTTCTATGTTAATCAGCTCAGTCTCGAGCACTAATGAATATGACAGTATATCCTGTTAGATTAAAACCCAAAATACCACTATATTTATGTGAATGACAAAAAATATATATTTTGTTATGCTGTTAAATCACAGCAGTGGGTCATCTCCAAAGTAAAAGAAAAATTACATGAGTCAAAACAGATATTGTTCTTAGATGTATGCAAGCTATCTACACCATGGCTGAAATTTGGTATTGCCCAAGATGATTAGTAATACATAATTTCTACCGCTACAGTTTCACAATGTGTAGATGAGTGATGTTTGCTGCATCTGTAAAAAACAGTAGGTTAAAGGTCGAGGATAATTAGGCAATTTACTTCTCTCAAGGGGATGATCAGCTGACAAAGGTCCTCTTCGCGACTCGCGAAGCAGATGTAATTGTTGGAAACAAACATTTGGCCGATCACATGCATCTTGGTGAATGGTGTCCAGAGCGTGCAATCCGTGTGACCGTCCAGCCGCTCGTCAGCTGTCAGGCGAAACTGAGCACGATAGCGCTCGTTCTTTGCTCGTGCATCAAGATCTCTGAAACGTGGGAGCATGAAATAAGCTGAATCTGCAAAGCACTGCCATGAAACACAATTATACTGAACATACTGACACTGGACCACGAGTTAAGGAAATGTAAGCTAGAATCTAATAAAATAGATAAACGAACATTTCAGCATGTACATATGCTCCCACAAAGTGTTTTAACACCCCTTGAAGTACCATATATATATTTTACCATTTATTACTAGTGGGCTCACTCAGAAAAACTCCTCCCAAGATTTACACTGCTAGAAAATGGCAAAGCAGTTGGCAAAAACAGACTAACGAGCTTCACCTTTTGAGGGCAGAAACATTCTTCAAGTTCTTGCAGGGCTTGGGTAGAGATAGGTCCGCAGCAAAGCCTTCATTGTCTAGCAACTGCCTCATCGCGATGTTGGCCAGCTGTTCCATGAGCTTGAACGTGTCGTTGATGTTGAGGAACATGGAGAAGTAGTGCTCGGTGTCGCGAGTGCTGACCCGGATGCTCTCTGGAAATAGCAGTGTGGCATTCTTCTCCAGCTGCGTCACGTCTGTCCACTGCACCACCAAAGTCACTGAGGCACCAGGAAATAGAGAATACACAATCTGGTCAGTGCATCAGGATAGGTATAACCATAGACACAGCTGATGGGAGAGGACCAACTACAACATACAAACATGGTCACTGACGCATCCACCAGGGCGAGGGAGTCAAAAAACCCATCAAAGGCACACTGACACATAAAGCATTCGGAGATTTTCACATGGAGTTATATCCATCAAATTTGAGCGCAACAGCTGTTAAATATACCCACCCGAAGAGGAAAAAGGCCACAGAAAAAGCAGAGAAGAAAATGGGAGTTACTTGAGGATAACTGTATGAATGTCTGAGGCAGAGAGGTTGAATTGCTACAGCAGCAGATTCATCGCGGTAAAGCCCAGGTAAAGAGGAAGATTTGCCAACTGACCTTCCTTGCCCAGTAAGAAGGAGTAGAAGCAGAGGTGATTAACGCTCAGGTAGACCCAACCCTGTCGAGGGACTCGTCCCTTCCAATAGCTGCAGGAATAATAATTCACCAGCTTCTCCTCGTCTGGCATTCTAAATAGCTTCCGCATTTTCTGCTCGGCCTCCCGGAATTTCCCAGGGTCCTCATCTTCCGTGGTTTGCTTGCTCTTGTTCTCCTCGGCGATGATCCCCTGGAGAGGATAAAGCACATCGGAGCGTGGTCGTTGCGACGGGAAACATGGGAAGCAACACACTCATAGCCTCGTCTCACTCCAGGCCGTTTCTGTAGAACCAGTAGGACACCAACAATTGTCCTGTAGAACAGAAACTTCATTGCTGTCTGGCAAAATGGTACATTTGAACACAAAGTACTGGATTTTGTTATCCATGTTTTTAACCAAGAGGGTCATAAAGGAGCTTGTTGCCAAGTTACTAAACCAATCAGTAGAAAAAATTCCTCTTGCAATTTGTTTTTTAGCTTTTCTGAGACACACATATTTATTACACATCCTCAGAAACAACCAAGCTAATTAGTTCAACTCCGAGCATTACTAACCTTGTGCTTATCCATGATTTATCGACAGTATTATTAGAAATAATCTGGCTCTTAATTATTAAAATTGTCATTTATCATTTTCAAATCTACAGTAGACCACATGACATGAAGAGGCCATCAGATTGTTCCTCAGTCAGAAACATTACCAGTGTTTAAATCAGCTGTGTTCCCGCACAGTTCTGAGCCAAGTTAGTCACACACCAAGAGTAAGTTGGAGATATCTCAAGAGAAGCTGGAAAGTACCTTTCATACTGTTTAATTCCACTGAACTCTGGAGCTTAATATCAACCGTGGAGTTTTCAGAAACACAGCTGTACTTCCTAGCAATTAAACTGAAATGCTTAAGTGTGTTTTTATGTGATGAATTAATACATGTAATCAGCTCCAATGGACCTTCTTCCCAGTAGCTTTGGCAGTGATTTCCCTAAAGGGACCTATTCGTCAGCCATAGTGTAATCTACCAATCCAGTGGCTAATGTAACCACATCTATCAATGGAGCTCACTAACTAAATAGGTAGGGAAAATCTTTCCTGTTATGACAGCCGTCTGCCATATTTCATTTTGGATTTTGAATTATGGGTGGACTTTCTCATTCACTGATCCTAGTTCAGTGCTGCAATCGAATCAGTTGAAAGTAAAGTGTGTAAGACCTACCTGGATCTTTCCCTTGACAAACGTGGTGATGTCCTCCTCATTGTCAAATATAGAGAGTGTTTGAAGCAGGTTGGCCTCCAGCCATTCCCAGTGCGCTGTGATCTCCTTCCGTGAGGACCCTGGAGGACCACACCGATTACCACACACATGGGGGTAGAGGAACTGACAGGAGGTGAGATCCAAGGCACCTAGATTCTAAAGCACCTCACTCCTACACATTTTCTAACTCAGTATTTCCAAACCTGGTCCTCAGGGACCCTAAGTCCACGTTTTTGCTCCCTTCCAGACAGTCCATGTTCTTGCTCCCTGTCAGCTCCCTATGTGGTGGACTGTGGACTTTTTGGCAGGGCGCTGGGAGGGAGCAAAAACGTGGACTATCTGGGCGTCTCCAACGACTGGAATGAGAAACACTGTTCTAACTCATGATCACTATACATAGGTTAAAAATTTGAAGAAAAGGCAACATTTATTAAACTGGAATAACCGGTGAATACACTGTTCACTGGATTAAAAAAGTACTTCAGGATCAGGCAAGTTCAATTCCAGGCTGATGATCTCAAGGCTGCATCAACTTTCATTTTACTTCAATTGTTGCGGGATAATATGTAGTTATGTATGTATTATGTAGTTCTTATTTTTTTAAAGGTCACCTCATCCAATGTTCTAAGTAAACCCAAGGCTAGGATCACCATACCCAAGCTCAGTATTATACTGCACCATAATTTGAGGCTTAAACACCATCCAGCTTTCAGACAAATGTGAACTAACACAACTAAGGTATTATATACACAAAAAACCAGAAAGTGTCTACTTACCACAAGCAATGTTCCAGTAGATCTGGGAGTCACCGGTCTGGTGGAGGATGCGGTAAGGGGCTACACGGGCACTGGAGTCCAGCACCACATCCAGCGTACCCACAAGCAAACCTGAGGACACAATCAGCAAAGCTCTTCACTCAGGCTTGGTGTTGCCTTACACATGAACACAAACAACAGCCTGAGCTGTATGCACAGACATATGAATGTGTGTCGGTGAAACATGCTTGTTTGACTTTCTTAAGTGACTAATCTGCATTGTAGATGAAAACAAAGCTTCCACTGGAAGGGGCCACCACATGTTTATAAGTGCAGTGCTTTTTATAGGTTCCCAGTATTTACACACACTGCATTCACGGGAAACCAACAAATTGCGAATAACAGTGCTGCAATTACAGCAACCAAAGCCAGCCTGGCTTCTGTGGCCCACACAACATTTCCACATCTATAGATGCACTCTGTGGTTTGTGGATCGTGAATCTAAAGTAAAAACAACAATTTTCTAAAAGTGTATAAATAGGATCTTTACACCACAGCACAAATTACCATAAATTTCACTTCTGATAATGGACAACAATTGGCTACTTTTGAATCAGGAATGTTGTGCATTGAGCTACAGAAAACTGTACAACCAATTCAAACAAGACACATTTTATGTGTGATAGTTATTGTACAGACAAAAGACTGAAACTAGTTAGAAGCTGAGGTCCTAAAAACCAACAGGTTGTGTTTCTGCTAGAAACAGTCTGTCTCCACACCCAGTACCCCACTTAAACAGCTCCCAATTTCAGTTGAGTCTGCTAACTGGAGTGCTTCATTGGTCCTCTTCCAGCTCCCAGCTCCCATTTAATTAAGGACCATAAAAGCTAAAGAAATTCCTTTTCTTAGGAGAGTCAGGAGAACTTAAATTCATCTGTCCCAGAGATCACATGACCCCTCCAGGTAAACACACACTTGCTATAAAGTTTTTGAAAACAAAAAATTAGAGATTATGTTATGTGGGTAAAATTTTAAATTGAAAACACCAAATACTTAATTACTGTATTGAACATACACGTTTATCTTGATATGTTTATTTTTACATGGGAAATTATTAAATAATGTGACATCACACGATCTACCTGCAGCGCTGTCAAACCTGACCACTTAAAGTGGGTGTGTGTATACTCTTCAGTGGGTATCAGCAGTTGTAAAACTAGTTATTAAACTGGTTATTTTTCTAGCTAGGTCACAATTTGTATGGGTAGTTTTAAAGTCCTATTTTTGAGATATATATATATTTATATTCACTGAACATTGTCACTTGTGAGTTGTTGAGTCGTCCGGCTTCTATTAAAAACATACCCGACATCTCTTCATTTAATGCGGCAGCTGTGATACTATCACACCCACCGTTAAAGCATGGCCGGCTCACCGTGGTATTTCTGACAGTGTAATTCAGTAGTCTTACAAAGTCTGTGGGGTTTGAAGTGATGAAAATCGCTTTCTTTTGTTAAAATGATTTTTTATTAACTGACGTCGGTAATTCGTTTAATCGGTTGTCCAGAGAGTGGATTTTTTTGAAAGAACATGATGTGTCTGACAAAGACTGGTTTGGTACGAGTCGCCGAATCCTTTCCTGTCGTTAAAGCAACCACAAGGCTTACATATTTAATATTACTCTTAACTTCAAAACTAAATCTCAGGAAAACACATTTGCAATTTCTTTCAGTACTTGGTACATATCAGCGAATAAGTGGTAAGCTTTGAATTAACTGTTATAGAAATGGTTACCAAAGTTTGTCATTTATTTGGGACACAAAAACTTTCGCGCTTACCAATTCTTATCGATTTATTATGTGGGTATACGAAAGTCTGTTTACAGAATATAAAGGCTATGTCAGTTTCATGTCACATAGTATTTACGTATATGTGTGTGCGTGTGTGTGTTTCAGTCGACGGCAACAATGTCTCAGCAGTCCACACAGTCGACGGCAACCAGTGTCTCAGCAGTGTTTAGCGCAAGATTTCCCAAGTTAAGACTGCTGTCCATCATAGATCACGCTTATAATCATCATTTAAATTCCAGCGTTGATTATTCATTTGATTCCACCCAAACTGCTACAGCCCAAGATCATGTGGACAGCCAGATGCCACACTAATGCGAAAGCTACGCAGGTCGCCGAACACCATAAAAACATCATTTATACTCGCCTATACAACTGCGCTCGGAAGCGTCTGGTGTATGACACGAAGCTAAAGAACCTTAAAAGGTGCTGACTAATAAACAGCCGTGTGTGTGTGTGCGTGTGTTTACCTACTAGGTCAGACATGTCAACAAAACACCCGGTAGCCTCAATCTGACAGGCTCCAAGTGCGCACCATACGCTGGCCGAGTAAGAAACATTGAATTTATTGGCATACCAGTGATTCCCCCTCCTTTGCCGTGTCCCTTTCGGCGCTGCAGAATGAAGAAGGGGTTCGCCCTTTCGCTCACCCAAAGAGCATTGGCAAGCAATACCTCTTCCGGGGTTATCCACATCTGGACGCTTAAAACGCGACCCTTCGGCCGGATAAAAACGGAGACTAGGTACACAGATGGCTTTGTTTACACTGCGAGCCCGACTTGCAGACGCGACGCCTGCCACTTCAGTTTACTCCATGGACCGTCAGCTGCTGCTGCGTCGCGGCCCTTCCTCCTTCCTACCGAAACCACGCCCTCCTCCCGACGCTAAACTACGGCGGCCGGAGGGGGACCGTCACGCTACCTAGACGTGTCTCTGTAAGTGGTGCGTGTAACCGTAATTCGCTGAGAACTGTTTTATGTATTTATTCATTGCAACGAGTCCACACAAATAGGCGGGTGCATAGCTAAGATATCACATGGTGTTAAGTTGTAATAGTTGGCTGATTAAGTAAAATGTGTAGGCGCCTGCTTTTGTATTACGACAAGTAACAAGTTGTAGAAATGCCTTCCATCTCACCGAATTGGGGACATGTGATTACCGTTTCCTCTGCACTACAGCCCCTTTGTTTCGTCTTCATTGGCCAATGACTAGTCTGTCTACAATTTGTATGACCAACCGTTACATGAACTTAATACCCACTCTCAAATAAATTTAGCACTTTTGTTACTTCTGCAAATACTACATCCTCTATATTTCCAACTTCCCTCCCACAGGCTGGTAATTCATCTTGATTTGTTCTTGTTTTTCCATGGTCCGGATAAATGAGACAACCAAAGAATGAGATGACACAAGCACAGCAATGATATTTTCAAATACCCTTTATTTCAGTCACATTAGTTAAAGTCATATTTTCTTCTGAGAACGATGATAGCATGATGTTCACACACGGCACTTGATTTAAACACTGTACCTGTGACTCTGTATGTGTACGTTACATACATCTTCACGAACATTCAGTGCAAGAGCCCATACTTGGAAGCATCTGTGAGTCTGATGCCGATTCCAGAGCTAATTGTCAAAAATAAATGCATATAATTAAATCTACCTTATTTTGACATACGAATATGTGAATAGTTGTTCTTTTTTGGGGTCATAGGTTTCAAAAGAACTTCTCAAAAACCTCAAGATTATATTTGTCTGTAATTATAATTCGTCCCTCTTAAGCACTTAAAAATAAGGCCTCATTTCAGCAGCAAAAACCGCCCCCTCCCTTGTTTAGCAGTCTTTAGGTTTGCATTAAAAGATGTTAAGCTGAAGCTATGAAGCAGGACTATAAGAAAAAAAATACAACCAAGTACATATCAAACCAGTAAACAAGCAAGAAAAAGGTACCATGGCATAAACACTACCCTTGAAGTGGACCTTTCTGGCACAGTTGATTAAGTATTGACCAATCCAGAGAGGTTCATATCAAAACAACAGAGAGGGAAACCTTTGGCCTAAAATGGTCAACATTATTGACCAGGTCTTTTTCAGTGTTTAAATCCTATTGCAATGTGGTAACCAGGCTAAGCATGCACTGTCTTATGCTGCTTAGGAATGGCACATGTGACACAGTCACTTATGCTCTACAACAGTACAACAGCATTTTAAACAGAACACTATCGTTTTGGTCCAAGCAGTTTGCAACACTGAAACATGTTGTGCCTAATCCTTCTCATTTATACAATTAATTTTGTGAAACCAAAATTAAAAAAATGTCATCAAATATGTTCCCTTTCATGAATTTTCAGCATTAGTGTATCCATGCAATTGATTAACTGGTAACCACCTGACAGAAATACCTTTGACAAACTCTCCATACCATATTACGTTTTACGTTCTATTAGCCCTTGCAATAGAAAATAACTCACATTTTTTTTTTATCAGTCATTGACAGTTACTGGACACATCTTCTGTTCATACACACAGGCACTTATACACGCGCAGTCAACTGGTTAAAAATTGTAAGGGTTCTGATATATATGGAGTCAGTCATCCTTTGCTGTTACACAAGTACACAAAAATCATCAAATGGGAACTTAATGTAAAACTTACAATGGGAACAAGGAAAATAACTACTTGTATAAGAATGAGCAAACTAACCTTTTTCAGAACCACAAATAAACTGTGACTTAACACCATAAATAATGATTCCTCTATTAATGATTATGCGTGTATGACCTTCAAATCATGTAATGGAAAAAGTGAAATGAATTGACAGTGATGCATGGAATGCCTTTTTCCATTTGAAACATATTTCTCTGTCATGCTGCTTACAACTAAACACCTCTTCTTAAGCTCCTTTGAAACAGAGTTCAAAGTACTGCGGTGTATTTTGTACAGATAATGACACGCAAGATGGGGGGTTCATATATAATTATAAAGTTAGCACAGTAAACACAAAGACATTTTGGACAAACGGCAGCAAATGTTTCCAGGTATTTCATCACTCTGCAGTATATCTTGACTTTTTTTTTTTTTTTTTTTAAATTGGGGGCTATGCATACATGTCAATGGAAACTAAACAACTCTCCACCAAAAACATGATTACTCCTGTGGGTAACCTAAGGTACTAGGGCAGGATTTGCTAGAGGAAGAAGGGCACCGGTGGTTCTACTATGTTCCTGTTCCATATGCTACACTAGTCAGTTGATTTCCTGGTTGGTAGACCTGACATATTTGTCTGCCACATATAGTGGAAAAAAGAAGATGGGACTGCAGGAAGTGAAAACCTATGTCAAAGTTCTTCAGGTTTCCTACTTTTGAGTGAATATGGCAGTGTGGTCACTTCACGATGCCTCCTCACTGCTTACTGCTCTTTCCTGGGTCCTCATTATTTGCCTGTGAGCCCAGGGTTACATCTCTGGAGCGCCACCAGGTGGCGACACTGCCCTGTACCAGGAATGGAGCATTTCTTCTTAGACTGAAGTTTTAGTCATTAGCTTCAAGGCCTTATGGAATCAGGAACACTTTGGTTTTCTGTTCTACACATGCATTATCTTTGAAGACAAAATCAGCTGGACAGGCTTGTATCGTTTTCTTGTCGCTCACTCTCAAGCGGTAGGACATGGAAGGGCAACTTTGCAAAAAACCCTTTAAACTAAAACTGCATCTCATGCCCAGATGGCTGGCTGGCTTATGTTTTATAAAATGGCAGGATCCGCTATGTGTTTGTTTTCACAGAAGCTGTGGCAGATTGCTTGCATGAATAATTAATCCATTATTAATAATGTATCAGATTTTCTCTCTTTGCGACACAGTGTTACCATGGCAACCGAAGCAACCCCACCCAGTCATAGCATGGCATAGTTCTTCCCCAGATTGATGTACATGAAAATTCTTGCAAAAACGTCATGTGACTAATATCCTCCCCAGTGGAATTTCCATACTAGTCTCTTTAAAACTGAGACTATCTACCAAGACATAAGGCTCTCAAGGAAAATGAGGCTGGTACTACAGAGCAAGTCCTGTTTTGGGCCTCATGCTGACTGTAACACCCCAATAAATGTTACTCACGTACCTTTCCAAGGTTACACTTGAACAAAGCACTAACTGAGGGGTAGCTGGTTTTACACATTGTAGGGTAAGGTTTCTGAGTTGCTGTTGGATCAGGATCAGATAGTACCAGCTGAAGGGGTGTTGAACTACTAATAAAAAATGCTTAAGCAATGACCTTGTGGAGATTTTCTGCTGACGTGCCCAGTAATGCCGAATATCCTCACTGGAGAATGTGGAACATGTCAGTCTTTCATGCTCAGAATTAGGGACAGAGACACGTATACAAAAGAACATTAAATGCCTCTTTCTACTCAAAAGTTCAGTGTACAAAGGTATGGGAGGAAAAAAACAAGCAGTGCTTAAGGGGACGAAAAAATAAACTCCCGGGTATGTAGTTACATCGTCCTACAAGAGGTCCCTTTACTGATGCAGTTGGGTGCAGGCTGTGAGGAAGTGGTAGGCTCTGAGTACACATTAAATG
This sequence comes from Hyperopisus bebe, assembly GCA_026777045.1. Taxonomy (NCBI): domain Eukaryota; kingdom Metazoa; phylum Chordata; class Actinopteri; order Osteoglossiformes; family Mormyridae; genus Hyperopisus; species Hyperopisus bebe. The sequence continues at coordinate 3,763,907 of JAODJW010000002.1, forward strand.
TTTAATATAGAAAGACACGGATCGGATACAGAGGAGTAATGCTGTGCTTCGGGGATTCCTTTCAGCGCTATTTCAGCTTCTGGATCTGAACCAGGCTCTTTGGGTCCAGGTCAATAGCTGTGGCCCCAGGTTCTGGGGCCTTTGTCTTTGAGCAGAGGCAAGAGGGATGGTGAGGTTGGTTATCCATTCACAGCAGTCAAAAGCTCTGTAGCTCTGCACTATGAAGATAGCCAGCATAATTCCAATATTGGCAGCAGGTCAGTCACAGTAGTCCTATTTGCTGTATGGCAATGTGGCCGTCAACAGAGCTTGGTTTTAGAAAGCTCAAAAAAAAAAAATACACGGTTAGTTGACAATATTCACAAATGCAAAAGTTTGTAAATATACTGCTTGGCTATTAGTTGAGTACTGTAATTTTGTCTTAACTCCAGGCAGAATGAATGACACTTTTTGGAACAATAATAAAAAAAACACCAACTGAGGAAGTAAAAGGGTCTTTTCATAATCCCATTGTGAAATGGATTTACAAGTCTTTCATAGTTCAAAGATAAATTAACCCCAGTAAAGGGACATGTTTATGATGAAGGTAGAAGGAATACTGGGCTGCTTCCACTCCTGGTAACAGGGATGAAAGTTCATAGTACATTCTGCTGCAGTAGTAGGTCGTTGTTGAAGTTAGCATTGGTTGGTCACACCCCCACCCCCCCAACCCCGGTGGGCTTGGAGTGGCGAGGACCTGGCCCGTGCAAGCCAAAGCCAAGGCAAGGGAAATCCTCATGATTTGTTCTCATCATACAGATCAAGTGAGGCCTGGAGATCGGGAAGCTCCATCTCACACACCACATTCCTTGGGGACAAAGAGTTCCGTCCAAAGAAATGGCCACCTGAAAGGAGAAACAGAGAACAGTGAAGTCAACCCATTGCCTATAGCACGCATGTATTTGTATAATCTTATTTTACAATGAATACAATGCAAGAAGTTTCCTGACATGGTTGAGTCCCGACAAAGAATTTATCAAGGTTAGCAGACTATACATTTCAACATTTAAATCCACTGAAATCCAAAAATAATGCAACCCTGAATCGAAATTAAACATACATTTATTTTAAATGCAGCCATATTGACTTCATTGTAAAAACCAACAAAGCCATGAAACACAAAACATGATCCATTTTTGGCAAAGGCATTTTTACTGAAAACCAAACTTGACCAACAGGGCTTTCAGCTGCTGTACAATGGTCACCACTGAAGAACCACCAAGAACCAATTAGTTATAGCTGTCTGCTGTTATGAAGAAGAAAAGCTTATGATCAGGGAAGGACATAACTGGTACGCATAACAAGTATGCATTCACCTTTAAAAAACGACACGAGCGACAATCGATTGTTTATAAGTGTAAATGCATACGTATTTTGTGTGCATTTGTGTTATGACAAGAAACTACCTTGCATTTTAACCTGTATACTGCAAATGAAGTACAGTTAGCATATAAACATTAAAATGCATTATATTTTGTTTTCATATCAGCGTACCAGTTACTGTATGTCCATCCCTGCTTATGATGACTATTTTAGGTGTTAACATTGCTTCTGCTGTTATATGATTTTGTAGGTGACCTCTAATGATATCAGATATTGAAAATAAACTACTGTATAAGTGAATTCATACTAAAAATCTTTACTTGAAACCAGGAGTATGTTACAAATCAAAATTGCAGCGCAACAATGTATTGCAAAAGTTTTATGTAGAAAATGCATGAAACAAGTCAGATAAGTATTCCAAGACAAACCAGAAGCTTTTTTTAAAAAAAAAAAAAAAAAAAAATCCAGAATAAATATACAAATATAAAAATTAGCACAAACATGGTTACAAAAGCCTTTAAAAATATGAGAACGAAAGGAGAGATCCTGGAGCGTGTAAGGCTGGTATGGGTGGAGCGGCAAGCTCTTCAATCGCACTCCACGCTAGGAGAGAGGGGACAGGACACACTTGAGCGGGTTTGCTGGTGTTCAAAATTAATATCACATTTTAAGGTGTTAGCAGTTTGTGCCTTCTGGGTTATTTTACACCAACACATAGGATAAGGTTAGATATGAACAAGCAGTCCCCGAGTTAAGAACATCCGACTTACGGACAACTCGTACTTACAAACAGGCTGCCATAAAGTCTACTATATCAAAAATTTTAAGTTTTATGGTTTGTAATCACAAACACACACACTACTTTGTGATGCTCATGAAAGCATTGTGTGGCTTTGGCAGTTTGCTGACTCAAGGTACAGTACTGTGTATAGTTTTTTTTGGTGTTTTATATGCACCAAAATAGTGAAACACTTCACCCACTGACACTAAATAAGAACTGCATGTACCTGTTTTGGCTTAGCTACAAACTCAACTTAAAGACTTATGGAACGGACCTCGTTCATACACTGAGGAATGCCCGTACTGTTGCTCTAGCAAAGCCCATATGGATAAGTGTCTTTGAACTTGTGACTAAACCAGTAAATTCTGTGGCAACAGGTGACACGACTAATTCAGGGCTAGGCAGGCCCAGTGAGAGCGGCTGTGGCCTACGATTGGCTGGCTGGCTTCTCTGTAGCGAGGAGAGAAATGGACGAGTACTCACTCGCTGAAGGACAGGCTGACGGTGGCTTTGATGATCATGTAGCAGAGGGTGAGAGCGCTGAGTAGGCCGAAACTTGCAATGATAAACCACTCCTCTGTCAACAAAGGAAAGCAGGAAGTCATGCAGTGGGGTCCGCTGGAGGTGGAGCTGGTAAGGCCACCCTTTAAAGTCACCCGACAGGCAGGAGAGCGTGGAAACAGGAAGTAGGAAGAAGGGTCCTTGGTTTCCAATGTTAGAGATGAGTAAGAAGGGCAAGGGCAGCACCTCAAAAAGCTCAAAGAACAATGCAAGAAGCTGAACACGTGTGCATCTACGTAGCAGATACAGGCCGGCAGGACAAATAAATGCAAACACAACCAAGATGGGTGGGATAAGTAAAGCTACATACAAGTGAGATACCAAAGATGCAGAAAGAACAAGTGCACTTGTGCATGTCCAAGACATTGGAAGGACAGGTGAGAGAAAAGATCCACATGACCAGAGGCAGAGGGGCTTGTGTGGCCTGTCAGGCTGTGCTTCAGGACAGGAGGAAATGGAGATCATAAGGCAGAACTTAGTGCTTCAAGAAGAAAATCCAAAAAGCCAAGGAAACAAAATAGGAAAGAGGGTTTCCGTCGTTTCTTAAAATTGTCATTCCTAGTGACCAGTTCAGAGTTTGCTTATACGCCTAAGAGAGGACCGGAGCTCCCAGTTAGTTTGTGTATCGCTCCATCATGCAGGTACACACTGTGTTTTACAAGACGTGCTTGCACACACAAAGCAGGCCAGTCTGTAAGTGCAGCTATTTAATTCCCTCCTCAATCAGCTTCAGAAGGAGAGGCTCCTTACGGTGATGGAAATATTGCCCATAATGCATTAACAGCAATCGCCTTCAAGACACTTTTCATTTTGGCCTTATAACAGCTGCACTATGTGCAAGAGAAATACAACAGAGGATGGATATTGGCAGAAGTGTGGCAGTATGTCTATAATATGCAGTGCGTTTCTTAGCATGGATCGTGGTTATGTGGTATATGTACTGTACTATAAGAATGCATGGTGTGTATATACAACAAACTTAGGATCATTACGCAACCAACACTGGTTAAAATACTGCCACTTGTAGGGGGCAGAACAGTGATATAGAACTGCGTTCAGGGGTGCTCTATGATCCATGGTAATTTATTTTCAACCCCATGCCTACAGTCGCATCAGGCTACAGAATCCGCCTGACCCTAGATTTGGATATAGTGCCTATTGAAGGGGGTCAGCTGGATGGACTAAGGGGCTTTATATATCATCATCATCATATGACACATCACTGAGGTGGAATGCAACAGTAGAACCCTGCAACAAACAATCATGGCAACTTAAATTAAAAAAAGGCAGAGGCGTTCTGCCTCTTCATCTGTCATTAAGTCCATTCCAATCAGCAATTATGACCAAAGCTTAAGTCCATAATTAAAATATCTTCTTAAACCTTCCTCAGTTCATGTGCGTTAAACCAGTGACAGAATACAATAATGTACAGCAGAACATGAAGGCATATAAAACGCAACTTAGAGGGCACCACACAATACCCACATAATACCTTTAAAATGTTCCATAAACATAATGAATGATTTAGAATACTCATAAAGGGCCGATGCTCTACTTGAAGCATTATGAAAGTCTTATGCAGACATCTCCAAACATGTGTTACTTATTAACTTACGTTAAGTATTTATGAACATTTATGTGCAGTATGTAAAGGTGGAAGGTAGAGCTTTTAAAACTGTTTTAATGGCTTCTTATACTACAGCTGTAAAAACTTCCCAAATCACAGAGCGGCAATGATGGCCACAGAGGACTTTTTCTTTTTTTTTGTAAGCGTTGTGAAATGTGGGTGTTCAGCACTCAGTTCTGTTGAGGTATTTCAGGACATTTCAACCCTTATGTTTGGAAACACCGAGCATATTAAAGTACACTAAACAAAACCGGACAACAGCTTATTCAGCTACCCTCTGGTTTCGATCAAAGGTCATTCAGCAACACTTATGTAACAGTGATTGAACAGAGGCAAAAAAAAAACAAAGAGCAAACAGAGATATTATCCTTGACAATGCAAATGAAAATGTATCCATTTTTTTCTAAATTCTATTCTAGGAATGGGTTGAAACTGAATATAATTACAGTGAAAATGTTACTGTGAATTAATGAGGTACTTCTCAGTTGTTTACAGAATTATCAAAGCCTTTGGTTCCTGCCTGTGTTTTCCAATCACCTGACAGAGAAGGTAGACAGCACATTACTAAATAATATCTGCAGCAATGGAAAAAAGACAAATATATTTATAGCCCACTTTGTATGGTGACACATCAGTATCTCGATTAGAGATAACAGGGACTGTTTTGGGCAGTGTGATGATATAAGAGCTTGGGGCCACTCAGTCCTGATCTTCCTGACCACGGCTAACACTCCCTGCATGCTCACTCAGCTGCTCCTCTAGACACATCCAGCCTGTCAAGATGCTAGCAGCTTGACCAACTTCTTCGTAACAATGCGGACTTAAACAACGTTGATGTACACGTGGGTGTGTTTGTTAAAGGAACCTCCTGGAAAAAAAAAAAAAAACATATGATCGATGAAGGACACTCAACCAAGTGAAATTTTGCCTCTGGACATCCCAGTTCCTCTGGACTTCACCTAAATGAATGTTGCACCCTCAGTTACTGGCCTGTGGACAGAAAGCAGGGGTTGGCTGAACACCTTTGCCAACAGGATGAACGAACCAGGTCAGCCATGAGAATCAGGCCGAGTGCTAACTAGAAAAGCGTGAAGCAGGCTCTGAGGATGGACAGGAAGCAGGAACCAGACTGTGGGCTAAGCATGTGCAAAGCTCACAGTTCACACTCAGTTGGCAAAGGTGACTCTGGAGCACAGTGGGCAAGTGGGGGAGGAGAGCTTACTGGTGACAGCGATGTTGATCTCTCCAGTCCGTGGTGTCAGCTCGCCCTCCGAAGGGATCTGAGACGTCCCAGTATGCCTCAGAGGCTCCAAACTGATGGAGTTTTCGCTCGACAGGTCAGCCAATGCTGATCTCTGACTGGAAGTCTGACTCCTCACTATTCTTTCCATGTCGAAGGCCACATTGTCTACACATGGAAGGTTGGGCTAGAAACAGACACAAAACAATATTTCTATAGCTTTCGGGGAGTATAAACTGTATTCATAGTGAAATTAAAATATTTTGAAATGTTTTAAAAAAAAAGAAAAAAGAAATACAACATGGGTCATACACGACACAGAAAAGTATAAGGGAGGGGGCAATTTCCACTTTTAGTAGATGTATGCTGTGGTGGGTCCTACTTTACAATCTCTTCCATCCACCAGGTGGCAGCATGATACTAGGTGAGCAGTCCGGCACTGTCACAGAAACAATAGATTTCACATGACATTTGTGCATGTGGCTTACCATGATCCCAAGGGCCTTGAGGATGTTTAGCTTGCACATGGGGCAGGTGCAATGCTCATTCAGCCACGGGTCCACACAGATCTTGTGGAAGACATGTCTGCAGAGATAATAGGCGACGTCAGTCTGGACCTACAGCACAACGCTGAGGCACATCTGCCAGCTGCCCTCTCTTATCTCGTTTCTGTCCTGCAGCATTTCGTAAATCTAAAAAAACGGTAAGTTCACTCAGTATGAGCAGGAGTTTCAGCAGAGTGGGGTGAAAGCAAGATGAAAGTGAGATATGATAGCCACAACCGCAGAACAACACTTCATTGTGTCATTCAAGTGTCTGCCACTTCAACCTGAAGACCATGCTATCGAACCAACGAAACTGCACATATCTTTGGATGCATGAAAGTATGCTACACACAAATAAATAATAAATGTCCATAAACTCATGCACAAAGCAGCCGTGGGACTAAAGGCAACAACCATCGACAGTTTTACTACCTGGTCAAACTGGACTACCTCCTCAATCCACAGCTCTGCTGAGAAATGACAAGACACACCCAGGGACCCTCACTCCTCCCTGCTGACTTGTAGGACTCTTGCACAATCGTGGGTGTGAGACCAGCGGTGCTAGCAAACCACTGCTCCCAGAGGCTGATTTGCGGCGTGGAGGGCAGCAAAGGTCAGAAGGGGTGGGGAGGTGGGGCGTGGAGCCGTTAGAAAGGGAAGGACTGTCAGCAGAAGGCAGCGGTCTCCCGCCACAGGGACCCTGTATAAGGGACTCCACTGTTCCCAGGGGTTACGCGAGGACACTGGTATGTGCCCTTGTGGCACTTCATCAGAGATATACAGCAGGGGCCATTTCATCTTATCAGCTTCTGAAAAATGAAGTGGCATTTGTTGCAAAGACGGCAGCGATGGTGGAGGAGGAGCCGGAGCTGGTCCTGACGGCAGCGATCAAGCACACTGCTGCTCGCCGCGTACGTACATTGGCAAGTTCCACCACTCGCCCCTTCTGATAGAGCGAGGCCTGGGGGTCACTTCACACAATGGCTGGAGAAGAAAGGCTCGTCTATCACTGGCCATTCATCTGGTTACGAACGCAGGCTAACATGTGCAGGCAAACTAAATGATTAATTGAGAACATTAAACAGTCGTCTGCTCTCATTGTTCATCAGGTAAATTCATGATGATTAACGGTGCGATGCTGAACTAACGTCACGGCAGCCCTGACAGACCAATCCAGAGCGAGGCTGATTCATGGGAGCAGGTCTTCAAGTTTGGTGTTAATCTTTCCCATAAATGAATACCTGGAGCTCATTTGCTCCTCCAGGTTTCATCTATCTGAATTCCGCCTGAGACTTTGTTGTCTGCGATGCCCCTCAGGCAGGGCGCATACTCCTCTGACGTGCTCCCAGGCAAGCTGACAGCTTTCTTTGAAACTCTCCAGGTCCTGTAGCATCATGCCACAGTTAGTCACATTTGTTTGCCACACTAACCTACCCTAAAGCTCGAGAGAGAGAGAGAGAGAGAGAGAGAGACAGAGAGAGAGAGACAGAGACAGATATAGGGGAGGGGAATCTCTGACCTTCACTCTTTTCCTCATAATGAGATGCAGAAAGGTTGGTACAAGCAGTTGGCCTGCAGCCATCTAGGTAAGCTGGGTGTTAGGAAAAGTCAGGCAGGGGCATAGTGAAGAACATTGAGGAACATCCTTGAGGTCATTGATGTCCAAGCCCCATCCAGCACCCACATGTGTTGAAATAGGTAAGTATGGATGATATATTATTCATAACAAAAAGCTCTTAATACTACTAGGGTCAACCTAAGGGCTGCTTCCAAAGCTACTCTGGCCTTGGGAATAAAGGAGCATAAAGCAGGATGTAACGCATGCGTGTCCCTTGAGATGAAACAGCTCGCCGTGTGACAAACAGCTGACAGGACAGTTAGAGAGCAGCCGCAGTGAAATATTCCTGAGAGTGAGATTTCCATGACGGAGGGTATACCAAGCAACAGCTGTCATGGTGAAACATGTGCAGTAGGGCCCTCGCTGTCTGTACTGTGAGGGAGAGTACGGCCAAGAGCACTGGTACTCCTCAGACTCGTCCACACATGACATTAGGTGATGGATGCCACTGCAAGGTGACAGGCCGGGGACACTCACTTGCAAGGCAGTATGCGAACCACATCGTTGAGTTGGTATCCTTCGATGCAGACGGCGCAGTGGTTGAAGTCTGGGTCCGTCTCCTGGGAAAACGAGTAAAACGGCCAGGAGGCCACCAGCTGAGCATGCGATCGCAATCACATAAAAGACAAGAATTGAATAAAAGATTTATCGTGCATCAAAATTAATTCAGACAGAAAGCCACACACCATCATGAACACAACAGATATTTAAAAATAGCAAATCCCATGGACACCCACAGCCAGTCCGTGAAACAAGTATGCTATGGAACAACAGACTTGACCTGGATACTTTGTCTGATTCTTTGAAAAAACAACACACTGACACTTATTACTTTTGATCGGTATTGATGTGACTAATATTCAGGGTTTCAGGGACTATTTCACAAAGCCAGAACAGTCAAAAAAAACAATCTGTCTGGCGGAGGCCACACCAGTAGGACAGCCGCATCACAGGGACAACAGCTACAAGACCCCCCATTTGGAAAGGTTCAGCAGCGACAGCGTTAAGAGCAGCACTGCTGTGTCAGCAGCTCGTCGCCTTGGCCAAGGCAGGTGGCATGCTGCTCTCTTGGTCCCGTCAGTCACGTCCGTGGGCGGGCTGGCCGCTCATCGGCAGGATCGATGTGGTGTTGTATTTATGGAACGCACATATCCGTGCAGCCATCTCTGCTGACAGAGGAAACCCAGCTACAAAGCCAAGGACGTCCTCGGTCCCACTGGAAGATGGGATTAGCCAATGGATCCAACATGGGAGGCGGGAATTGATGGGTCCAGAGTAAGGGCATGAAAATGATCAGGGGGATTAAAAATGCGTGTGTGATGACAGGTACGACCAGAAATGCTTGTATTATCTTGGATGTTTACAATATTGAGGTGTGGCTCTGTTTTGAGCTGTTGGCATGCTTGTGGTTTGGGTGGTGCAGCCTGGTGTTCGTGGCAAATAGGGTGCTGGTGGCATTTGGGGTATTGATTATCTTTCATAAGGGCCTCTGGCTTTGAGCTCCCTCACTGCCTCAAGCCCCAGTCATGCTCTGATGCAACTGTGCCCGCTCTCACTAATAAATCATTTCTGACATTGTAGACATGGTCTTTTGTGTTAGTTTATACCATTTGTACCTCAGATGGCAACATGAAATAAGTACACAAAGAAATTTGGGGACCAGATGGTCATAAGAACAACACTTAGCTTCATCGATATAAGATGGCATACACCACAGAGGCAAGATGAGCTACTGTTTATGATCTCCAAGAGCACCGCTTCCCTGTGAACTCAGGTCACTGGGGTCATATGTTACTGGATGGATGTGTACTTAAATATGTATATAGCCCTTTAACACAAAAAATCTGCACTTTTGATTAAGAAGTGAACCAAACCACGAACAGAGCATCGATAATGCCCTGTATCAGTCAGCCTTTACAGCTTCTGTGAAGGATATGGTCACATGATTGACTTTTAGTGTCCACGATGGTGATCACCTGCGTTCCCTTCATGGTTAGGAACATGTCACTACATGACAATTAATTTTAATGTTAAAGTGGTTTATAATCATTATCAGATGACATGCTAAAAAAAAAAAAAACACAAATCTCTGCTCACTTTTGTCCCACTCAAGCTATTTGGTTCTCTTTCCAAGAGGGCCGCTTCAGTGACCTCTATTCTTGCTGCAACGAAGGTCAAACCAAAGCTATCGCCTTTCAGGCTGGCTGCTTCCGAGCCACTGGTGCATCGACCGTGATTCAATACACCACGAATAAGATCCTTATGCAGGACTAGGACTGCGTAGCTTCTTTGCTCCCACAAGTGAGTGAATATCTAATGAAGGTATTCATTTCAGTCAGTTCTCCACAGCTGGCTGCAGACGGTATACTCAGTGCGCTGGTAGTATCCTGGCAGTGGCATCAGCTGTTGACCAATCAGCTTGCAGGGAACTAGCAGCCAGTCTTCCCCCATAGTGAGCAGCACGACTTGAAAACCACAGAGTGGAAACAACTGGCTCGGTTCTCAAGAACATGGCACAGACAGCTGGACCAGCAGGAGAAGACGGCCAGCCAAAGCATTAGCAGGTGTGTGGCTGCTAGACAGGCAGGTGACTAGTCCCACCCCCCATCCCCCCCCACACCCTTGCCCCCTCCCGGACCTGTTCCAGCTTCCTGCTTAGAGTGACTCACTCTGACGGACGGCCCCAAGACCAAGAGATTCAATTTCGGCAGCAAACTCCGAGGGTGATGTTTTATTCATAGCCAGCGCTTTTGACCTTGACCAGAGGACCAAGAAAGCTGCTCTCATCGACAGCCTACACTCTCATTTGATTAACCTCCACCTATCACTCCTATAGGGTGTGGGGAATATGAATAAATCATTTCCATTACTATCTATTTTGATGCACACGTGCTTGTTCCAGCATCACTGCAAATGTCCATTTAATATGACTCCTGCAGCCCATTACTCTCTGTTTGCATTGCATACACTTTAAATATCAGTGGAAAGGCTACCACAAGACAGTAAAATTTGGCCATTAGGGGTGTAATGGGACACAAAATTCATAGTTTGGTACATGCTTCGGTTTTGGGTTTACAGTTCGGTGCATTTTGGTACAGCAGGGAAACAAAACATTTTAAAACTGTTTATTATTAAAATTGCAAACAAGCAAACAAGCAGGAACAGCTGCAAGCCGCAAGCCGCGAGCCGAAAGTAGGACAAGGTGTCTGTTGATTAGTCTGAATAGCAAAACTTAAGACACCTGCACACTAAAAAGTAAAACTGAAAAGTTTTAAAATAAGATTATGGCTGCAAAAAAGTACTTTGATAACTGATAAATCATATCATAAGGTAATCAACTAAATTGATTAGTTGGGCCAAAAACAAGGTTTAAAAAAACATGCAAATGCTTTATGTAACAAAAAAACGTCAAAAGGTATTTAAATCACAGTTCTAATAAAAATTGTACACAATGTAGAGGATTTACTTCTGATGTTCTGATGGGTTAACGCTGTTAGGTGGAGATATCATTATGCGCAATTTACACGGCAAACTGCAAAAATGTAAACAATCGATGACAAAATTCTATTTTAAAAACTAATTTTTAATCCCAGATTATCAATTCTTTGTTGTAGTGCTAATTCTATCATAATAACCAAGTTCTGCTATTGAGAAAAGTTGCATATGTATAGCAGTGAAACACCCCTATAACCACAGTTATCTTCTTCAGCCTCGTTTGAATTTCCTGGCAAAAGCACATTACAGAGAGGTGGTTTCTGCTTTGCCCCAGTCATACACACACTTGGGTGATGTTTTCAAATGAGTTAGCATTGCAGGTGTGTTTTCTGCAACATATGTAAGTTTGGTATAACAAAGCCAACAGACAGTCTTGGTCTTACAAATCACTTAGGGCTGTGCCATATTACATTGTGATATCTGTGAGTATGTATGTGTGTGTGTGTGTGTGTGTGTGTGTATATATATATGTGTGTATAAGGAATGTTAATAAAATACTAATTTAAGTGATGCGAGATGGGCTTTCCAGCACTAACCATAGCCAACTCACAGCCCCAATTGGCATAATGTTTTCTGTGTTGAACATCTAGCCTACTTGTGGATTTTAGGTAAACCTCTGTTAAGATATGTATTAATTTATTTCATTGTGCGTTCCAAACCACAAATTATGCAATTCCATCGTTACTGACCTAGTGGCCATAATACAGAAGAAGTGGAATGGAATACACTGTATCCTATAGCAGAAAGAAGGTAGCAAATCAATTTATAATATTTCATTCAGGTGTTACCAGCTGTGACACAAAATCCTGATTTTGAAACATTTGCTGAAATGACATTTACTGCTACTATAATTAAGAGAGTGGACCAACTCTCAATATAACAACTGCTGAACTTGTATTACAATACACTAAACTTTAACAGTCATTACTATCGTCATTACAATAATTCCCTTTTTTTCTTTGCAGTCAAGTATTTCACATCAGCAACTTATTCCAAAGAGAAGCATTGAGCTGTGCATTGCAACAAATAAGCATAATCATATGGTTAATTCGTTGCAAACAGTGTCATTTAAGATGTTAAGAAAAACCAGAAGCAGCACTGGGTAAACATAACATTTATTTATAGTTCTGCAATCTGTAGGCTAAAACAAGCCAATAGTTTAACTAGTTCTGTTGCACTCAATCTAAGAAATCTTCAAGAATCACTGCATCCCCACGGCCATAAGCATACTCAACGACCCTTCAACTCCCTACCTTCTGGATGGGGACTCAGTCTGACCAGCCCCACAGTATTCTGCAACAGCTTCTTTTCTCATGCCAGATTCCTCAACACACATTTACCTCGGCACCCATCTGGAATTCCACTAAACCACAAAAATTGATAATTATTTATCTGCACTAGTCACGTTCTGCATCAGTTGCACTTAAAGGAATAACTGCTTTACATGAGGCTTGCACAATGTTTTTTTTTTTTGTTATATTGACTTATAACACCATACCAGTAAGTAGGGCTATATTCATGGTGAGAATATATGGATAGTAAAACAGAATGTACAATCAAAAATAAAAACTTCCCTTATCCGGGCAGAATGGGACTGAGGGGTGCTAGTGAGTAAGAAATGCCCGTAACTTAGAAATACATGAACAGTACAGTAACAATGTATATGGGTACACATACAAACCACATGATATTTATGAGGTACAAGGCTTATAATAGGATGTTATTTCAGTCATTCTTCCAAATGTTGCCTACAGTAGACTTAGCCACTCCAAAATGGTCTGCAACAACTCTGATTTTCCTTCTTGGGGTATCTGTAATGATATCGAGCTACTTTTGGAGGGACGTGACACTACGGTTCCTTTTTAAACCCATGGATTTTGCACAGCTGTAAGTTTGCCTCCCCCTACAGCCTCGTCCTCTAGCTCGCCCTCCATTCGACATTCGCTCTGCCTCCACGTGCAGACTCCGCCCACAGCTTCATCCTCTAGCCCGCTCTCCATTCGACATTCGCTCCGCCTCCACATGCAGACTCCGCCCACAGCCTCATCCTCTAGCTCGCCCTGCATTCGGCGTTCGCTCCGCCTCCACGTGCAGACTCCGCCCACAGCCTCGTCCTCTAGCTCGCCCTCCATTTGACGTTCCCTCCGCCTCCACGTACAGACTCCACCCACAGCCTCGTCCTCTAGCTCGCCCTCCATTCAACATTCTCACCGCCTCCATGTGCAGAGTCTGCCCACAGCCTCGTCTTCTAGCTCGCTCTCCATTTGACTTTTGCTCCGCCTCCACCTGCAGACTCCGCCCACAACTCTCTGTATGCGGCATTCGTCACTTCCGTCTTCTGAAGTGAAAAGCCGACTGCAAGATGTCTCAGGAGCTCTGCTTACTTATTGATTACCGTTGTTGGTTTGCTTTTCTTTGACAGATATTACTGTGTAAGATTTGTTTGGTTTATTGGATTTCTGATTTTCGCTTTGGTTTACTGGCTATTTGGTTTCGAATTATCGCCCGGTTTTTGGTTAACGTCTTTGTGCACTCCTCAAACTTTGACACTTTGATCTCTGTGTATGCTCTGTGTGTGTCAGGTACATAGGGAGTGGCTGCCATTTTTGTTTTGCGAGCTTATGTTGTATGCTGTCGTTTGGATAGGGAGTAAGGTGTAGAATTTGTTGTGTTTTTGTTTTCTCTGCACTTAGGTAAGTCAGCTTTGGGTTGTGTTGGGAAGCTGGGTTTTGTTTATTGTTTTCGCTATAGTCACTCCTGAGTCCTTTTGCACTAGGTTTATTTGTTCTGTGTCCGTGGCATGACAATAAAAACAGAAAAATATTTAAAAATGCCCCTTTGTCCACATGTGTTCCCTTGTCCATCGCACCCTGTCCTTTCCTTACTCCACGTCCCCTTTCTCTTTCACTCTGTTACGCCCCCAGCCATAGACTGTCGCTCGTAACAGCTTCTGGTCGTGTAAAATTAATTTGCGCGTGCCTAGAACTGCCCGGTAGAGGGAGGTGTCCGTAAATTGGAAGTCCGGATAAGAAAGGTTTGACTGTACCACCATGTGTACAGTATCTACATTGCATGTTATGCACATTCAACTGTCACATCGCAATAACTGCAAGGATTTAGTCAGCTGGGTTGAAACCATCAACGTTAAGTGAACACATTTTCACTCGGTCACATGAAACAAAACATAGGAAGCTTTGCATTTTTAATGACTCTTGCTTTAAGATCATCTAGTATATGTTAAAAAAAATCAATATAAAGTTTATTGCCGCTGCTTTTAAATGAAATCTGCATGCCTTCTTCAAGCCATTCATAATCATTTTCATTCTTACTGTTGGATTCGCTTAGTGACAGAGTGGCACGTTTGAAAAATTTAACAAAAATGGAGGAAGAAGAGAAAAGCGGACAAGAACTGGTTATCCAAAAACATTAGTCTTGCACTGCTGCCTCGTTTCCACCAACACAGAGCCGGAGTCAGTGCTGAGCTGGTTCTCGCTTGTTGTCTTAAGAACCTACGTGCGTTTCCACCAATAAGAGAACGGAACAGAAATGTTACATGGATGGAAGTGTAAGTAAAGGCTAATCTCTTATTTATTGGATTTATTTTGCTGAACCAGCAAAAAAAAAAAAAAAAAAAAAAAAAGACTCCTTGCACCCTGTCTCTATTGCCTGTACCCACTTTTGTCTCTGTAAAGGCTCCCTGTCTGTGTGTGTGAGTTTATTCTTGCTCAGTTTTACTGCTGTTACGGATAGCGCAATAAATGAGTCTGCTAAAAGCTAAACTTTGCAGTCCACCTCATTAACTCTGCCACTGGAACACCACAATATTTTATTTATTCAACCTGTGACACATATTTTATTGTTAAACATATTTATATTTTATTATTAAGTCTAATTTACCCAGCAGATCGATCTTTCATTTTTCACAGAATAAAAAAAAACTATGTAACATTGCATAATTTAAGTGCTATAGTGCAAGTTAATATTTTATGTAAAATCTTAGTTTCTGCGAATTCAATCCATACTATTTTAAGCTATTTTACTATATTTAGTCTGTGTGTTAGTTTATTCTCGCTCGCTGTTTTACTGTTGTCCTTTTAAGGAACGCACAATAATGCTGAAAGTTGCTGAATACTGAACTTTGCTGTCCGCCTCATGGTTTCTTTGCCACACACGACAATATTTTATTTAATCAACCTGCAACATATTTATAATTCATTATTAAATCTGGGCAGCAGATTGATTTTTAGTTTTTCACAGCACAAATAAAAACGAAGTAACATTATTCCTCTAATAAGCTGGCAAGTTGTTTCACGGCTGGCACCATCGATATCAGACAAAACTACATCGGTTATGGACTGAATTTTCTGGGTATGCAGAAGACTTGGATGTGATAGCCCATCCCACTTTTGTTGACATCACGGTGCCAAATTCTGAGCCCAGCTTTTCTGGGGTACCTTGTTGGAGCTGTTTTTTCTAGCCCAGGGCCATTTTTTTGCAATGGAAGCGTGTGGAACCAGTGCTGGATTGGGAAAACGTCCGGCAGCACGTTGGTGAAAACAAGGCATGTATGGAAATACTTTGGATTTGACAGATATAATATTAAGCAAAAGCAAGTTGTCGGCACTGCTTTGTGTATATTGGCACAACTCATAGCAATACCACCAACTTATTAGACTGACTATTGGTAGATAACATTTTCCATTTGGCAGTTTGGTAAACTTTCAGCTCCTTTTTTGCTTTATTAATATTGCAATATTTATAGGAAAATAAACTAAATATCGCAATTTGAATTTTTCAACCCTACCTTTCAACCCTACACTGTACATCACTGTGTACACTCACTCTTCTTTCACTGCAAGCTGTACAGATGCATATTTCTAAGGTGAAATAATGTATAATGAAACCCACTACACAGTTCTGGCCAAAAGCTGCACCATGTACATCATATTCATCTGTTTGTTTTGTTTGTCTGACTTCTCATGTCCTTTGTAAAGCCATCTTCAAAGTCTTGGATAAATGGTACTTACTTTCAATGTATGCCTGCATACTTAGAAATGACAAAGTTTGACTCGATTAAAAGGCTTGTAGTTGCATGCCTACTTCAGCTGCGGTCTCATTCTTTGCAGATGCACAGCCCAAACATGGTAAACAACAAGGCAATTTCCTGTTCAGTTTGACTTACAATGCTTGCATCTGATAGTCATAAATACATTTATCGGTCTTACAATCTACTAGTGGTGTAACGGACTGTACTTGATTAATTGTCAAGTTTAAACATAATAGTGTGAAATACAATTTTACTACTTTTTAAAGAAATAATACTACGGAAGTCCACAAAGGACATGCATTCAGGGCATGAAATTCATTTCTCACAACAGGGATGAATTCCCTCCTTGTGTATAGCAAGGGGGTAATGTTAGACTTTTGGTGAGAATGCAATAAAATCTGTGTGGATTTAATTAATAAATGGAAAGCTAAGTTATACGTCTTTTTTTTTTGCCAATCTGAAAAATGACCCGACCTGTGACTCAAAAACAGTGATATGATCCCAACTGCGAGTTTTGTGATCCACTGCACCGCTGCAATCTTCAGTGACAATTTATATTGTTGGGTGATCCCTGAGCCTTAATATTGCTGTACAGTGAACTTAAAATCCAGCCTTAAAGCAAAGTAACTAATGTGAGCGATGGTGTATCTAATGTAGTCGTTAACTATCACTATGGAACCCCACCAACCAAACACACCAGCACAAAAAATAATGAGAAGTACCATGGAGCATCCAAAAAAAAAAAAAGAAAATGCATACAGCTGAAGAATTTTAAACTGCGCTCTGAAATGCATGTATAGCATCTCTTTTTTGAAACAGTTCTGCTAAGACAATTCCTTGTTACTGTTAGGACTGGTGCAGTTATGTCAATCTACAACGCAAGTGAGATTAACATGAAATCATCTTCACCAAGAAGAATGTGACTGGCTGCGATTATATCATGATGTCATTTCCCTTCTAAGAAAGTGGGGTGTCATTAACCTGCCAATTATAAAACATTTTTCACCTGTCAACCAGGGATTTGTCCCTGATGCCTGACCCAGCTATGGAGATGACGCATAGTACTGGACCTACTTAGTTCTATGAGGACCCAAAGCAAAATACAGCCAGAGCATAGAGCAGTATCTTCCAACACCAAGGGTAAGATAATCAATGGAAAAGGTAAAATTGGCAAGAAATGAGAGCCTGGCATGTGACTATTGTGTATGCAGGTTTGCATTATTCTGTCACAAGACCTGCAGACTGGAGCTGTTTATAGAACAGGAACTTTAGTCATTTCAGTCACACCTGCAGGTGGGTACCCTGTTATCAAGAACAAGAATCTCTACAAAATATTCAGGAATGTACCTTAACATCCCTTGACCCACATAATTGTATTTCTGCCCATTTCTGATATACAGAAAGTGACTATTAGCTAAACCACATAAAAACAGATAACCTGCCATCTGAATGTTGCTGAAATGTTTCTGAACAACCAATGAGCAGCATTACAGTCACTAGAGGTCACCTGAAGACCCCGTGTCTGAGCAGCGGGTGTAACAGTGGAGTGGTAATCATACCTTGTCACCTTTCTTCACTGTCCTGGTGGTCAATTTGCCGATGGCTTTTTTGGCGGCATCTCCGAGACGACGCTGTCATAGCAAAAAAATGGATACAAGTGAATACAGTTACTGCACTGAAGACCAAGTCTTTAAACATTCATCTTTAAAAAGAGCTCATTTCCAATGATGTAACATTTTAACACTTCTGGAAACTGCTGTTCCTATGCCATTTGTATCTGCTGTTTGCTGTGATTGTTGCTCTTTCATTTTTAACATCTCTTCATTCTCCAAATGTTTATCCGGTATGGGGTCGGTGGGCTGAATGCTATCCCAATCAGCATAGTTCAGGGTAACACCCTGGAAGGGATGCCAGTCCTTTGCAGGAAACACACACACACACACACACACATACACACACATACACACACACACACACACACACACACACACACACACACACACACACACACACAGCAATTTAGAAAAGCTATTCCCCTAACTGCATGTCTTTGGCATGCAGTAGGAAACAGAATAACCTGGATGCAACATAGGAGGAATGTGTAAGCTCCACACACACAGCGGGCTTGGATTTGAATACCAAGCCTGGAGGTGTGAGGTGACAGTGATACCCAATGAGCCACTCAGTGGAGTGCTGCCATTAGGAACATATTCTCTACATTCCGATTGAAGTCTCCACTATCCTGTCTGGGGAATTTAATATTCAAAAAAATAAATAAATAAACAAACAAACAAACCAACCAGGGTATGATTTCATCTCCTGATCATATGCAAGATCTAACAGCTCTCACTGTATACTGTGGGTCAGAATTATTAATTATTTGATTTTAATAATTCACTTGACTGTCATAACTTTGATAGTCAAAAATTTTGTGCATCGCTCAAAAACAATCCTGCAGCTAGTTGAAAAATACTGCACAGAATTAAATACCATAGTATCACCATGGCTGCGATGCAAGGCCAGGAGCTGACACACTAGACTCTGATAGGGCAGTCTGCCATGGCATCAGCAGAGCTGGAATATTATTGGCTGGTCACAAAGATGTGACTCTCACACTTGCCTGTCGGCAGGAAGGCTGTCTAGTTTCACACATTCTGAGTGGGTCAATGCCATTTCCCACTTTGCTTAAACACTGGCAAAGAGGAATTTACTAGTAGTGATGCCACCACTGACTGCTGAAAAAAAACAAGCAATTAAGAAGACTATATTACATGTTACATTGCTTTGGTGAGACTGCAGTTAGTACGTGACTGAGAATATATTTCAATTTTATATACTTCAAATTGTACGTTACAAAACACTGGTGACATCAGCACACACTACAGCTCTACATTTTCTGCTGCTGTGGAGAAGCTGGAAAAGATCTTGTATACAGGTTCTTTTCAACTGGTACTAACTGGGGTCTTATACCTCCTGTTGCAGTGGGCCACAAAGATAAGGAAAGTATTGGCTTCAATCTACATTCATTTGAACAATATTGACTATAGAGCAAAAAGAGTGTCTTTCTCTATGGCGAATAGTGAGCAGAGCACACCCTGTACTCTAGAGGGGTGCCAACAGAAGCTGTTTTAACAGCCGGAAATACATGCTGCTTCTTCGCAAATAACCACATAGCCTTTGCGTGTTTCAAAGACACTGAGTCACACCAGCAACGTGCAAGGTCAATGCTGCCTGTTGACGCAACCTCACGGCTAGTGCTGCTAATCAATGGCTCCCGTCCTTTGCCTCCCCACGCATGCCGCCAGACCCCTGGGCTGCGAGCTAAGCAGCAGGCACACACACAGAGAGGGAAAGGGGTCAGGTGGTGTGTGAGAGGTCCATGGTTTGTTAGCAAAACATACCATCAGGAACAACTGGAAGGCAGCACAGATAATGGCAGAAAGGGTCCAAGATGAGTATTTAGGGGGAGGCATGGTGGTTCATTTGAAGAGAAAAGAGACACGATATGGCTACTGATGTCAGAGTGACATCCAAGCTGTCTTAAAAGCTAACCAAAAAAAAACAAACACTGCAGAATATCACCATGGACTACAGCCCTGAACCAAAACTGGAAAACAACATTACTGAAGTCAGTCTCATGACCAGACAAAGGCCCAATAACACAGATACATGGACATACACCGACGGATGAGGGAACAGCAAGGATTTCTATTTTTTTCTGGTGAGCACCATTGATTTATCACAGTAATGTAAAATGTTACAACAGTATGAATCACTCTAAAGCACATTTGGCAAAGAGAAACTATTGATCTTCACTTATAGCGTAATATAAAAGCTGCCTTTGGTGTGGGCTGTGTGCGAAGTGTTGACTAGTTGACCATGCCAGCAGAAGTGCAATCTTCACTTCTGACTTTGCTTCTGATCACCCGGAGGCTGCATTGATACCCATGTAACCTATTTTGAGTTATTAATTATTACTCTTGTGTTTAACAGATGGATTTTCCTGCAGTAACAGCCTACACCTTTCACTGTTTTGTGTTGTTTATTACAAAATGTTACATGCGGAGCACAATGGGTATGGGGCAAGTGCGGAGTGTGGGTGGCTCTGTGAGGGGTCAGTTTGAGATGGACTGTTTAAGGCAGGAGAATAAACAGAGATGGGAGTTCTCTTTGGCAGAATAACAGAGACAATTGCATCCCCACTGCTTACCTGACTGCGGTCTCGGGCGTTGGTGTAGCGGACCTTCTGGATAAAGTAGAAGATGAGCCAAGCAGACAAGATGATCATGAGGACAATAAAGGAGATGGAGACAAAGACCAGGGAGCCGCGATTGATGTTCTTGGTAGGGCCACGTCCCCCGACCACGATGGTCACCAGCACGGTCAGGTTCTTCTCCAGTAAACTCAGGATTTCCTTCCCATAAGACTCTGCGATCATGACCGCTACGGTGTCGCCTGTGCCTGGAAGTGGAGGACAAAGTCATAACATTAATAGCAACATTTACAAAGACAACAAACACGAGAATACCTGGGTGGATAAGCTATAATTGTACTAATGTTTCCTTTTTCAGAGAAGAGCAGGAAGGTAGCAACTTTTAACGGCTGTTTACAGTTCTCTATATCTATGTGCACTGCTTAATAAAAACAGGCTGAGTCAGCAGGGGAGGACACTCTGGGACAGAGATGATGGAGATGGTGGATGATCACTGAGACACTGGTGGAACATAAATAAGACCCTTCTGGTCTCCCAGGAATTGCTCTATTCTCACTAATCGAATCCACTCAAAAAGGTCAAAGGTGTGATTCAGCTGAACAAGTTCTAGCTAAATACAAAGCAGTGCATGTCAAAAAGGTATGTTGGTGTTTGGAGAAGCCACAGAAAAAGCACTGCAGCTGGATGTGTTTGGAGAAGCAGTAGGATGAGAATTTCATGTTTCATGTTACATCATATGCTAAAGTTTCACAAGGTTACTGAGCTCACAAGGAACTGAACAGCACAGGGTATATTGGATGCCACCACTACTTTCACCTCTTAATTGCGATAACAAAGACACTCCAGGAAACAATGCATCTTTATTTCTTACTCCTGGAGAAACTTTCTTCCAGAAACCCCCACTACACTCACTGTTTTTAATGGTTCAGGTGTCTCCACCTTTCTACTGTAAAACTTGAATGTTATGTGTATAAATAAGTTGTGTCATATCAGTATAAGAACAGCACTTGTTAATAGTTGCTATTAATAGTTAAGACATATTTCACTCATAAAACAGATCGTACACTGTCTGATCATGAATAGGTATCTAGGTTCCATGTCAAGTATCTGACCTTTAATAGGTACCCCGGACCCAACCCTGCTTTGGAGAAAAATTACATTCCATGCATTTGACAGCAATAGCATTGGCTAACAACTCATGTATACAGGCTTTCAATTTTAAATACTAATTATTTATGAAGTTTATGTTTAATCTCCACCGCCCTCCTCATCACTACACATGCCGGCCATTTCCGAGATTCATTTAGAACTGCACGACTGTATGAGACTGTACTATTGATTCATTTGCAGCTGTTCTATGTTGGCTATCGGGCATTCTAACCACCCCCCCCCCCCCCCAAACATTCCCCATACTCTCTAAACCATTCTCAAACATTCCCTAAATTTAGTAAAAACCGTGTCAAACAACAAATGCCAATTGCAATACCATTCCCTGTTTGTACCACACCAAGGTTCCCTAAGCTGTTCAGTGTTCTGCACAATAACAAACCATTTAAATTCTGGTGTTGGGTAGACAGTAGCCACGACTGGGAACAAAACTAATTTGATAACTTTCCAATATTCCAATATTTTCTAAATATACTCTCCTACCATACTACAGTCTAATATTTGTTAAACATAATTACATAACTAAAAGCCAACAGAATGTCTTTGAAGATACACATTTTTCAAAAATATACAGTACTGTGCAAAAGTCTTAGGCAGGCAAAGAAAATGATGTTTAAATTATCCTTGTGTTGGTGTAAAACTATCATATTATGCTTGTCAAAGTGTGTCAGCTTAGCCATTGCAGAACCTCAGCTAAAATCACCCCAGTACTTGCAGCAACCGTCCAGTGCAGCCATGTATTTTTTGACTTGGCCACTAGCAAACCTCATACAGCTAGTCAATCTGTCACTCACTTTTTAAACCAATTCATTTAATTATTTAATTGAGCTGTTGGTATAATTTAACAAAATCATGGAACGGCTGGGGTGCCCCTGAGGAGAGGTTTCATCTAGCCATCCAACTAGATATCAGTAACTTTTTAGAAAACAGAAGAAATTATTACTAGTTATTATTGTTACTCTTAATGTGCATATGTTCTAATGTTAAATTGTGTTTTTTGTTCTAAGCCAAAGTACACTTGCTACCCAGATAAACAACTTTAAACATTTCCTTGGATTGCCTAAGACTTTTGCACAGTACTGTATATATTGCTGAAATTGCACTCACTTCAAGCAGTTTTGTGGTTTGTTTTAAAACACTGCAACCTCTACAATTTATGATGAAATGTCAGACTGAACTGACATAGCCAACACAAAGGGAGGTGGTGTCAAGCATATTTCAAAAGTGTTTAAGAGAGCCATTTGCAATTTGCAGGGACTGGTTATGGACAAATGTGTGTAAGACCACTCAATACACCCAACAGACTACTTACAAAAGGCACGAGCCTTTTTTCAATCCTGTGTTACAGTAGTTCAAGCAGTCACATCCTTAGACTCCAAGCAACTTCAGCCTCAGATTAATAGTGACCAAATCAATCATCAGGTGACCCAATGCACATGACAAACAAATATATAAAGGACAATTTGAGATGGGCGAGATATATTTCACCTTTTATATAAATGAAACTCTCCAATGCAGCTCCTTGTTTTGATTCACATAAATTACACTTCTACAGAGGTAAATGGCATTCCATTTTAATACCAATATCAAAATGAAAAGCACCCAGCACAGTATAAAGACCTTCTTAACTGCATAAAACAAATAAGCTAAAATATATGCTGTTAACTCAGCTTATGCTTCTTCTCAGCTGGAATGACTGTCATCTCAATGCACCCCACTCTTTTCTTATCATATTGTTATGTTTATGTTTTTGAGCAAGTATCCATTACCAAAAACCATTTCCTTTTGCAGTTTATCAAAAACAGAGTCACAAACATTCTGAGTGCAGCAGAGGGGGGAGGGGGGCTTTTTTTTTAATCTTTGCAGTGGGTAGCACTCACTGCAATCATATTTTGGTCTGTTATTTTCATTTTCTGAGAGTAGTAGATTTTAAATATGAAGAATTTAGTGGTTACCAGAGAATGTGCACATGAATTATAAAAACTATAATGAGGTGCAATCCTTGATCAGGTCATTGGTGGGATTGTTTAAGTCTGAACCTGACCCAAATCTTACCCCTAACTTAGTGATTATTTCATGGATAAACCTAGTAACCCTCTCCCCCTAAAGAACATTTAAAAAAAATGAATGGCTCAAAGCCATAAGATCCTGCTCCCTTCAAAGAGCCGTTACTTCCATCACTAAAAGGAGCCTGAATTCCCATCACTATAGTCTTCTGGAAAAGCTTTTCAGAGTGTGCAGTCAATCACAAATCCAGGAGCCATCAGCCAATAGCATTTGCCGACAGAATCGGCCACGAGCCCGCCCTCAAACTATCAAAACCACCCCATGTCAAAACTCGACAGTTTGAGTGATATTAAAATACATGAACAAGCAATTTATCTTTCTGTGCTCCTGAGTTTCACATTTGCGCTCACAAGTGGGATATTTACACAGGCAAAATCTGAAAAATTTGCAGGGTTATATTTTTTACGTTATGTTTTATCGCTCTCTAGTTTTGACATTGATGTAACGCCATAGTTTTCAGGTTCCAAATATCAGAGAGAGTACAGCAGAGACAACCCAATGTACTAGTCTGTGTTCATTCTATGGTAAATATTTCACAAGTCAGTTGGACCTGGAACTTGAATATCTGCTTGGCAAATACCCAAAGAACTCTGCACCTCATGGTATCACCTCTACACCAAAAACAAAGCATCATGGGAATGGAAAACTGCCATGGTGACTGCCCCGGAATACCTCCCCCCCAAAAATGAAGCAGGCTGGTCCTCCCAGTGGGGTAGCCTATCAGCAGGCCAGTCATCTACAGGGAGATAAAGGATGGATGAAGGTCGCTCGGTCCATGCCACGCAGCACTACCTTTACTTTAGCAGCCCAGAACAGTGTGAAAGTTTGGACACAGATACTCTGTACATAACCTATGAGATCTGGCATGAGCAAATACACACCTAGGATCAGGCACAAGAAGGTCAAAGGGTTTGGTGGACAAGGACAGTATATTAAAGGAACTCTCAAGTCTGAGAACTTGAAGTATTATGTGTACATGCACACAATCACAAAGTCTCAACAACTTTTATATCTGGATTTTTCAACACATGTAATATTTATCATTGTGACAATAAAAAGGTTTCTTATGGAACACTTAACACAGCGTAAGTTACTGAAATTCATTTATGAACCAACACACACACACACACACACACACACACACACACACGTGAGAGTTGAAAGACCTACATGCAAACTTACACCCAGGACATGGCAAGTTGTGCGACCTGCAGGTGCAGAGGTAAAACAGCTGCAGAGCAACTGTAAGCCACAAGCCCCGTTATCACTCCTCCAGACAGCAAATGGACTGTCTGTTGTTTTCTACTACAAATGCACTCGCCTCACTCAGTGAGTTGGTATATAAGCTTAGACTCACCATTGCTTGACTAAGACTTTACAGAAACTGCCAGAGGGATTCCAGTGACACCCTCTTCTACATCTACCTGCTTTGTTTGCTGCACACCTGAAGCATGCTCCGTGACAGCACACTGCTACACAACACATCATGTGGCTTAACATCAAGTGTGAGACAGAGTAGGGCTGTTCTCAGAGTGGAGCACTGCATAAACAAACACACCCAGGTAGATATTTCAGGGTGTGGGAGCTTCAGCTGGTCGGCGAGCAAAAGCCAGCCGTACTGACAGTTTGTATCATGCTGGTCAACACTGCTCAAACAGCCCTGCGTTTCAATAAAGCCCTATTCCGGCCCCCCATTAGAGTTTCAAACTTCTATGCCTCAAATGTACTTTTCCCACACTAGTATCGATATTCTACAAAAGCATAAATAACCAGCCAAGGACGTCCACCCATCCATCCATTAATCCATCCATCCACCCATCTCCCATACCGGCTTGTGCTATGCAGGTCACGGGGGTCGGGAGGAGGTGAGACACTCAAACCCTGGTCCCAGAGGTGTAAGGCAACAGTGCTAACCACTGCACCACCGTATCACCAAGGACCTACAAGACAGAATGTGGAGCTGCTTGAATTTGACCACAAAAATAACCTGATGAATCACGCACAGCTTTGTTGTATTTTTAGTTGCCCCCAAACGATTCCTCTGGGACAGCAACCTCACACCAAACACTTCCTGGCCACACGTCTGTCCAGTTTATCACTTTCAGGTACCACGCCACGCTGGACACCCTTCTGCACACCTATGACTCATACAAAATGTCCTAGACTATTATAACTAATACAGTCAGACACCACTTCCATTCAATCTGAATTCCATAAGATAATACCACTAACACCACATTTAGAGAAATGAGAAATATAACATCAACCACAAAGTTTTTCAGCCCGCTACCCTTCTGTACTGGGACTGGCACATCACACAAATCTAGAGCCAACAGGTCCAGAGTCCGGGGCTCTAACCACTTCCCTAGACTAGGGGGTAAAGGACTGAGGTGAGTGAACTGTCCACAATATGATGAAACAGGTCACCGTCAATGCCCTGCTGGCTGAGTTCCAGCACTAAGACCAGCATCAAGTCCGTGACCTCCATGAGGACATGAGTACTCAACCCCTACAACTGACAACCAAACTAGCATAGACCTACCAAACTATCAGAGCTAACAGCTAATTAAACCTGACATAAGATGCCAAACAGAACCTCGTGACACTTGGATGGAAGGAAAGGACAGGGACTTCTTTTTTCCCCAGAGGACGACAGTGGAGACAGGTTTAACAAAAGTGAAAAGGAATGGAAACAAGACATTCAGCCCAGTGTCAGCACTAGGAAAGTCAGAAAAGAACCACTGAGTTATACAGTAAGAAGGGCTACAACTGGGTGTCATGCTGGGCATCCGACACTGGTGTATTATAGGTGGTAAAGAAAAACTACAGTAAATGGATAACCTCATGTGAGCTCTACCATGCTTCACTCAGCCCTATACCCATGTTTTGACTACCCCCCAACCCCCCCGAGCTGAACCTGACTGATCAGACTGTCACTCCTATTAAGCCACATTTTAAAAAGTTAAGTTTATTGTATCAGTGTCCCCAAGATAAATGTTACTTCAGTAAGCAGTCAAAGAGTAAAGCAAACCCCCACCAAACATCACTCACAAAAATCTCCTCCCCTACAACATTTTCCTTTGTTTCCATCTTCCACCCCCCCCCATCCATCGGCACCCCCAGGCATCGCAAGCTGCTCTTAGTGTGGGCAAACAGGGACATATACTGGAGCCCCTCCAGTAGCACAGAATGGGGGGGGAGCAAGATTGCTGGCATGAGCTGTGGCTAATGGGGCCAGGGAGGGGGCGGAGCCTGGTTTCACAGCCATCTGGTCGGTATTTAACTCAATTAGCCAGACCAGTGGAGAGGCCTTTAAGGGCCTACCCTGGAGCTCACTGGGGGAGGCTTGAGAATTAGACTGGCCTATTCATCTGTAGACTTCAGCTTTAAACACCCTCTCACACTGGTCCTCAGGTAATCAATACCCATTGGAAATTCAACAGCTCAAACCTAGAACTGATCTGGTGGTTGGGAGGTAGATTGTTGAGCTTCTGAAGACCACCAGTACACAACCCAGTGTAAAAAACATATGAAAACATTAACGTGAATTGTGCAGATGAGAATCCAGTAAAGAACAAACCATAAATCAAAACTACTTATTTTTTGATTAAGTAAAAATCTTTTCCAGCAGCAACTCACATTGGAAACAGATGCATCAAACCTATAGACACTATACTAACCACGGAATCCATGTTCCAGTCAGTATTCAAGCATTAGCATTTAGAAAAGCAAGATCAAAAGCAGCAAGTGAGAACAGGAGACTGATTCAGACAATACAGTTATGCATATGCTCAGGAACCTGTTTGTTGAATTGCAAGCTGCATTATGCAATGTAATACAAGTCAAGGGCCCACCCCCGATTCATAGTTCTTAGTTACCTGTGATGTCATGCGAATGACAGGGGGGTCTCAAGCTCATTTGGGGGCCCCTAGTTTAAGAAAGCTTGAAAAGTGTTGACGGATAGGCATACATCCATTTTGAATGTAGTGTGACTGCTGGTGCCAGATGTGGTGTTTTCAGAATGAAGCAAAGAACGAGTGCACACGACATGGGACGAACAGAAAACAACATTCCGGAGGACTGTGACAAGGTTAATGTGTTGCACATGTGCGAAGGCTGTTGTGAGAGCTCTATATAAATTGTTAACAGAGTAACCCATACAAATATCTTTCCTTTTATATTGGATTTTTTTCCCTCCACATAACGGTGTTCTCAAATTTTTGCTTTTTGATGTTTACCATTATGTTAAATTCAAGGCTTAAATTTGATAATTGATACATTTTACATGGAGGTTTCAAGGGTTATAGCTATGGAAGACTACAAAATATCAGTCATAATCAGACTAGATCAGGGGTAAAAAGCTATGGAATGCTGATGTGAATTATCCCTGATAAGGTCAAAGCAGAAGATGGGGATGATATTACCTTCATGTGACATGGTCACTGTGTCCTCCTTAGAGGAGTTGTTGTAGATGAGCACAGCGGATGCATTGAAGGCTGCAGCTTTGAGGATCTTCTCCTTGAAGGTGCAATTGCCCCTCTGCAGCAATGCCACCCAGTGAACAGTCTTGGGGGGCACAATGAACCGGGTGTGGGGGTCGCAGCCTTGACGGTCGACCACTGCAGACAGATACAGACACAAAGCTCTTTCAGTACTGTGACACATTCTTACAATCATTATAATCCTAGGAAAGGTTTTACCCAAGAGGACATGAGAAACCAATGCTTTGTACAGCTAGGTACTATACACAGGCAGTTAAACTGGAAGGCTAAAACTAAACTGCTGTAATGCCAACTACCCGGTTCTGCCTTCACAGAAACGGGAACAGCGGCAAGACAGAATCGATGAGTCATCAATAATGCATCTAGATAATCCAATACTGATCCTTGAATGACCTGGTCAAGCATCATCACAGCTTTTATTCCCTGCAAAAGTTTGCCACTGTATGATATTAAGCTTGGCATTTAGCAAGCAATTGCTTGAGTTAGGGGGCTTCATGAGCAACTGCCGCAGCTTTAAAAACCCTGCAAAGGACAATCGAATGAGATATTGCGACGTGAACTGTAAAGCTCGGCGGCAGAGGGACCTGCCGTTCGGCGGCAAACAAACAGAACTTATTTCTGCTGCTTAGCCCGCAAGCCTCTTAGAAGGTCATAGCTTGTATTTATATGAGCTATTTAGGGGAAGTATACTCTAAATTTTCTATCTGCTGCAATAATTCATGACTTAGGAAAGACTACAGCAATAAAAACTCTAGTGCCCACAAATCAAAGCCAAGTGAAACTCGGAAGTTAATTATGACCAGGTACAAACAAAGTATTTTTAAGTAATGAGAAAACACTTACTCCAAAGCAAGAGAACCCTTAACTGTTTCAAAACTCCGACATGCTGTTTCAATTTACACAGTTCATATATTTCTATGATTTCTATGGATATAACCATAATCCTAACTATGACAAATCTTTGAAATTTTTGACTTTTTGAAATTTTTAGTTTTTTGATTGCAGGCACGGATTTTCATAAAATCAGTTCTTCCCCGGGGGGGACCGAAAAAATGGTCCCCATAACATCAAAATGACACATTTTAAACCACACCGTGGGGACATTTGATCTCACACTTAGGTCATACAGAAACTTATCTGCAGTGTTTTGCAGTAAACATTTTAAACATTTGGGATAATGGTCTCAACTGAAAACAGTTTCCAGGAAATTTCTACAAAGGGAAATTCCGACTGATGCATTCCGAAACCACCGTTTTACTTTAAAGAAAGGAATTACAAAATGTTTCACATAAATAAAAAAGACAAAACAAAAAGAACATTAAAAGGGCATTTTCTTGTTCAAAGGCATTAACATTGGTCTTTCTAAACTTTTTTTCAAGGTATGTCTAACAGTGAATAGTAATCTGGAAAGAGTGCATCATGTAGTCTATGTGAGAGGACCTTATCACACATCTCTGTGTCCTGTAACCAGGGACCACTGAAGGCAGAGCAGTAAGGACTGCCAGAATGTAGATGGAGATATGGGGATTGGGAGAGTGCCAGACAGAAAGGAAAGATTACAGGAAGGAAGGAAAGACAGGGAGAAAAGGGACGAGAGCACACCTGCCTGGAAGATGACTTCAGTGGCACTTCTATCCGAGTCAAGCAGTAAGCAGTCATAGGTGAAGCTTTTTATCCAATGACAAGCTGCCAATACCATGAAGATGATTACCAGCTACAGCTATATGAATGATAAGACGACATACAGTAGATGTGTCTTTGGGACACAGTGGGATGGGTGGAAGGCCCCATACTGAGTCAGACAGTAGGTAGGAGGCTTCAATCTCACAAAACAGAGGTTTGACTTTTGAGCCTAAACATGGTCATCAGTAATTGTTCACTCAGTCCGAGGGCAGAAAGCCCTCAAGCATCAGATTTTTATCAATGAGTACAGGACTGTATAGGTAGGCTGCACCACACCTGGTGGGCCAACTGTGAAAGATTCCTCAAGTCTCCTAGTCCAGTTTATACATCATCAGCCTAAAGTCACTGGAAGCAGATGGGCCTAGAGATCAAAGGAAGTAAACAGTTAGCAGGAGGAGCCCAGAAGACCAAAATAGGTAAAGTTGCACCGATCTCAATATTGGCGCCGATCCAGACCTATTTGACGAATAGGGTATCAGCCATACGTGACCGATCTATGTCTGATAACTGCTTATTTAGATTTTGGCAGTCACTAAAAAGATAGCTTCTATTTCTTGTTAAATCTATTTGTGCAATCAATCGCACGACAGCTCTTTTACAGTTCAGATGTTTTTAAGCAGCGTTCAAGTTAAAACCTGACGTTGCCACTCAGTCTGTTTGGTACTCAGTGGGTGTGAGAGCATTGACTTCCGCCTGCTGTGACGTCATGTGCATACCCCTCGCAACAGATAAAGGGGTGACGGTCTGGAAGTATTTTATGTTTTTAACAACAACTAGTAGCACAGCAATTTGCAATCTTTGTAAAAACAAAGTTTTGAGAGGTGGGAGTCGCATTTAGTGGAAAATCCCACTAAACAAAGGGCACGCAATTATGCGAGACAATGTGAGTAATGTGACAAAAGCTCATGGATGATTCGGGAGTTACTAGCTTGGGCTGTTTTGCAAACTTGTTACAGCCTGTGATAGCAGCCCCTTGTGTATCGCGATGAAGTGTGAGTGACACTGTTGGTAGTGGGAGAAAAATTGTGGGGCATTTTAAGCATTCGCCACTTGCGAATCCTCGCTTTTAGATTGAACCGCAAAATGCCTCAAACGCTTAAAACAAGATGTACAAATGAGGTGGAGCAGTACATTATGTATGTTTAAAACAGCCTAATAACATTTTTGGCATACTTTTTTCATTTGTATTTACTAGTATATATACGTATAAGTAAAAGAAGCTCTCACATCAGAATCTGTATCACTGTCAGCAGTTGTATCGGAATCAGATTAGAGCTGAAAAAATGTGGATCGGCCCATCCCTAAAAATACCTCTAATGTTTTTACACAGGCCATCAACACTTGCCTGGACATTAATCTGGATTATTAGGTATTTATTTTACAGCTTGCTTTTCATATTATACCTATCATTAATAAGGAATAATTGTATAAACATTTCTGTGTCTGTAGTACCAACTTCACATTTTATATAGTTTATTTGAACGCTTTTAAAATCAACATTGCTTAAAACGGGCATGTTTTTATGACTAACTTTAGGAAATAGAACATTGTTAAAAATTCAAAACAGGTTTGATATGAAATTCATATTGTTGTTTACTTTCTCATATTCTAATACATGAAATGCAATTTAATGACATAAGCTGTGTATGACACCCCAATGAATGTGAAAGATATTAATAAAACATTTGATAAAGAATCTTGTCATGTTAAAAAGTTTCAATGGGAAAAGGGTGGAAGTCACAATGCAGCCTATTTTCTTTTAATTATACATATTTAAAACATTTTTATAGATCCGTCCATATAATGGACAGGCACCCCTTATTAATCCTGTTCCTGTTTTAATGCTATTATGTCATGGCATTATGTTGTAAATTTTTAAACCTTCCGCTGTCAGCAATACAGAACACAGATTTATTTATTTGGAGCTGGTCTCATACCACAAATCCTCCCTTTTTATGAATGGTACTTTCAGAAATCCTATTGACTGACAAATTCATTCTACGGTCAAGGAATAACCAGGAATGGCTCCAACCGCACCCTGAGGTTCCCTTTGGTCAGTCTGGCTGCTTCAGGTACCCAAGAAGCCTAGAGCATCACAAGGTTCTAGCCATATTTATTTATTATTTTTATTTATTTTTTTTTTTTTTGGGGGGGAGGGGATATATTCCAGGCACTGTGCACACGTAGGCAGGATTCTGCATTGTATTTCTGAACTTCAAAACCATTTTGAAATGCAAACCAGTATATTTCAACAGGAAGTGGCTTCAGTTCAGGAGCACTCTGTGACTTCATATCCATCCCAGCATTAGGTTGGCAACTGTTTCGCAAGTCTCCTACTTCTGCTTAAGGGGCCACAACAGAGACATGACACCATTGCAAAGCTGACCTGAAACACCACACACAAAATGTCCAAATGTCCAAGTTTTGACTAGGGTTGGGAACCGAAAGTAGGTTCCAAATTAGAACCGATAAGAAAATATCCGGTACCGAGTACCCAATTTTTTTTTTATTTCAATTCTGCTTACCGGTTCCTGAACACCATATATCTGCAAGGACCAGGTTTTAGGTGAATACATTATGCATCAATGTGCAACAAGCTAGCATGTGTGACAACAGTGTGAAAGATGACAGTAAACGGTCAGAAGTGTAGTTTCACTTTATTTAAAAAAACATCAAGAACTGACACACATCGAATCTATTCTTAAATTACAGGACTGCTGACATTACTTGTCCTAAATCGATGCTGTTTTGGCCAAAGCCCAGTTGTTATCTCCTCTGGAGTCGGCTAAGGCACAAGCGCCTTAACTGAGAAAGTGCTTCTAAATGCATGACACTAATGTTGTCATCTCTGTCAGTGCTTGTTGCATATGTTTGAAAAATACATAATCAGAAATCGTAATCTGTATTTTAAAATGCATTCTCAGAAATAACACAATAAATCAGCATTTTCATAAAATATATACAAATCACAACATGCTTCTTTATTTTTTTTTTTCTCTCAATGCGGATTTTCTTAAGTGCATGACAACAACCTAAATAACTCCGCTTGTGTACAGTGGACTTAAGAAAGATTTCAATACAAACCTTAATGTGTCCTTTCAAATATGCCTGCTCTCAACAAACACAAACGTCTGCTTTTATATAAAACCACAGAGGAAAAAGTGATCGCATCTGTCTTGGGTGAAATTGATCACTGTAAGCAGATGATCATTATAACTGAATTACTTTCTTTTTCTTTATGTCTAAGGCAGATTTCCATCTAACTGACATTTGTATATTTATTACATGAATATAAGATAAGACAGCATTGCAATTTACTGAATTTTACTGAGGCTTTCAAAATTCAGTACAGCTGTTTCAAATACTTTTCAAATTACAGTACTGTACAAATTAAAAAACTTGTGGTTTTGCTGCTGCATCTCATTGGCTTGTATTTGGCAGTTTATCGTAAGGTTTGAGGAGTCTAAATTACTTTCTTTTTCCTGTGAAGTTTTCTATGCACGCAGCAGGTAGCTAGCCAGGAACAGGAGTTACTGCAAGGCAAAAGTATCAAAGGAAAAAAAATAATAAAATTACCGTAGTTTAATTTTTCCATATATTATGTACAAAAACCCCCTAAAATGAACACT
This sequence comes from Hyperopisus bebe, assembly GCA_026777045.1. Classification (NCBI taxonomy): domain Eukaryota; kingdom Metazoa; phylum Chordata; class Actinopteri; order Osteoglossiformes; family Mormyridae; genus Hyperopisus; species Hyperopisus bebe. The sequence continues at coordinate 3,797,444 of JAODJW010000002.1, forward strand.
GTAAGCTGAGTACTTGATTACTATAAGCAAAGTATGTAAACAGTATTTGTACAGGAATGATTCTGTCTGAAGTTTTTTTTTAATCCAAATAAGCGGTTAATCACTATAACCATGCTCTACTATAAGCGGTTTCCACTGAATTAAAATAACCAGTCTTACCCGAGGACACACCCCCAAGTGCGACCGGCTATTGATATGCTAATGACAAGTTCATTCGAGGCAGAGATAAGTCAAATGTGGAAACACTGATCAAGAATGACATAAAAGAGCAAGTGAAATCAGGACGTTTGTATTTGCCATTTTCACAAAGGCATACTCATTTTTCTACCCAGGGAACTACAAGTTAAATCATTTACCGACAGCGGCTCCAAAATTAATTCATCCTCTGATGACAACTGCGATAGCGATGAGGATTAAGAAGAAATTGTTTTAAAGACTGGCACAAAACAAGCTGATTGTTCTTAATCATGCTAAAATAGTTCTGATTTCCCCATTCTTATCATAAATACTGCTTTCAAAAAACTGAAAAATTACAAATCATACAGAAATTATATGAAAAGTAACATAACATAAAAATGTATTTTTGTTGTTTAAACCTTTGTCCCCCTTTTTTTTTTACCTTTATGGAATAGAAATGGGGAATGGATAACACCTTCATTCTACTACGGGTCACCTAACCTGACAACCAGAGGTAGCTCCAATTGGTACTACAAACCAGCACAAAAGCTGTATGCTTTACTATTTATGCACAAACATAAAGGCCACTACACACAATCACATGGGTTAATTACAGCAATATGAAGTCATGGCAGAATTCTCATTGGAAATCGCTGAATGTCAGCACCAAGACAGGAGCAGTGACGTATGCTGTAATACCCTTGACTCAGGTACCCATGAGCCCTTACTAAATTCAGCAGCTCTCCCTAATTGCAGCAGCCCCCCACCAACACTATAAACCCAGTCCATTGCCTCTTCACACCTAAAGGTAAAAAAACAAACAAAAAGAAACTGCACTTAATCTTCCCTTGGATCCAGGCCTAGGTGGGAAAAAACATCAAAATCATAATAGTGAAATAATTTTTCTAGAGAGAGTCATCATCATTATCAATGTGTAATGGGTTCATCTGCATAGTGCAGACTTTGTTTCTCCATGAGTAAAGAAGCAAATGTTATTATGCCAAACAGGAAATGTACAGGCCCGAAAACAGCATCAGAAAAAGAAGAAACCTCTCCTTGATAATCTGAGTGGATTCCTGTCCGCATCCATCACCATCAATGATATCCCACCTTGCCATTACTCCAGTTTCCTTCTCCTGAGAATGACTTTACTGTAAATCATTTACGCGTGGGCAAATGTTTAGGCCTATGTCAGGAAGTACATTGATTTCAACCAGATTCGAATCCACCTCCACAAAGTAGCATTCACAGAGCGGCCCTAGAAGTGGCCCTGGAAGGGAACTCATCCCACATAATGCACTTAAATCCTGCAGCTCAAAGCTGAAGCTAAATCACTCCCCAGGTGATTAATGTATGGAGACAACAACTTTCTTGTCCCAGCCTTCCTTGGCAATGTAAAACAGAAAAACAAAACCACCCAACACCCAGAAAAATACAACAATCTTACAGTAAAAACTGCAACATGGACAATAAATACCTGGTGCACAATAGCTTCCTTTGGTTACCCAGAATTCCTCAGAGGCCTGGCTGCCATCAATACTAATTTGAAAAAAGGCAAGAGAAGGATTGGGATGATCAGGAAAAGAGGGAGGGGGATATTGACTGAACTTGAAATCCAGCCTCTAGGATGTGGACAAAGGTTTCCCCAAGAGGGGTTCCTGCACCAGCCTCTTTGCCTGGACATGCACCTCAAACTGGTATTCAGTATTCACCTCCCCCTAACCAAAGATGACCTACCTAGATGATGGGTAAACAGCTGCATGAGGAATGTATCCACTCTGACCCACTAACATGTTCTCCAATGCATTCTATAAGCACATGTCAGCACATGACTTGTAAGGGGGAAAAATGAATCAGAGAAGCCAAATGAGCACAAAGGAGACTCATCTACAGTTGGCACCAGAACACTCGCCAAGGTGAAAACAGGACAAGCAACTAAGATGCCCAAATACTAAAGTCAAACTCATAGCAGAAAGAGAGAGAACTACTTCTCAGAACAAAAACTTGTTTTTTTTTTTTTTTTAAACAAAAGCAGAAGATGACTCTCATGCCGGCAAGCCTATGCAGAAAACTTGCTCCTTCTTGCCAGCGTGCAAAATCTTTGGCTGCAAAGCACTGTTTCCAGTGTAACCGCTGTGTACAACTTCTGTCTCTCCCACCGCAATGCCAGCTGCAGCTTCTAGGCAGCTTTCAAAAACCATGGCGCGGCTGTGACAACGGCACCGGCATCCTCTACGTCCACACTCGCATCCACAGTCTTTGAGGGATGGCACGATTGGCAGAGAAAAGGTTTAATGTGGCGAGTGCTGCTGATAGTCCATTAAGCCACTGTCGTTTTTTTCCACCACAGTGGAGCCACGGCTGATGAGATCTACAGCTCAAGAAGTTTCCTGCACCCGACAGTTCGGCCAGCACTGAGCTCGGCGGGAATCCCAGTCCGATTCCTGTCAGGCAGATGACAAGGTCGTGCAGACGTCCGCACCTGGGGCTGTGCAACGAACACGTCACGCGGAAGCTACTGCATCACACCCCAGCCAGTTCCAGGCCCACAGCCAGACGAATATGAATGACACAGGGAAACACAAAAACGTAAGCAAGTGAATGTGTGAATCACCCAGACACGCAATGTGAGGAGTCTGGATGTGGATTCTGTACCTGGACACATGCACAAGGCAGCAATACATCTTTGTGGGCTTTAGCAGCCTCCAGGAGACCTGTGTTTACAAAATGTAGCTCAGCATTTTTTTTTTTTTTTTTTTTTTTTTTTTAAACACTGGATTAGGAGTTCCTGGAAACCCATGGAAAGATGGGAGCATAAGTATTCATATGGATAACAATACTCTAAATGTGAAATTATTGCCATGGTTAATAAGAATTTCAAATGCTTTTAAAAAGTTAATTAATACTAATTACAAATATACATGTACACTGCAAATTATTCTGAATGACCCAATAAAAGAGATCTCCAATTCCTTACCACTAGCCAACAAACAAAAAAAGGCACAAAATCATTTAAATAAATTCGTTAATGGCTCTTAGAATGTAATAAATAAAATCCAATACATTCCATGGTCATCTTACATAAACATGAGTAATCATGCTGGTTTGGTTTCATAATTCTCAGGCACCCTGTAAAGAATAACAGGATATTTATGAGCTCTGAGGACACTGGAAGTGTCCTTCAAATTTATATAAGCGAAGTATTAGGATTCGTAAGGAGCTACACTACGGAGGAATTCGAGGCCGTATTCCATCTTGAAGACATCAGCCATCACCACGAGAGCCGTGATATCACCACAAACACACAGGCCCTCATTCACTTTACTCCCTTTTGACCAAGTCGGCTCAAAATAACAGCAGATTTCAGCTTCACTGCTTTCCCAAAAATTTCTCCTCACCACAGTTCATGGATCTGCTTGCTGCACATCTGCCAAACAACTTTCAGAAACCACTGACTTTTGTTCTGACCTTTGAGCAAAGTAAATCTCCTTCTATCAATGAATCCAGGCTTAAACCTTGTAATAGCACATTTATATTTTAGTGCACCAAATACACATTTATACTGTAATGTACTGGGTTCAGTAAATCCAAATAAACCGTTCATTTACTCTGATGATGCTATGGTAAAATAATATCTAAT
>JAODJW010000002.1:3801326-3817577 GCA_026777045.1 Hyperopisus bebe
GAATTAATTAATGAAATACTGAGGGTATATGCTTCTGTTTCTTTTCTGTCATGCATTAATTCCTCCAGTGAGACACATGTGCAGTTTTTTTTTTAAATTTCCCAAGTCATGCCTCGACAGAGTGTATTTGGGCTACATTCTCAGTATGCCACCGTCAATAAAGGGCACAAGGCCTATTTCAGCAGGGATTCTGCTTTTCTCTCTCTCTCTCTCTCTCTCTCTCTCTCTTTCTTTCTTTCTAAAATTGTCCCGATATCCTACTGGCTTTGCACTCTCAGATTCCTACAGCATGGGCTAAGAATAATCTGTCCTTTATTTCACTTGCTGTGTCATGACTGTCTAGTTTCCTATTGGCTGTGTGTTTATTAAGAGATCCCTGCCAGACTGTCTGTCCGGATGACAGACACACCAGCTGGTGAGAAGACTCTGGGCAGCGGGCAGTTGGGGGAGGAAGCAGTCCAGCGGAGTCGTTCAAAGGTTGCTCATTTCTTGGTCTCACATGGTGCACAGTTGATTGAGCAAGAATCACTCACTACCTCAGCCATATGCCTAACCTTCGGCTCTGTGGTTTTCCTGAACACAAGTGATTCTAAAGATGCGAATGCGAAGCAAGTAGCATCAGTCTTATATAAAAGCCATGTGCATCACTGTTTTTAAACCAGCTTTGGCGAGCGGCCCATACATATTCTTCATTCCACTTAAAACCCCCAGCAGCTACGCTAAAATAGCAGCCCATTTAAGTGCCACAGTATTTCTGTACGTACAGTAATTGGACAACAACGCTTTTATTCATGCCACTGTAAGTATGGGACAACGAGGAAAAAACACAGCAGAAACCTAAATTGCAGAAGTGATAGCAGACCAATCTTTAAACAAGTCACAGTGAATCTACCGAATCCAGCTCATATGAGAAATGTGCTCAGTAGTAAGCAAAGCATAGACACAGGAAGGATGGGTCAAAATAAAAGCTAAGGGGAGGCTACTGGTAGAGTTCTGGATGAGAGTATAGACGACAGTGAGTGGGGGAGGAGTGAAAACCACTCTGAGAAGAATAAAAACACAATTGTGACAGGCAGAAGAACATGACAATACAGTAAGAAAACTGATTATCCCCCATGTCTATTCCCCTGCTTACAGCCACATAAATAAGCCCTCTTATACTGTACAGATACTCTCGACATTTCTACCAACAAGCTTTCAGTCGACCTCCAGGGTGAAACAGGGTTACCTTCATGTCAACCCCATAAACCCTTAGGTCTAGTGATCTAAACCCTTAAGCCAGAGACCCCCAAATGAAAATGACCTACAGAAAGCGAGCCCCAACGAATAATATATGACCATGTAAGTAACCAAGACCTCAGTATTGGCAGAGAACTTTAATAAAGTTTCCTTTTTATTTTTTTAAATAGTTCAATATTTTTCGCGATAAATACCGGGGGGTAACTGGATGAAATCCCAGCACTTCGGCAATTTATTACACATCTCTGCAGACCCCCTACAACTGCTTTACAGACACCCAGAGGATCATGGACCCCAGATTGAAAATCCCTCTTAATGAATTCCATTGTTTTTTCACAGTTAGAATTACATCAAAATCTAGCAGCCACTCAACAAAAAAGGACAAAGCAACCTGTAATTCCTAACTGACAAAATAAGACTACAAGGACTGCTTACAAAGGAATTCGAAACCATAGATGAAATTGGAGATACTTTAACTGGCGTTCCAACCTACCAGGTTATGCTATGCGGTGTTATACAAGTACACGGAAATTAAAAATGCCTGCTCTCTGTTCACTTACCTGCTTAGCAGACTGTTTCAGTGCCTGTGCAGAGACCTAGAACTTTCATGTTATCGGTAGCCCAGACAACAGCCTGCTGCCTCCAGAGTACACCCTGCAGGATACCCTCTGCTTCTGTCCACTCTGTCCACTGGTTACCATAGCAATGAGGAGTTAATGTATAACTGGCTGATCTTGCAGGGCTGACATGCTTCTTTTTCCTTCCACGTTCTGCACATGACTCACACAAACCCCAAAAATAACGAAGCAACGAAATTTAAATTCTAACCTCAAAACGCCTCATCCTTCTCTGTACTCTTCAAACGCATCCTTTGAAATGTTGTTTCGCTTCCATTTGCTGCATTAATAAAGGCATCTGATGGCACTAAACACAGAGGCATGCAAACATAAGCTTAGGAGATAACTGAAATTATTAAAGGAAACCTCGCCCCACATTACCCGTAATGCCCGGCATGCAAGGACTTTATACATTTTCATTCATTCTGCGATATGAATATGGATAATGGCCCACAGGGGACCCAAGGCATGACTCCACCACAGGGAAGTTAATACGCCTGTCTGGCAGCTCATCAATACACGTCTGGAAGCGCATACTAGGATTTAGCAGTGATCTCAATCCTTTGTCATAAAATAAGGACATGGGGAATATTCACAGGCTGGCTGATACTCAGTATCCTGCCTCTTCCAAGCCAGGGCATGCTTGTGTTTGTCAACCCCTGGTTTGCAAATGGAACGATGGTATGCACAGAAGGGGAGTCCACCACACATTAGCCCAAGGGTGGAAAAACATTAAATCCACATAGTCCATTAGTGCTTTGAATACTTTATCTACTAACAAATATATTAAACTAAGTCAGTAAGTGTGCATGTGTACAACTGTAATGATAGTCCAACCTTCTCCAACACCATCAAATACATATAGTACATTCATAAATCCATTTTGACTAAACAATGGACCAACTAAGATAACAGGGAGTCTATTTGAGAAAGCACTGGACACAACGCCAGTAGCACTGTAGACATAACGCCAGTCCAAACACAGAACATTCAGAAACACCCACATTAACACATAAAGGGCCCTGAACATTTGAGGAACACTCTGGAGATAACACCAGTTCAATCACAGGGCGCACAAGGACGTCCCAATTCAACCCCATAGACAGTCAAGAGTTTTTTTTTTTTTTTTGAAGCAATAATGGAAAATACACCCCCTTTCATTGGTTTTAGGGTTCAAAACTGTCGCACAGAGCATGTCTATACAACGGAAACTAAACAGCAGAAACAGGCTTCCAGCAATTTCCTTCCCTTACAGGCCGCGCGATATATTGTATTCAGGCCGCTCAATTGAATGCACAATGATAATTTGCAGATGAGCACGATGTTAGTCCATTTCTTACGTAATAGTTTGGTAATCTACAACAGTTGCATTAAAAATACCCAAAACAAGACAAATTTGGGTATTTCGATGGCAAATTTGTCTTGTTTTCTCTTTCTGCCACATTTTTCCAATTAAATATAAATGAAGATACTCAAGAGTGTTCAGTTGGTAGCAGCGATCCATGACACCTGCAGGAAAGGGGGTTTGAATCCCAGTTGCACTGTTTGTGTGGGTTTCCACCCGCAGTCAAAAAGATGTGGTTAGAGTAATGGACATCTCTAAATTGCCCAGGGTACTATCGTGCATGTGTGAATGCCCTGTCGGCCAGCCTGATGCTACCTGGTATAGCGTAGAGGCCCCATGACCCTGACTAGGACAATTGGTCAGAAGACGGATTGTCTAAAAAGGACCAACTAGAGGATCAGTGCCTTCACACCACAACTAGATGTTAATGGATTCTTAATCAGTTACATTTGCATTCAACCGTTTTGCCAATGCCTTTGACTACAGAAACGTATATTTCTAAATATCATTCCGTGCTTTACCAAAGCAAATCAGATATAGTACTTTTTATGGGGGAGGCCTGCGGGGCCCTCCCTCCCAAAACTTTAACCACCAATCACGTCATGGATGACTACACTACTGCCTATAATCCTGTTTTCTCCATGAAATCATTCCAGGGATATTGTGTGTTTTGATGTTATTGTTACTATGACTCAAAACACGCGTGTATTATAGGCCTTACTGCTGCTCTAACATCGCCGCTGGCGAGAAACGAATTCGCCCATTATGACGGATCTGGGGTTGCGACGCTGTTTTTTGGCCTACTCCCTGTCAGCGTCAAGTATCGCGTTTACGTCTGTTACGTGATACAACACGGTAAAAGGCAAGACAAGGCAATGCTGGGAGCCTCGACAAAACACAGCAGCCTAAAACAGGAAACCGGAGACACACGTACGGGGAAGGCAACAGCTCCGGCTCTAGCGCTGGTAATGATTTTATGGAGAAGCCTGGGCAGAGACTGCGGGAAGAGAGGGTCAGGTTTCACCTGGCCTCGACCACAGCACGTCACCCTGCATTAATTTACATTATTAGATCTCTATCACTCCTCGTCAATATTGAGAAATAACATCACAGCAGATTTCTGATGGGTGGGGTCTCGTAACTTACAAAAAAAAATGAAATTCATTACCTGGTCATTCATCAACAGCAATTACGCACAAACTACAAGCTGACAGTTATATAATTCTCTTATCCGAATACCATGTAATATCTTCCACAATACTGACTTGTTGGTCTTTAAAATCGATGTGCCCAACCCTAGCCCCCGGGGGCTGCGAAGAGGGCACGCTGTTTTTGCGTCACCTCCAACTCCAAAACAGTTTGAACGATATTTAAAAATGTAGTTATCTAATCCGGCGACAGCGCCGTCTATCAGGTGCTAATTAAGGCATATTCAGCCAGACCCACAAGGCCGCGAAAGTGGCCAGCACAGACCGTCCCGGACCTCGACCATAAGCCACGATCAGTAGGGCAAACTCACCGCCGTGGACAGCAGCAGGTGCAATCACGATCCCCCTCGCCTCGCTCCTGGGTGAGTTCTGCCCGTACCTGCCGTCGTCCTTGGACAAGATCTGCTTGAGGTTGCCTTTGGAGTCCAACACGGTGGCGTTGACCGTGGCGCTGAAAACCTCGTCCTTGTTCACCAGGTTTTTGTCGGCCCGAATGGACAGCATGCACCTGGGCAGGACGAGCAGCAGCGTGACGGCGTACAGACAGCCTCTCGGGCTGGCCGCGGAGCGCTGCCTCGGCATCTTCGGCGTCAGCCTCGACGATGATCCCCCCCCGCCGGCGCTTCTTCAGGAACCAAACCGGCAGCGCTTTATCCGAAGGCAGAAATGTACAAAGCGGGATCTTATTTGACGGCTTCTGCGCCGGGTCCCGACATCAAAACATGCCGCCGTCTTCACATCATTTGCGCAGATATTCCGATGCACACGTCCGTCGCCTACTCTACCTTTCGACGGACAAAAAGAAGATAATTATTCCAGCGCGAACGAGCAACATACACACATTTTTTTAAAACGCCAATTTAATCTGTATAATCTTTATTTAAACAAAAGAATTTCAAATATTGTTGATGTACATATTTATTTCTTAAACATCAATACATATAACGGATTCTTTCACTGTTCGTGGCACCGTAATGTATTTGCACTCGATTAAGCAACAACATATGGCGTAAAATATGTTACTCATCGAAGTTAGCAATTTAAACGAGAGTATTTCGACGCATAACTGGTGTTTATTTTCCCATGATTTGTCATAGAAATGCATTGTAGTGTTCGAAAAAGAGTGTTTTAAAATACAGATTACTGATTCAACTCGTATTAGCCGGTAAGTTTTTCATGCAGGTATCCATTTATATTTTACAAATTAGCTACTGTCATAGGTTCCTTTTTTGTGACTGGATTTAGCTTTGTTATGAAGAAATTTGGTACTCGATATATGTAAAGACCTTACAACCGAGCGACACATACACCAGTAGCCAGTATCCTACTCGTTTGTATTCCTCTGCGATAATAAAAATCAGCAATATACCTACCTTCTCCATTTAACTGCTGACGAGCGCAGTTAATGTAAAACTTTATCTGTTCTGGTAAATTTTTTAATCGCCCAAATACGCTGTCGTCAGAGACTAGGCGGTAACAGCGAAGCCGCCCCTCTTTTCCTGCCGCCGACACGGACATGCGCAGAAGCGCGATGAGGGACAGAGAGGGCTCGCGCAGACGGGGAGAAGGGGGCGGGGGGCGACGGCTGTGCGCGTGCAGTCATGCCGGGATGCGCGTCCCGGCGGCGAGAGGAGATGGCGCTCGCCCACAAATCGGTTTATAGCTGTTGACGCACAGATGGGCCCACTTGCGAGACAAAAATAATTATTGGTTAATGAATGATTATATACGGCGACTACATATATTATATTATGTATATTGCATATATACCCGGATGAGGCAAAACATTATGTCCACTCCCATGCGGGGTTTCCAGCTTTCACGTATCTGGTGGTCAAGCTTTCACACTCTCACGCTCATGCCAGTAAACTCACCGCAAATCTGCATTATTCCATCATAAGCCTAAGATTGGCTACATGAAAAGCGTTGAGAGAGTTTGCAAACCTTACAGACTATTTACAAGGTAATAAAAATGTTGCCTACATGTAAATGCATGGGCATGTCTTTGCAGACTTGTCTAGAATTGAAAATCTCACGCCAGCCACCTGATTAAAGTTGGCAACCCTGCTCATGTTAAGTGAGTAATGTTGACTATCTAGTAAAAGCAGTTTGTGTCAAGGACTGCAGTAACATACATACTAGTAGTCAATACGTTGAATGCAGAAGTAATAGATGTGTGTAAAGACCTGTGAGTTTGGTAATGGCCAAATGGCAGGTTGACTTGGTCAGAGCATCTCCGGATTGGAAAGGTTTGTGGGGTACTCATAGTCAGCTGTAGTGAGTACGTACAGATAGTAGTCTGAGAAAGCAAGAATCACAAAGAACAGGGTATTGGGTGGCCAGGACTCATACACGTGAGATGTGAACAAAGGATATCTTGGATAGTGTGAATCAACAGAAGGGCTTCTGTGGCACAAACTGCAAATGATTTTAATGATGTTACAGGAGTAATGTGTCACGACAGAAAGTGCACACCTACTGTGTATGAGGCTGCGGTGCCGCAAGTCAGAGTGTCCATATCAGCCCCTGTTCACCATCGAAACCCCCTACAATGTGTATGCGAGCTGTTCCTTGGATCGATGGAAACCTGGTCGGGTGAATTCCATTTTCTGTAGCATAACGTGTCACTTACCTGGGGAAGAGATGGCACCAGGATGCATTGTGGGAAGAAGAAAAACTGTTGGAGAGAGGGTGATGCTTTGGAGCATGTTCTACTGGGAAACCCTTAGTCTGGGTATTCATGGGGTGCTCATTTGATGTGTTCTGCCAACCTAAACATTGTTGCAGACCAGTATACCCCTTCATGGCAACTGGCTTTCTTGATGGATGTGGTCTCTTTCAGCAGGATAATGTGCCTTGCCACATTGCACAGATTGATCGGAAATGGTATTAGGTACAGATGTTGCACTGGCCTTCAACTTTCCCAGATCTCGATCCAGTGGAGCATCTGTGGGATGTGTTTGGAACAACAAATCTGATCCTTGGTGGCTCCACCCCACAACCTACAGGAATTAAAGGATCTGTTCACTAACATATTGGTGCCTTCAGAGGTCTTGTAGAGTCCATGACTTTGGGTGTTTTAGCTCTTTTTGCAGCACAGGGAGGAGTAACGTTATATTAGGCAGTTGGTAAATATATACGATCATTCAAAATTCCAAACTTTATTATGTTAAACAGAAAAAACAGTGAGTTGCCAACTACAATCTGCTAGCTACAAAAATTTTGGTAGCTTGTGATTTGCTTTAGTGAAATCTGTCCTTCATGTCATACTTCCTAAGAACTTAGATCCTGTCTATACTATAGAAACTCTTCTCTAGATCCCAGTGGGCTATGCAGCCCAGCTTCCGTGGCCTTCCACTGCTGCTCCATCTGTTTTCTAACCTATGCCAGTGTCCTGTCTATGCCTTCCCAAATCTTGTTTTTCCTAACATTCCTCTCCTCCCTCTCTATGGGACACGGCCCTGTTCCACCTCACCATCCCTGACCCCCTTGCACTGTGCTGTGACGTTCACATCCTCAACCTTGGTCAGCAAAAATGAAACCCCTCCTCCTAAGAGTGCCTCTCTTAAAAATTAAGCATCTCTTATAGCTACTGTACAGGGCTCGCTCCATATCAGACCTTTCTTCAACCTCCACATTTATCATTTATTATTTACTTCCTTGCTTATATTGGAGGCCTGCAAGAGACTTACACAGCTCGTAATTTTAGATTTCCAGTAGCTTTATTGCTTACCCTGTGCCTGCAGGTTTTCTTCAGAATTAAATGATCTTAAATAATTTAACACAAAACTCAAGTTTATAGAATCGTGTTTGAAATTGCGATTATTGTTCTATGTTTTTCATTTGACCTTGATACAGCATAACTATTTGCAGATGGACATTTGTACAATAATTTAGGCAGGTTTAGGTACAGTTTGTGAGACTTACTGTCAGTTGCTTGTATTGTGCGAAACAATTACCTGCAAGACCTTTTCTGTTGTCCATCTGGAAGCTTTGGAAGAGGTGAATGCACCAAGTCCAAAGTGTTTCAAAGAGTATAGGGCAGCAGGGTCCATTTTGATTATATGGTCATGATGTTTACACTAAAGAGGGTTTGATATGCATGTTCTGTAAACGGTACGAAATCTGAGGCAGTGATAGAATCATGCAGGTTTCTAGGGACATGGTAAGTAAACACTGTAACTGAGCCAGCAGGAAACAATCTGCAGTTTGTCTGAAAGAAAGTTCCTAAAATACAAAATATTTTAAAAACTATGGCAGAGAATATCTTCTATTGGAGTCAGGACACACTTTGCCATCCATGAAGAGGAACAGGGACATTTCAATTAAAATAATTTAATTTACTGTAACTGTCGCATTCTTTTCAGTTAAGGACAGTTGTCTAACATGCATGTGTATTGGTAACTTACCTTGTTTTTTTCTGCTGTGTGGGAAGTGAATATTTGTGTTTTGACTCAGCAGAGGGTCAAGACAAATAGCATTTTACAGTCATCAGCTTGAAATTAATAAAGATGTATCACAAAGCAATTGCTTTTGCATAAAAGAAAGGTATGAGTATGACTTATTCAAGTTCATTTCAACTGGCCCTTCATCCTAAAACACTTACATTGCTTGCTGTATGTTTCTACATATTCTAATACTATGGTTACTGAAGTACTGCTTCATTTAAATAAACATAGAAGCAGCATTCCAGATGAATGTGAATGTCAGGCATGACCCAACGATGCCTGAATGCAGATGGGCAGCAGCTGCAGCCTTATACAGACCTACTCTGTGTTAGCTCTGTGTAGCAAACAGGGAGCAGGAAGTGAGGCCTAGCATGCACACTGACACTTTGTTCAATCAACATTCAGAGAGAGGATGAGGATGTTTCATTTGAATGAACAACAGGATTTTTAAATCTGGTTTTGCCTTTGGATATTCACTCATTTTATTTCCAATGCATTTGTTAATCATACAATTTTCAGGGTGTGTAGATTTTTATATGGGTTGGCTTGACCGTGGAAGAGTTTGTTTCTGCACTGTCAGACCAGTTGTTTGCAAAACAGAATTTCTGAAGCTGGAGAATCACTTTGGGGAAAAACAACAACTGAGCCAATCTGTGAAGTATGAATTTAACCAAACGTGTCAGCAAGAGGCCTACCTGTTCCCATATGTCATTTGTAGTGATATTAAGTATCTATAATTATGGGTGAAATAAATAAATAAATGTACTGTGTTTTCGTAAAAAATGTGTGATAGAAAATTTAATTGTAATAATTTGGGAAATAATTGTGACAGCACAATTCCCATAGTTCCTTAGCTTGAGTCCAACTTAAACCGTGTGCTAATTAGACTGAGCTGATAATGTCAGTGATTTAGTGAAACACATCAACTCTCTGGGATTTGCGTTTGATGTCGCCTGCTTTCTGCTGTAGTCTGTCCTCCCACATGTGTCTTTGCGAGGAGCCCCGCGTCGTTTTTTAGTTGCCCGCTTCATAATGGTTTCTTTCTGCAGGTTACTGGTCCTCAGAATGAACGAGGTGCTGCTCCTTTAATTGGCACTAGGTTTCTTGAATGATGCAGGGTGACCTTAGCAGTAAAATTAATTTTCTTGGAAAAGTCCACTTCCGGCATTCCGGGCTTGTGGAGACATGTGGTGGTCAGAAGCTGAATCTGACACAGAATGAAAAAATACACAAAGAACAAATCTTTTCTTTCAGGAGCGTCACAAGACATCTTGATGGTTCTAAAGGAAGTAATCTGATCATCTAGTCAAGGTTTCTTATTGCTTTACATAAAGGAGAAGTGTTTTAATGCTTTACGCCCAATGTTATGCTTTTTGTTGATCAGGAGGGACCTCAAGTGGTGAGGTTAAGTAAATGCAAGCAAATTATACATACTCACTGCTGTGGAGAATAAGGTGTACATGTTATTGATAAGAAAGACATTAGAAACGTGTGCTAGTTACAATTAGGTTAAGAAAGTGCATATATATATTCATTGAAAGACATATTTCTATGTAAAGTCACTGGAGGAAACATGAAGATGTAAAAATGAGTTTCTAACATTAAAACATACAAACTTTTATTTCATTTACCACTAGATGGGGTTGAGTGAGTTATTTCAAAGGCTTCATCATTTCAACTACAGCCACGGGATTATTACAACTATTAGAGTGTGTTTTGACTGAGAACGATTATCATAACACATTCTTTAAGATGAACTGTCTTGCAAACTCCATTATTTAATTAATTAAGGTTGAGCTGTAACAGGCCCCATGGGTATCAGTCAGGGTCCAATACGAACAGTCACCATCCTCCCAGGCTGGTTTGAAGGAGTTACTTCTGCAGTCTGAAAGATGCCTCAAAGATGCCTCATCAGTGTGAAATCCCCCCCCGCCGGGTGTTCCTACTGTACAGACCTACGAACTCACACAAAGGGCAACTAAGAGGCACAAAGTCACCTAAACTGCATGAAAACTATGTGAGGAAGTTGGAGTACCTGGAGGACATGCTAAGTCCACACAGAAGCAGCAAATCACCGATGACCAAAAACAGAAGGGTAGGAAGTTCTTAGTCTGGTGATGGAGGCTACAGCCTTATTCTCGGTTCAACTCAAGCAATACATCAGTGAGATAGGCTGGCCACCCCAGCATGACCAGCTGGAAACCCACCCAGCTAACCCACTAAAAAGCAGCAAGAGCTGGAACATGACCATCTACAACCATCTTAGGCCAGCTAAAACCAGATACCAGCATAAGCTGGTTTTAAGCGATTTCCAGCTGCTGACTTTTGTCCCCTGACTAACAAAAGTTTCCACTGCTTTGTCCTGTATAGACATAGACAGACAGAATCTTGTAACAAATCTGCAGAACGATACATTTGCAGGACTGTGACATTAGTCATTGTGCACTAAAATATTATAACAGAAGGGGAAAAGCTGCATCGTATTTAAGCAATAACATATGAGATGGGGTGTAGCTGTACTCCAACAGGACTTGTGCCTACAACCAAATCACAGCTGTGATATATTGGAATACCACCAGACGATTTTGAGCATGTTATTTCTTTTATACAACAGTTCATCGAGTAACATTTATAGATTAACAGTAATGTCACTGTTGCCGAGCAACACAAACATTCCAATGCAGCACAGCTCACTTGCTCCCAACTACTTTGCATCATTTAAATTTAACCGACTAACGGTTTTTAGATACACCTGTAAAGCGGAGTGATACGTCTGATGTGAAATGTCCAAGAGCGGTTACACTCTGATTTCAGCATTCATAGAACTTGTATCTTGCCCAATAACATTTTTTTGGATGGAACTAACTGTTGTATTATGTAATACAATAAATATATATTAAATTAAATCTTGGGCTTCAGGACTGTATGGTATTAAGTACAAGCTGTCCAGGTCCTCTATGAACCTGTGGTCATATTTTACAAGGAACAGACGAGAAGTGGGACAGTCCACCTCAGACATGACAACATCGTTGGTGCCGTCAGAGGCATGTGCCTCTTAGTTCACCTCCCCCAGCCTCAGAAATTCCAGACTGAAGCTATATTACGTTGAGCCCTTCCTCCTGGCCCTCTTCTCTTCTGTCACAGGCTCCCTAACAGGCATAAACAGGAAATGTGCTTATCCCAACTCGTGGTGTAGCTCTCTGTTCTAAGCAGGACCTTTTGTTCTTCCGAGCTCCTCCTAAGGAAGGAAGTAGCATGACACATAACTTTACTTTTATAACTTTTAACTTTAGACAGCATGAAAGTTTTTAGCTCACACGTAGCAATAGTCTGTGGTTTGATGGTGGAACGGACGTGACTGACACAAGCTATTTGGAGAGGAAAACACAAGTGTACATACAGCCATATCTGTACGTCTGTTTCTGGAGTTAGTTTTACATTTTTGTATGCAAATGGATAAATGTTTTTTAAAGGCATTAATCTCACATCACTTTCTTGACCATCATTCATAATTCTGAAAATACTAAAAAAATTGGGTGATTTTTATAGCGTTAAATTGGTAAAATGTTATTGGGTAAAGCAGTCCTCACTTAATGTCAGTGTAGACAATTGTTTGTAAAATGATAAAAATAATTTTAAAATCATAAACTATTCTTTTAAGAATTTTAAGGTATTGACAAGATACACCTTTAAAAACGTAATTAAATATCTAAAACACTTTGTTTTGCAAAGGCAAAATTTCCATAATGTTGTTCAGTAAGATTGAAAGCAGTTTTGAACTATAGTAACATGAGTTTAATCCAGTGACATGTGATAGCATGACTCAGAAGACCCCTGAAGAGCACCCAAGTGGGAGGTAAATTTAAGATAATTTCACCTTTTCCATGTGTGGTACCATGTGTCACAGTGTCATTCGGTCAAACGTCAAAAAAGTATTCACTAAGTTCTAGATTTTAGAAACATTAAGTTAGAGATGAAATCTGAGGTTTACAAACTAAGATCAAAGTCATTGCTGGAAAAAGGCATCTAAGCAGCTGCCTATTACTGTAGGAACGAATGTTTATAAAATTTGTTATTCAGCAAAATGGAATTTCTCATTCAGTGGATGTGTCATCATTTATTTATTTATTTATTTATTTATTTATTTATTATTTTAACCTACTACAGAGTCTGTATAACTAAACTGAATTGATTTAATTAATAATTTTTAACATTTTAACAGATGTCTCTGTCCAACAAGGTGTACATTTCTGTGGAAAGATAAGGGCAGATTCTGCTGCTAGGGAGGAGAGACTAGCAAAGAGAGGGGACAGGCAAAAATGTGAAGGTGTATGAGAGCAGCCCTAACCCTAACCATAACCCTAACGGCAGTAATCAGTATGTATATCAGTCGGTAACCGATTGTAGTGATGACATTTTTACTTTAATCAGATACTTACCAGTTTTAATTTTGCTTAAGAATGTATATGCTGACTGTACCCAAGGCTAAGGCTTCTATTGGCAGTTACATTAGGTTTCTGCAAAAATTCAATATTTGCAGTGTTGGTCCTTCTTTTTCAAGACCTCTGCAATTCACCCTGGCATATTGTCAGTCAACTTCTGGGCAAAACCCTGACTGATAGCAGCCCATTCTTGTATAATCAATGCTCGGAGTTTGTCAGAATTTGTGGGTTTTTGTTTGTCCACCTGCCTCTCGAGGATTGACAGCAAGTTCTCACTGGGATTAAGGTCTGGGGAGTTTCTGGGCCACGAACCCAAAATGTTGATGAATTGTTCGCCTTTTGCCTTTTTGCCAGTGCTCCATCATGCTGGAAAAGGCATGGTTGATTTAGGTAAGTCTTACTAGCAGCAATATCCTTGCCTGTGAAGCCCTTTTTGTGCAAAGCAATGATGACTGCAAGTGTTTCCTTGCAGGTAACCATGGTTAACAAAGGAAGAACAATGATTTCAAGCACCACCCTCCTTTTAAAGTATCCGGTCTGTTATTCTAACTCAATCAGCATGACAGGCTGATCTCCAGCCTTGTCCTCATCAACACTCTCACCTGTGTTAACAAGAGAATCACTGAAATGATGTCAGTAGGTCCTTCTGTGGCAGGGCTGAAACGCAGTAGAAATTGCTTTTTTGGGATTAAGTTCATTTTCATGGCAAAGAGGGACTTTGCAATTAATTGTTCACTTTTCACAACATTCTGGAGTGTATGCAAATCGCCATAAAACATCATAAAAACTGAGGCAGCAGGCTTTGTGAAAATTAATATTTGTGTCATTCTCAAAACTGTTGGCTGCGGCTGTATTAAGAGAATGGAGAATAATGTTATGTAACTATTGATATATTGATGGAGAGTCTGCTTTTTAATGTCAATAAAACCTTTATAGTTCAATTAGGAAGTCTTTGGCACCTTTGGGGCTGGTTATTGGACTTATGTGCAATGGCACATTGTAGTTGCAGTATGTCATTCAGTAAAACAATGAATTTCACAAAAAATATATCTAAAATATTGTTACTTGACATAGATGATTAAATTAATGTAAGAAAGTTTATCATATATTTTATATGATCTGAAAACATTTTTACTTCTCTACAGGAATAATGTAGGAAAAAAATGTTGACAAGCTATTACCTTAAAAGGCACAATATTTAATATTTGTAGTTTTAGCATGGAAGTTCCATACCTAGATATGGATTCCTTATAGATCAACAATTACAGTTTTCACTACTTGTGACACTGTAATTGCCATTGATTTTAGAAAGACCTCTGAGTGTATATTGATGCTTCCATGTCCCACTCTCGCCAGTGTGGGGAAGCAATTAAAAAGGCCAATAGGATGTTGGGTTACATCTCTAGGTGTGTGGAGTTTAAGTCAAGGGAGGTGATGCTACGATTATATGATACTTAAGTTGCCATAAGTGGAAATTAGCAGGAGAACATTTTTAACTGAATTTGAGGAAGCACTTCTTTACACAGTGTGTGGTTAGAGTATGGAATAGTCTCTCTGTTAGTGTAGTGCAAGGTAAAAACCTGGGTTCCTTTAAATCAGAGCTGGATAAGATTTTAACAACTCTGAACTATTAAGTTCTTCCCAAATGAGCTTGATGGGCCGAATGGCCTCCTCAGTTTGTAAATTTCTTAAGTTCTTATGTTATTACTGTCATACGGAAAATAGCATTCGTGTGTGTGTTTAAGCATGTGATAAGTATGTATGAGTGAGTGGGTATTTGTACATCACTAACTAACATTGCATGTGTTTGGGTGTTGCCTTTGTGTATTTGTTAGTGTGCATGTTTACAAATGTGTGCATTATGGGGTTGTGCGTGTAGGGACATGTGTGACTGCATTACTATAAAGGGCAAATGTGAGTTTGGATTGAATATATGTGTCTTAGTTTGTGTGTGTGAGAGAGACAGGTAATTATAAGCATATGTGCCTGTAAGTCTAGCTAAGTGTGTGTATATGAGTATATCAGAAACAGGAAAGGGGTGGTAACTGGAAAGAGGAAAGCCCATAAGCTCTGTATAGTGGGGAGGCTAGACTGCCTCACATCCTGTTCCCTTGGAGCAGATGCAGGCAGAACCCAAACGTAACAGAACACTACAAAGAGAGGTTCCCGATTCCATGGCCCGGCCTCCCGCGACTCGAGCCCTGCAGCTGCTGCTGGGACTCTGCTGGGTTTTAGGAGGTCAGAGCAGCCTGACCGGCCCCATGGCTGCAGGAAACGCCTCTGAATTCCGTGAGTTGCGTCCTCTGAGTCTGAGCTGCCTGCATGCCTGCCCAGCATGAGTGCTGATGTGGAGGCCTGGATGTGAATGTACAGGGGAGTGTGAGCGTATAAATGAACTGGGGATGTTGGCAGACTATGTGATTTACTTTATGCATGTTTGCTGTGATTCGCTGTGGCATTTTTATGAATGAAAATAGAGAGAGGTCTTCAAGAATGATTTATTCATGTTTAAATGGCCTTTCTTTGCTGTGTTTTTCCTTTATGTTCCTCACTTACCCACTACTAAGGTCAAGGAGTTATATTATGAGATTATACAGCATCTTGGCAGATTAAAAACATTTAACATTTTTATATTGTTCCAGAGGCTGCTTCTAGCTGAAAGGCTACGCATTCTTGGTTTGATTGATAATTTTTGTTTCTGTTTTACAAGCATGTGTGCTGAACTCCTGATATGCTTGTAAAGGCAGTAAGTAAGATGCTGGTATCTCATTTGGTTTGAGTAAAGAGTCGGTATCTCTGAGTTTTTCTTCATTATATCAAGGCAGACAAGGCATTTAATACCATCTGTGTGTTTTTAAGGGAACAGGCTGATCCCAGACTGTACTTTTCCCAAAGTTCCCCTTCGCTGGCTCAGGCCAGACTACCAGTGACATTATGGTTGGTTTGACTTTA
>JAODJW010000002.1:3834920-3847376 GCA_026777045.1 Hyperopisus bebe
TCGTTTTGGAAGCCATTAAGAAAAAAATGCTCTTCTTGTTTTATCCTGTTCATTTTGTGTTTAAATGCTTAAAAAAAGGCAAGGCAAGTTACGTCTTTATTGGAGCAGGACATGACGGTTTATCTTAGCATTTGTGACTCCGACTTCACGAGACTAAAGATGAGCATGTAGACAACAGAGAGAGAATTAAATTCAGCGCTTTTATTTACAAGATGCACTCATCCATGACTGTAAATTATTTAATTCATGCAAAGTTACATATTTATTGGGATAGGACTTGATGGGTTATTTTAGCCGACCAACTTCACGAGACTAATGATGAGCATATAGACATGAGAGAGAATTAAATTCAGCGCTTTTATTTACAACATGTGCTTATTAGTGGCTTTATATATTATTTAATTCAGGCAAAGTTACGTCTTCATTGTGACAGGATTTGACGGATTATCTTACGTGTGAGTTCGTCTTTATTTCTTAGAGCCAGAGCTGCATAAACTACACATCAGTCATTTATGTAACACATCTAATTTGTGCATTAATAGCTGTTATGTTAAATAAAGTTTACTAAATATAGCAAAGCAAGTAATTATACTTTACCTGTGCACGCGGTTGTTTCCCCTCAGACGCCGTGCTGCAATGGCGATCATGCGCGTAATTCTCAAAACACCCACAAGATGGCGGCGTTTATCGGTGTACCCGATATTACAAAACCAATAACCAATTATGGTAAAATGCTTAAATATCGGGAAAAATATCGGTAAATCGATATATCGGTCGATCTCTAATTTTAAGGCTTAAACTATATATAAAAAATGTCTTTATATGGTCTTTCTGTATGGCGGATTTTCACCTATCGCTGATGGGTCTGGAACGTAACTTCCGCGATAGGCGGGGGATCACTGTTATTTGAATATTTGTAAGATAAGTCATCTGCTGTTCATCAATCCAATTTTGAAGAAAACCAACTGAGCCCACTGGAGCTCCTGAATTGCTTGAAAAAGTACAGACTGGAAGGACTCTTTCCAAATATATGCATCAGTCTGTGCATTCTGTTGACAATTCCTGCCACTGTCACCTCTGCAGAGCGCTCATTCTGCAAGCAGAAGCTGGTAAAAAATTCTCTAAGATCCACTATGTCACCAGCGTGACTAGTAGATTTGGCAAGACTCAGTATTGAGTCTGATCTAGCAAAACAGATTAATTTTGATTATGTAATTCATGTGTGGACTTTGAGTTTCGCCAGGAAAAAAGCACCTTTGTTTAACAGACAATAAATGCTATTATAAACATCTTTCACTACTATAAATATATTACTTGATTATTACATCTATACCTATACATACTTATGTAAATGTATTAATGTAATCTACAACTGTTAGAATTAAATAATAATATACACACATACATGTGTGTAGATTTTTGTATAAGGGCCCACGCACCTTCTTCGTACCGGGGCCCAGATTTTTTTCTCGGCGGCCTTGTGTACAATATAATAATTTATACCAGAAGTAATTTTGGCATAAAGAATTTATACCAAATAAATCCAAATGATCTTCAAACATGCGTTCCCTTCTCAGCACGATTGGCAAGCTCTTCAAGAAGTAACAGAAATGCTATTTTGATAGCAAGGCCAATGCGCAGAAACAGACCTATTTATAATCCGCATGATCGCCGTTACTACCATGAAAATAATTTTTACACTTTAAAATTATTTTTTACATTTTATTTTTATAAATTATTCAAATACTGTCATTTTATGAACTGTAGGATTTGCTTGAATTCGGCTCTACTGTTTGTAAACACAGACGGAGGACCCCATCAGGCCACTACCATTACCACCGCTATGAAATAAAGACTGTCTGGATGATTCTCCTGTTATGCTATCAGGTAACATTCATCCCGAAGCTGACACAACTTCAAAATCCAGGCGATCTTAAAGATAGTTGTGGATTACGTTTTATTCATGCCAATGTGTGCAGCTTGATTAGTGAAATCGATGCTATTACACTACTTTTCTCTTGGACTTTCTACAAAACTTATCCGACAGAGAGCTTATTCTTTTAGGGGATTTAAATTGGGACTGGCTGTCAACTTCTTTCGAATGCACTTAAGGACATCTGCGACGTTAAACCCAAAATGCATGGATAAGTCCACTTTGTTGGACATCATTCTAACAAATGCACCACATAAATATTCTGCTGTTGGAATATTCTGTAATGATGTCAGTGGTCACTGTACAATAGCATGTGAAATAAGTTGTAAACTCCCCAAAACCAAGTCATGTTTTATTTTTAAAAGGAATTACAAACGCTTTGATGGGCAGGCTTTCCGGCATGATGTATTTCATAGTGATTTAAACCTTGTTAATGAAATTGAGGATGTAGAATGCGCATGGAACTTTTTAAAAAACACGTTTCTGTCCATAATTAATAAGCATGCACCTATGAGAAAGATTAGAGTCAGTGGTAAAGATAACCCATGGTTCAATGATGCTATTGCAGCTGCTGTCAGGGAAAGAGACCCTATATGACGGTCAGTGTATATGAGGGTCAGTGTTTAGCTTGCACTGTCATTGTTGTGACTCATGAACACTAGTGAATACAATTGTATGTCAAAAGATAATAAACGTACAAAGGTGGTCTTGTCTGAGAAAAAAGCATGCAGATGCTCAAATTCAAAAACCTGAGTTGTTCTTAGTTTGATATGTGTGCACATAGTTGGAAGAAATACAGAAATAGAGCTGTGTGAGTTTCTGTTACATCAAAATTAAAGTTGCACTTTACTTGAGGGGACAGAAATAATGTAGTATTTTGCTGTTACTTATGTATTAATTAACCACAAACTAAGTCTTAGTTATATATCATCTCATGTTAATGCATTATTAATGAATCGTGATGTTTTATCCCAAGAAGTTACTATATTTGTTACTATATATTAATTTTGTAACCCTTTGTGAACTGCTAAGTAACTACTGAAGGAACAAGTCATGAATTACACAAGTGAAATACTGATCTCATGTTTGTTCATCATTAATGAATCATGGTGCATTTTTTATCTTTAGCTACTATATTTGTTCATGACTGAGTTACTACTAAGTATTTGTGCCCCTAAAGTGTTACCAAAATTACATTTCAAAAGTGTTTATTTGTCTGTAATTGTTCAATCTCTGAGGTCAGCTATTTTTTGCTCCAACAGAGAACCGCCCTTTTTGTAAACATTTATAATCAGATGATTTACAGTCATAAAAGATGACTACAGCAATCACAAAAACTCTTCCCAGTGGCAGGCTGCTGTTGGCTTCTTGCTCTGTGTTGATTATTGATGACTGAAAGCTTAATGTTGCTCAGTTACCTTTTCTCTATGACTCTTGTTCTTTCCGGTGATGAAGGAGATCCTCCTCTGATGGGATTGACTTCAAAGAGTGAGAAAACAGCTGGTGAAAGTCTAAGTAAGAATGTGAGGCAAGAAAAGAGTACAGAAAAGGAGGGTGAGAGAAACGTCAGGGCAAAGCAGAAACCAACACCATGACTATAGAGACGATTCCAAAGATACAAAATGGTGCTGTAATACTAGCCTTCAGACTTACAAATGGGGAAAAATGTCACTTTGATGAAGAACATTTATATAAGGGTTTACTGATGTGTGCCGGGTTACCACAGGGTTTCTGTGATTGCATTCAAGGCAAAGGTCCTAGCAGCTGCCATGTAGTCAAAGCAAAAAGCAGAAGTCAGAGAGCATCAGAAGATCCGGGAACAGCAAACGTTTGCGTCACGTGAGGGAATATTTCAAGCATGCATCACCATCTGTCTTCGCATAAAATATGATGCGAAAACAACATAACTGGGAATATTTACTGTGGCCTGTCCACTTTGTTTCCGAGGTTTGAAGACATTAAGGACCCCTAACGTGGTTTATTGAATCGAGGAGATTCATTGGTTTTAATACTTAATGAGGCAGCATGGAAGCGTGAACCCAAGTGCTGCTAGTGGCAGGATGGCATTTGCCTGCCATTCAGGGCTGTGTGCGACCGCCTGTTCATCGCGTAATCAAGCGGCTGCACGTGGCGTCCCTGACCCTGTACGTGCTGCTGGTTACATAGATAAGGCCTCCAGCATGACAAAGACGCCCAGTGGGCCGGCTGGCTCTTGCGCCCATCTCCCGCCTCCTCAACTGGATCAGCACCAGACACTTCCCGCCCTGGACAGTGAGCGACGGTACCGTCCTGGGCATTGGCTTTTTGGCACAGGTAGGCAACTTTTGTGTACTGTTCTTGTGGACCTTCTTAATGGCTGGCTGTTTTTTGGCCTAAGACCTTTCTACGACCTCTGCCAGGATAAATACTTAATTCCAATTCCAATAACTTAATTTCAATTTGTTGCTTGCTTACTGGAAAAGCTACATGTTGAATAATCAAGGTTGTTTTTTAATTATAAAAAGCTGGCCCAACCTGGGACAAATTGAAATAAAAATTGATGTTTTGGCTGGGCTCATTTTTAGGTTTAATGGAAGAAATACTGAGTGTCTATTTCTTTGTGTTTATTTTAAAATCTATTAAAACAAAATTAAAGAGCTTGAGATACACTAAAGCAATGCAGTTGCTCCTTTTCTCTGATGTTAGTGTAACAGCAAAAGCAGGTTTCCTGTTTCTGCCACAAGTCCAGCCTTCGATAAAGATTCTGCTGCCTGACAAAATGGCTGTTTCAGAACTTTCACTTTGACTTTACATGCAGCACCCACTCCCTTAAACTTTATTGTGTGAAAGTGAAACTTGAAACAAAGACCCGAAGAGCCTGCCATGCACTGAAGCTCTCTGTTATTTCATGAGGAAGCTTTTCATATTGCAAAAAGTGTAGCGTAGGATTGTCATTAATTGACATAGACTCTTATTTTGAAATGTGGAGTGAGAGGGTTTAAAGAGAAAAAAATGTTATTTTTGTTTAGTTTTTAGAGGTTCTGGTTGACGTTGTGGTGGTGTGACTTGTACTGTATGGTCTTCTAATAATATTAGTCTTAAAATACCAATAGTCCTGTTTGCTTTGAGTTTGAAGACCCAAACTTGAGGAGCAGATGGTTAGAGGATTGCCACTGAGATGAAAGACTCAATATTCAGCATTACAAAAACAACAAAAAAGTATTTATTAAGTGTGTGGCTCTCTGTTATATATCATGACTATAAGGACTAAGTGTCCCTATTAAGTGGGTGCTTGTGCTCTGTGCATTAATGTCTTCCTAAAGAAAATTCTGAGATTAGTCATGGGGTTTATAGTCAATTTATATATACAAATGTAGTACAGACAAGAGAAGAGCTGATATTCACCCAGACCACACCAGAGATTACACCAAGAACCGTTGGAAGGCATGTCTGATAAAGAACAAAAACTGTGTCCTTTAGCAAAACCTTTGCGCCACATCATGGTGCACATCACAGCTAGCTACTGAGAAGGTTTGCACTGTGTAAAACATCCTGATGTGCTGATGCCATGACTCTGTAATTTCCTTGAATAATAATTTGGCTTGTTTATTTTGCTGTGACCTGTTCTTTTGAAACTAAAATTGCTCTGATACTTGAATTGTAATAATACAACATATTCTTACTAATTTTGTGATGCATTTTTTATTCATTGTACATCTATGTTTCATTTGTTCCATAAAACAACAACAACAATAATAATAAAATAATAATAATAATAATAATCAGAAGAAGCCATGTTGCTCTTTTTGTGAAGCATGTCCAGAACCGGTTCTTTTTCATGAAATTTGTCTTGACCTGAACCTCCCATGGCTAAAAAGAGGGGCAAGAGCTCAGTTAATAGATGTCAGGCAGAGTGACCCATTTAGCTCAACAGAATTGTAATTATGTCTTCACCTATGTCTTAATTTAACTGTTAATCTTAATCTTTAAGGTTAAGGTTTTAAGTCGAAAGCAATGGTAGTGTAACAGTGCAACAGACAGATGGTCTAAAGACTGTCACTTAGTGCATCAGAGTGAGTGTAAGCATCACTTTATTTTCACAACAGAGTTGCTCCAAGCCTTCAAGGCACATAAAAGTCTTACCCTACCTAGCGCATGGCTGACATTGTAGTAAAGAATACTTGGACACAACAAAAAGAGGTACAACTTTACAAAAAGGCACTCTTAAATGGTAGCAAAATGAACAACATAATTAAAAAAAACATTATAACTTGTTTATAATTGTCTTTTAATGATTTACATTGTGTTACAACATAATAATCTGATTATAAACCATGCATAAGCCCTTTATGCGGGTAGTCTTTTTATGAAATGGTACCGACACACATATACCTAGTCCTCGAGGAATCAGAGCTTCAGGTCCAAAGTCTGTGACTGGGTGTGTCCCACACATGTCCAAAGATGATTGTGCAGTCACTGCTGTCTTTGTGGTGCAGGTGTGCAGGAGCAGACGTCTTACACATCAAACTCCATATGGTTACATGGATCCCAAACCAACAACGCAGAGCAATGGTAAGGAGGGTTTGAGTGTATAGGCCGCGCTTACATGTGATCGTTCCCTGCCCTAAATGCTACGTTTCTGTCTGGTGACACACAATACCTTGCAGAGCTTGTTTGAAAGGAAAAACAGGCTAAAATATTTTTTCAGGTTTACCTTTCATCCTTGTGTATTGAGGGACAGGGAAAAGTCACACAGGCAGATTGGTCAGCATTCGGCCATCGGTTTGTTGCAAACTCTTGAAAGACGGGCGGTCAGACTTGGGGGAATCTGCTTCCTCTGTCTCCTGTGCTGCAGATCTCATCATGACGGCTGCTATGCTGGTTACGGTGATCGGCATCCTGGCCGCGACCCTGTGGCTGTACTGCTCATGGCAGAAAGAACAGTCTGACGAGGTGATTGGCTGAGCATCAGCTGACACGTATTGCAAGAATAAGGGAGTGGCTCCATCCCAGCTGGCTCTTACGATGTGACCAAAGCGAGGGGCATTTATGCGATGGCCAATTAGGATACTTTGGCCAACTGCAGCCCTCCCTTCTCACACATAACAACCAGCAAACAACAAATTTATTTTTTGTATAGTGCATTATCACAACATTACATCGTCTCAAAGTGCTTTACAATAGCCATTGACCTTTTCATCACACATGATGTACATAAAGTTTTACAGAATGAACCCTATAAATATCTTAGATTCTTTGAAGTAGATCACTTGCTGCAGCTTTTAATTTAACCGAGGAAAGAAGTTTCCTCTGTTTCACAGCAAAATAATAATAATCCAACATTTAACAAAGAAAAATGTCATAAAAAGCATGATGAATATGCATTGTCTTTATACCATACTCTGATTGATTAGCATGTTGCCTGATTTCTGTCTCACATTAATGCCATTTAGCCCACAAATGATCCTGATGCCAACGAGGAAGAGGATGAACAAGAAGAGGCCGAGAATTAATTATTAGGACAAACTGTTTTTGTTCACATTCTTGGTGCTATGTTTGGCTTTCACTTTACTATCAGTTATTTAACATATAAATACAGCATTGATGTCACAATGTTTATTGCTTGACTTCTCCCCTTTTATGTGTACATTTAATCATGCTGTTATTTTACTTTTACATGATTACATAGAAAAGATTTATGTGATGTATTAGTACACATTATACTTGATAAATTTTCTACTGGATTTGTTCACAAGTAAACTGGACTTCAAGCATTTTTCTTTCTGAATTACCTTGTTTGAATCATGTAACTGCCAGGCAGAGGTGGAAATTTCAGGTTCAGAAAGTAAAAATCCAGACCAGGATTTTGTTTCAAAGAACCAGTTGACCATAAAGAGTCGCAGTCATATAGGACTCAAGTGGGTGGTTGAAACAAAATCCTGGTCTGGATTTTTACTTTCAGAACCTGAAATGTCCACCTCTGTTGCCAGGCTGTATTACACACTACATAACTGTTACAATACGTACTTTTACAATTTGTCTTTTGGCCATTAACCTCACCCAGTAGAAGATCATTGTAAGAAGTTGGACACGTCTGTCAGCACATGTCCTGCCCTTTAATGAGTAACACGACAAAGTCAATCAGTCATTACGTAACTTACCTAACCGTTGATAGAAACGGCTTATGATTCCCCAGGTCACACAACAAGGAAATTGCCATACATTTGTGAAAAATGGTGGGTTTTTGTGACTGTTGAGCGTTAATTGCTCAATGGGTCAGTTGATACAGAAACTATTGCTTGGCCGCCATGGACGCCTGAGCCCCAGTGCACAAAGTCGGGCTCATAAAGACAGAGCTGGGTGAGTTTCCCTACACAGCGCTCTGACCTCGACCCCATCAACCATCTCTGGGATTAACTAAAACAGAGATTGTGAGCCAGACCTTCACAGTCAACGCCAATGCCTGACCTCACAAATGCTCTTCTGGATGAATGAGGAAAAAATCCCACAGACAGAGTCCATTTCCTTCCCAGAAGAGTGGCAGGTCTTATAGCTGCAAAAGGGGGACTGAATCCATACTGATGCCTATGGATTTATAATGGGATGTCATAAAAGTTCCATCCATCCATTTTCCAACCCGCTTATCCTACTGGGTCGCGGGGGGTCTGGAGTCTATCCCGGAAGCAATGGGCACGAGGCAGGGAACAACCCTGGATGGGGGGCCAGCCCATCGCAGGGCACACACACACACACACACACACACACACGTATATTGCAATGGCCACGAGAAGTGAATTGTTCAACATCTAATTTTTTTTCAGAGTTCACTCAAAGTTGACCCCCTTTCGCTTCAATAAATTGTATTCCAAACTCTTGGCATTCTGTCAACCAGCATCCAGATGTAACCACCTGAAGTGCTTCAACAGCCCTGAAGGAGTTTCCACACGTTCTGGGTACTAGTCGGCTACCTTGCTCTTAATCTTCAATCCAACTCATCCCAAAGCAGCTCTATAGGGTTTAGGTGCGGGACTGTGGGGGCCTGGTCATCTGTTGCAGAACTCACACGAAACAATAATAACTGTTCACAAGAAAAAATAATATTGCATGTACAGTACTACTGTAAGTGCTTAGGATTGTTATTTTGTTGAAAATCAAATAATTTTCAGTAGGCGTGTGATCTGGCCACAGTTATGGTTTAGGAGGAGCCGATGTATCCTGATTGGCAGCTGAAATGCAGAAATTCATGCCTTGGTTCTTGGTGCAGTGAAGAAAGTTCTCCAACTGTTGCTTGAAACTTCCTGCCTGTTGAAATGGATAAAGCCCAAATGCCACGTGACTCCCTTGATATAAAGTGGTACCACCAGCACTGGACTGACACATGTCCTGGTTCCTGCAGACCTCAGGTTTTGAAAGACACAGGCTTTAGAAGCATCTGCTGAAGGTCATCATGAACACACTGGTCATTCTTGTAGCTCTTGTACCAACTGGTAAGGTCCCGTCCAGTTTGGCTCACTGCTGGATTTTTCTTTGCACCCTGATGATAGAGCAGTGTCGATTATAGAAGATCAGCTACAGTCTTCAAAAGTTGGGCATAATACTTGTCACATAATTTCTAGGCAAATATCCTTAAGCAGTTAATCCAAAAGGAGTATAATAGTTAGGATATTTCACAATTATCATGTGTAATGCACATTATATAAATCTGATTCTCTGTTTTTATTACACTATGGGGGACATTTGGTTCCCACAATGTAATATTAACATAATCCACACACACACATTTATACATATATATATATATAAATATAAAGAAGTATATTTCAATCTGCTGTGACATAGTGCGTTTGTGCACTGGGGGTGTAAGTGAAAAGCCTGCTGTTATGTTCTTCATTCCTCTCTTTCAGTGCTGTGTGCAAAGCATCCCTCCTGGCCTGTCAATGTAGTGAGCAGAAGTGAGTACAGGCATGCTGTCTTTCAGCAGATATTCGCACTGCATTCATCCTTCTGTGCATTTCTTTCATTACTCTATCTTTGATTCTCATTTTACTACCACATTTTTGCAATTTGCATAGCTGCCACGCTCATTGGTTGCTGCGTTACCTCACTACACACATTTTCATGCATGATCATGCACGGACGCACCTTAATGCGATAACACTTTCTTACGCACACTGATACACATACACAAATATCAGCAGAATAATGGTACTGACTATGGTGGTAATTACAGGTTCTGAGACGGTAAAGTTTGGCACCCTCTGCAAAGGGAACCCAGCAAATAAACCGAGGGGCTGTGACAAATTCGGCTGTGGGAACTATGGAGCCAGAAGGTAAAGCACAACAACAGCCTAATAAAGTGGACTGGGCCAGTCAAATATACTGCCGGGAAAGCACATTGATGTTGTATCACAGAAATGACAGAGACAAAGCTAATATACGTAGCATTTCTAAATGGCCAGCACTCCAGCAGCAATTAAATTGGTAAAGCTGATAGGCTTCAGGTACTTTTGCTCATTGCATATTTCTCTAAAATTGAGAAAACAGCTACATGCCACAGAATGTATCACCAAATAGAAAGTCACAGTGACATTTACAGATTCTGTTGGGGTTCTAAATTTGCTGACTAAAAGCCTAGGATGCTAGTCCTGCCATAATTCCCCTGAGTAGCTAGACTTATTTCAGATAAAATAATTGAGTATTACTAGTTACTATGTAGTAATAATGATGATTATGTACTGTTTATCTGCAATATTTCCTGTGATGTGTGGCGTTACTCTAATGCTAAACTTCTCAGTCCCTTTAATGAACCTTATTACCTTCCAGGGGTGGCGGCAAGAGGAAGCACTTGGGCTTGGACATCTCTTGCTCTGATGGTGACACTGTCCTAACTCCTTTTGATGTGAACATCACTGGACGCGCCCGTCCATACAAGCACAACAAAAACCCAGCCATTAACAACGGAGTTAGCCTCAGTGGACAGGGTAAAGCCGCTAATGTCTTCATTGCTTGATCATTCAGTGCTAGTTGTCACTCTTATATCTTAGCCAGATATATTATGGTAAATGCTGGAAATGGAAGCAATTTACAGAAGCTGCTCTGAGTTTTAGTTCAGTACCACCAATTTATTTAAACACTGGGTCCTCGAGCAAGGTGCTGACCCCGGAATGTTCTCGGGGCAATGGCTGCTCCCTGACCCCAAGCTGTCCTTACTTGTATGTTCCTCTGGGCAAAAGCATCTGCTAAACATATAAATGGAAATACTGGAAAAGGTGTGGCACTCGTGACACCACTAGTTCCTAGGAAATTCATTTCTTTTGTAGATGAGTAATTGCTAAAAATAACCAAGTTCATTTGAATGTGAAATATGTGAATGATTTCTGATGTGTATTCTTGTTTATATGAAACATTTTTAACTACTCTGGGTACGTGTTTCCAAGGATGGAGAATATAAACATTAATAGATTGAAACATTTAATTATTATTTGATTACTTGAATAAGTTCTGCTATTGGTTCTCCATTAACAAGTCAATCTTCCTGATTGTGATGGATTTATAAATTCAGTAATGAATGTATTGATTGGCTAATTAATTAATGCAACTCCCCATTTTACGTTCCGGGCAGGTCTGTGCTTTAATTTGTTCTATTTAAAGCCAGTGAAGACTTCCGGAATGCTGAGGAAGGGGGAGCGACTTGGAACTATGCTACCTATGCAGAAGGTCTATCCGGGCATCGGCTCCCACATTCACGTCCAGATGTGTGACCGGTCCGATCCCACTAAATATTTCTGAGCCAGTGAAGTAGGCTTGGCTGCTCCCATTCTACCTTAGCATAGAACGTTCCCTTACAACTTCCCTCTGAGCACTGGACATTCTCTTCCAAAGCCCCCTGCCCCCGTTTCCTGCATTAATGGTATGCCAGTGTGGGAGCAGCATGCTCTGTTTTTGCATTGACAGATTTCTAAGCACCTATGTATTTGTACAGTACCTTCAATAAAGAATGCATCACATGCAAGCCAGGTAGGATGAGTAAGTTCTTGACCTTATTAAATTTGGTGGTTCCGTGGTTAGTGCCACTGCACATGTGTTTTTTCTCGGTAACTCTCTTTTATTCCCACAGTCCAGTTAGGCTAACTGGTGTCTCTAAATTGCCCAAAGTGTATGCCAGTGTGGCTGGACATGTATATGTGTCCTGTGATTGCCTGGCATCCTGTCTCAGGGGTACCCTTGCCTTTTGTCTGGTGGTAGGATAGGCTCCTGGCCTGCCCTAGTCTCAGACCAGCAATTTGAAGATGGGCATCTGTAGATAATAAAAAGTAACATACGCGTGCGTGTGTGTGTGTGTGTGTGTGTGTGTGTGCGTGTGTGTGTCAGGGACGGATTACAGACCGGGCCAGCAGGGCCGCTGCCCAGGGACCCTTGGTGTGCAGGGGGCCCGTGGGGCCCCTAGCCCAAAACAATTTGCAACGTTTATCAACAATGTATTTTCGTTTGTCTATTTTAGAGGGCCTACATTCTTTGATCCTCTGCCTACAAGGGCCCCTGAC
>JAODJW010000002.1:3850563-3884348 GCA_026777045.1 Hyperopisus bebe
ACTGAAAGGCAGCTCAAATACAAATTAAGGACAGTTCTTCACCCCCCTTTATACCCCAAAAGACCCTCCCCAACAAGGTGCTGTGTGTAGGTGTTGTGATTGAATTTACATATAAAGAGTGACCCCCTAGACTGTGAGGATCCTGAGACAGGGATTGGACAGGACAGGACAGAGATTTCCAGTGTGAGCAAATGGTAGCTCAGCCACTGTCAATTGAATTATCTTTCTTATCACCCTAGTGGTGCCGACTGGAACCCCCAGTCTTTCCCTGACTTCCCCCATGATCATGCATTGCTAACACTGTCTGTATTCAAATGATCAAACAAGAACACTAGGGCATCTTTACTACACTTTTCCTTCTGGTGTTCCCTTGCCTTGTCCTCCCCCCAGTAAACTGCATGATGGATAATCTATAAATCTACTCAATATATACATATTAATTATCTTTCTAGTTTAAATAACATAGTGTATAACATTATTCCTACAAACAATCTCTATATATGAACATTTTATTGCACTGTTACAATTTTTGTATTGTTAACAAGATGGGTTGGATTGATCTGAGTTCTTCTGCTCAGTTGTGTGATTTGTGTGTTGCTGGGTATTTGTTTGCTTTTTTACGCCAAACTTAAGATGGCGAGGCTGAACTTGCATGTTGAGCTTTTATCTTACCTTTACAGGTACATGTACAGCAGAGTGTGGATCAGAGGGCTAAGCCTCTGTGCCTGTGATTGGAAGCTCGCAGGTTTGAGCCTGGCCTTGATCAAGGCCCTTACCCCCCACCTCTCTGGGTGCTGCTATGGATGGCTGCCCTTTGTAAGCCGCTTGCTCTCCCCTGCCGAGGCATAAAGAGAATTCCCTAATGGGAATGTATCAATTAATATCCTGACTGTAATTTTGTGAACAGGTCACTGTTACCATTAATACACATCACCAACATGTCATTTCAACTGCATTGATTCATTTATTCAAGTGTATTTATCGATATATTCCCATTGAATTTAAGGCAAGCAGACCCTGGGAGTATGGGAGCCGATCCTAGGCACCTGGGGTCTGAATGGGATCCCAGTCTGTCTCAGGGAACACGCACATATGCACTCACACATGTTACTGACTACATGACTTTGGACTGCGGCAGGAATGTGGAGTACCTGGAGGAAACCAGCAGGCCATAGATTTCAGACTCCACACACGTTTTTTAGATCAGTGGGATTCAAACCTCCAACTTTGGTGGTATGAACTGCTGTTACTGCCCCCCCCCCAAAAAAAAGGAAAACAAAACATAAGTTTAAATGATTCTTTATTTTTTCAAATTACTGGGTTGTAACAAACACTGGTTCGCTAACAGATATTTTTTATTTACTTGTAATTATACTCCTGCCCTTGTGGGGACAGTATAGTTTCCTAGAGGGATATAATGGCAAAAGGCAGCCATTTGTCAGGCCGTTGCAGGGTTTACCAAGAAACTTTCATGTCAGAAGAAGAAAAGTGTTGATTGCAAATTATGTAACTACAATATTTCAAAGGGCTGCTACTTTGCTATTAAACAGCTTTATTTATCTCTCAGATTGCATCAAGCAGGCTAGGCACCATGCTTGTTTGCTAGGCAGTGTAATGTGTGTATCCGACTGTCTAACCACTCAGTGCGCCATCAAAGAATCCTTCTGCTAATGTAATGTAAAATGTAACATTTTTAATCTTTATCTTTGACTTGTTTTTAAATTCATTACCCATTTTTTATCCTCCAGACATCGCTTGTAGTTATATGATAACAAAGATAGTTTTGTTAAGCTCATTTTTCTTGAAGCAGTTGTGCTTGACATTTTATGGAAATAATCATATCAGATGTCATACTATGTCAAAGCAATGTGTCATCAGACCCACAGGATACAGAGTCTAAAAACACTATAAAGCAAACCAAGGCTTCTGAAAAATCTCATTAT
Organism: Hyperopisus bebe; assembly: GCA_026777045.1. Lineage (NCBI taxonomy): Eukaryota > Metazoa > Chordata > Actinopteri > Osteoglossiformes > Mormyridae > Hyperopisus > Hyperopisus bebe. Next base: position 3,852,507 of record JAODJW010000002.1, read on the forward strand.
TTCAGTCATAATTCTTATACTCATTATTAATTATCATTCTTTGAAAGGAATATCAATTTTGACGAACAGTCTGAATTGTTTTTATTTCTTGTTTATTGTCTTCACACATCATTGTAATATCCTGAATCATTTTATTTTTTTATGCACAACAAAAATATTGACATGTTGAGTGTTTAGCATTTCTAATGTATTTTTAATTTGGCTAATGCTTTGGAAGAATTAGCTGGGAGTCCGTTGGGATCTCATGTTTTCTATAGACAAAGGAACTGGTGTATGTTCGAAATGAATGAAAGTATTCCTGTAAGGATAAACGAATACACTTTGAATCCTTTCCAGTGGATTATGCATACACAATAAAGCAGGTGATGACAATGCTAATTAGAGGTAGCCTTAGAATGAAAACGGATTGCATCAGTTTTATTTCTGGAACTTGAGTGCACTGCGCAGTCTCTAAACACACCACTTGAGGGCAGTAAAGGCCAACAAGTTATGATATCATGAGTCCTGTTTCCTAACGGTTTTTAATTTACCCAGGAGATCTTTGAAGCGGAGGGCTTTTTCCTTATAGAGAGCTGTCAGGTCCTTTTATGTGAGGGTGTTTGTATGCCTTAAATGAATACCCAGGTTTAATTGTGAGATGTCTGCCTCTGTGTCTGATATGCCTGTAATACACCTTTTCATATAGGTGTTGTTATGTATGTGCTGAATGAGTCAATGACTTCTTGGCTTCTCTCATTGTATGGGTACAGAAAGTCCACAGGGTTGCCGAAATGACTTATTTTATCTTGTGGCATCTGATACTGAACATAGCAGGGGTAAGTGTTTCAGTTGCCTGCAGTCAATAATCTTGGCAAAAGAAGCTGCCCAGTGCAAGAAGGAAGAAAGAAGGCGAAAAAATGACCACCCAGCCCAACGTCTTAAACTCCTCTCTTCACCAAAATCTCGAATTGAACACCTCTGTAGGCACTCGACTCCATCTAATTTCATTCAGTTATCTAATTTAAAATAAACACCAACTATATAGCGTACTGCGTTTTACCAGCTCTCAAGCAACGGTAAATAGTCACAGAACCAGGAACACAGGCTGCCAAAGAGACCCAGCCATTTAAACTGTGTAAATCATTTGTGATAACTTTTCAGCCTGCCAAATTATGATTGCATATCTTTTCTGCATTATGACTGACGGCCATCTTGTTTCCCTTACGCTGGTGGCCATGGTTGTCTTGAGAAGCAAGCACGGGCTGCAGCTCTGCTGCTGGGATCTGAGCTCAGATTTGCCTGTTATTTTCAGAATATGATGCCCCTAGTGGAAGAACAAAACAAAGCCGTCACTCTGCCAAGGGAGAGCGGGGTTTAGATGTCGGCCAAAGATCCTTGGCTGGCTTCAGAGCGCGGCTTTGTTGGCATATAAGGTGGATAGGAATCGCCGATTGCTGGCAGCGAGCGTTACATCGCTTCTCAAATCAGTGCTTAGCTCTCCTGTACATGTGCCGGTGATTCACTGTGTGTGAAGTGTCTTGGAGGAGCGGACGTCTGTTCTGTAGCCTGCTTCCTGGTAGGTGGAGATGATGCTGCAGACAGGCGAGGCTGTTATAGAATCAGATATGAATAACACTGCGAAAAAAAATGGGGGAAAGAAAATGACGGTACATTCAGAAAAAAACAGTTGAAACGCATTAAAATTTGATAGGGAGGCGGCTGTAAAGCTGGGCTTTTTATATCTCCCCATTCCTGTTTTCCAGTTGCCTGGTTTCCAGAAGTTCTAGCATTTCTCGCCTAAAGAGTCCCTGTCAGGGTAGGAATGGGCAATTTGTGCTTTTGGAGGTAGACGACAAAGGGTGAGGCAGGTACTCTGCTAGCCAGGGTACCACTTGGAGCGCCTCAGTAGCTCAGTAGTAGGCTTCGAAAAGAAAGCGCAGTATCATACAAGACCCCAGGGACAGAAAAGTCCTGCATCTACGCTTGAAGGGGAGTAACTTACAGCAAGGGGTCAGCAACGGGGGGCAGCATGTGGCCTTGGCACTAAAAGGTGACTGGCCTGCTTCACTTCTGGGCACTGTACAGTATGTTTACTCAAGTGAAGGAAGTTAACGTTGTTCCACCAAACTGAAACACATGTGAAACACACATCACAATATACTGCATGCATACAATGTTGGGAAGATTACTGTTCTAATGTAATAGGTTACAATTACTAGTTACCTTGTAAAAAATTTAATAAGTAATGTAACTATTTTTATTGCATCACTAAAGTAATGTAACTTATTACATTCGATTACTTTTTGTTTACTTTTCTAAGACATGTTTTAAACTAGGCAATAAATCTGAAAAATTCTAATCTGACCTGCATTGTCAGGAAATATGCCTAAGAAAAGATGCAAAGCAGCGAAATGAATTTTATATTCTGCATATAAGTTTTTTCTTTAATGGAAAAGAATATATTCAGATGGATAGCATCTTCATAATGCAGTATTTGTAGTGCATTATACTGTAGATGGGAACTTCCATCCATCCATCCATTTTCCAACCCGCTTTATCCTATTGGGTCACGGGGGGTCCGGAGCCTATCCTGGAAGGAATGGGCACGAGGCAGGGAACAACCCTGGATAGGGGGCCAGCCCATCACAGGGCACACTCACACACCATTCACTCTCACATGCACACCTATGGGCAATGTACAGTAGTATCCCCAATTAGCCTCAGCATGTCTTTGGACTGTGGGGGGAAACCGGAGTACCCGGAGGAAACCCCTCGACGACACGGGGAGAACATGCAAACTCCACACACATGTAACCCAGGCGGAGACTCGAACCCGGCTCACAGAGGTGTGAGGCAACAGTGCTAACCACTGCACCTCCCTTCATTAGAGCTTATGAAGTTATAATTTAGTGATCAGCAGTCATTGTTGACACACAACAACAAAATGTGTCATCTGCATTTAACCCATATGTGACATTGTGACACAGCGGGGGCAGCTAATCCAGCAGCACTTGCAGGCAGTACCTTGCTCAGGGTGCCTTGCTGGACAAATGCATTTCCCTAACCATTAAGCCATCACTGCCCACGAAAAAAAGAATCTAATTAACACTATGATGCATTATGACTGACAATAGAAGATGCTGTAGTGCTTTACTAATTCTTACACCAGGCATTATACTGTATTATTTCTATCACTCTTCTTTGTAGGCAGCTTGATGTGTCCAAACCTTTGACTGGCACTGTAAGTATCATAAGCATCCTATTGGTGCTCCAATACAGGGTGAAATGTTGTCTTTGCATAATGAACCTGTTAGAGCAATACTGTTTGTGGACTTTCTTCAGGATGGGGCCCTGCCCTAATTCAAGTGTGGTGCATATGAGAATCACAGCGAGGTTAATATGAACCGCTGTAATGTACGTGAATATGAAGAGACATTGAAAGCTCTTTATGTCGCGTCAGTACCGTCGGGGATGCTCTTGGTAAAAGAGGAAAATGTCTGCGGATGTTCGTAAGACTCTCGGCTGTGAGGCTGGTCAGATAGGGGCAGGGTGATGGGACTGGAGGCCGACTTCTGTGGCACAGGTACAGAACCAAGCTAATATGTTTATCGGGTGCAAGTGAGCTTGTTAAAGGCTATGGCTATTTATGCTCCTACATCCACAGAAAAGATGAATGGTTATTTCTCCAAAACCAATTTTAGAGAGGTGGAAAAAGGAAATGGATTTCCAGCCCTCTGTAACGGGATTTGTGCTTAAAAGATTATAGACCTTGGTGACAGTGGAAATGTGTGGCCAGGCTTAGCAACTGTACAATTTACTCAAACTAAACATTTATTACCTTCTGGGCCTGCTGTATCCTTTGTAACCGTCATGTCTGCTCATGGCCGCAATGATGCCCCGCTGATCTGTCATCAGACTGCTCTCGGGCTTATGGTTGCCTGCCTAATCTATGCATCGCTCCCTGCTGAGTGCCGTGGCAGACGGGAACAAGTCCCCCCCAGGATGTGTGTGCGTGTGTGTGCGTGACACTGACACACGCAGCTCACTGCCACGCCTATCTCAAGCCATTCCGTGACCATCAGCAAACCTTATCTCTGAGCCCTCTGCATTTTAGGCCACGCCCAGTTTTCTACCACCCCTGAGGTCATTAGAATACCTAAGGCACTGCCACGCCCATTCTTTTTCATTACCACACCCACACCCAAGGCCAGACTTATGCACAGGCCAACCATGCCTGTAGCCCAGGACCACTAGTTGTAGGGGGCCTCAAATTTTTTTTATCGTCATCTCAGCAGCATTTTCAGCTTTGGGTTGGGCCCCACCAATGGCTTCAGCCCACGGGCTCCCAACCCCCTTAAATTTGGCCCTGCCCACACCCCATCTCACAGCCTTGCCCGGGCGGCCATTGACGTAACCCAAGTCACCTGACCTGGCAGGTCTAGTGTGGCTTTTGCAGTAACCCAGCCAGCTGGATGGCACTGGGTCTGAATTCTGCGCCCAGGGAGAATCTATGGCTGAGAGGGACAAAAGAGCTGGAGCAGGCAAAACAGAAATAACCCCCACATGAGGCACTTTCTCCTCTTTGGCATGCTTGTCCCTTTTTGGAAACACAAAAATAATCTGTTTGGAGGATGATTAATGGCCGCCGCAAACAATGTATTATCCCTCGCCCCCACCCACAGCGAGCCTTCTCCTTCGCCCTCCAGACCCCCCCCCAGAATCCTCTGGCACGACTCCAATTATCAGCCGCGGCTCCGGGATCTCAGGGAGATATCCGTCGCAGGGCTTAACGACGGCTCTTCGACTGTGGTATATTGGACTGGGCCGCTGTTTCTCCAGCTGCGAGATTAGGGGGGCCCGAAGATGAGGCAGGGGTACTCCTGGGAACCAGCAGCAGCGGATCTTACCGCCTGCCGGTCTCCACGACGACCAGCCGTCGAGCCCAGCCACAATCTTCTGGACATGGTGAAGAGCTACTCGTGAAGACACAAGTGTGTTAGATGTGCGATGCGTCATGACAATAAGGAAAACGTCGCTCACTATTGCCACCTGCTCTGACTCTTACTGCTATTTATAATGTAAAAATACCTTAAAAATACCTTAAAAGATATCTCCTTGCATTCTGTATAGTGCTGGCCTGCATGCACTTGTGTTGTCTTGTGTTGTTTCTGTTTTTGTTCTTTGTGTTGCACCATGGTCCTGGAGGAACAGTGTTTCATTTCACTATGTACTATGTATGTGGCTGAAATGACAATACACCTACTTGATTTGACTTGATAAGCATCTTGCAGAGATATTCCATCCTTGGCTTATGTCCCAGACTAATTTCAAGTCATCACAGATCTCAAGTCAAGATTCATATCTTAGAAGCAATTTCCATTCGATATTTTGCCCAGATTAGAAAATCTTGGAAGGCCCTGAATAGGAATATTCACACATATAAATCCATTAGACCATTTTATATGGCTTTTAACTCTACCAAGCCTAAACAGAAGCTGCTTGTAACCTTTAACAGAGATGAATGGTCAGTTAATTAAGTCGAGACAGGCAATTAAAAACACCATTGTATTTTTAAAGAGTGGAGGTTAAGATGTACTCCAGACCTCTGGCAAATGAACACCAAGCCAAACAATTCAGCCATTTTTGAGTGTGACCCAAAGTGGCTATATATGTTTATATCTGACTGATACAGAGAGCTGCGATGGATTGGTGCCCCATCCTGGATTGTTCCCTACCTTGTACCTGTCTCTGGGATAGGTTCTGGACCCCCTGCAACCCTGAATAGGAATATCTGTGTCAGAAAATGGGTAGATGATATACAGAGCTGAATGCGTGTAAAATACCTTTGGGATAAATGTTTCTTAGATAGGTGAAATATTTTTAAATGTCAAGGCATGTCAGGCTCCCCCGAAAGTAGCTGAGAGGCCTCAGACTCCAGAGGGTTAATACAGTACCAGTCAAAAGTCCAGACACACCAGCTTTTAATGCATTTGTCTCTATTTCAGCTATGCTAGTCACCTTATAGGCTTCAATACAATGAAGTAATATTATACATATCAAACAATGCAACGACCAAGAGAAGTGTTTAACATTTTCTTAAATTTTAGACTCTTAAAAACAGCCCCCTTTGGCTTTGATAGCACCTTTCCAGATTCTTGGCATTCTATCAACCATCTTCTAGATGTAGCCACCTGGAATGCTTCTCCAACAGTCCTGAAGGAGTTTCCACAACTTCTGGCCACAAGGTGGCTATCTTGCTCCTACTCTAGAATCCAACTCATCCCAAAGCAGCTCTATAGGGTTTAGGTGGGGATTGTGGGGTTCAGGTCATCTATCACGGCACTCCATCTCTTTCCTTGTTCACAGGATAATACTTACTACATAACTTTGAGGTGAGCTTAGGGTTGTTATCATGTGGAAAAGCAAATGATTGTCAATATCCAGACTTTTGACTGTTACTGTATATCAACAATTTCAGATATATCCTCTGTGTTTTTGATGGCAATAGTAATATTTTACTATTCCTTGATAGTGATTGCATAAAACCAGTAAAACTGCATCAAACAAAATCACATTGTGAGCACATGGCATTCAGAAATGAGTGCTCATGCAGATTCCTTTGAAGAAACTCAGGGATTTACAATTGTAATTCCTTTCTCTAGGTTTAGAGATTCAGGTTAAATTTGGGTAAAGAATCGTTTTTAACCGTGTGACATCAGTGGGGAGTTTGACACACTGATCCAAGATCTATTCCTTATTTCGTCGTACCTCTCATCACCCGCATGGTTGTGAATTTAACATGGTCCTTTGCATTCAACGGAATGCATCAGGCTTGGTTATATGAGGGAAAGTCAATCTCGTCCTGCTGCCACGGCCCTTTTCAGCAATTTTTTCAGCTTTCCACATTTAAAATAGATTGCCAGGGAGCGTAATAAAAATGAGGGATTTGATGAGTTCACCTTTAGACCTTGGGCATGAAACTTCAGTTCTTACAGGACGTATCTCTGCCCGGTGCCGTGGACTTTTTCTGGCGTGTCCTTGTGTGTGGCCACTGCTCATTTCCGCTTCCCTCATGATCTCACAACTCCCACCCCCCACCTTGCACCGCTCCCTGATTCAGTCCAAAAATACACCTGTACCAGCTGCTGTGGGAAAGGTGCGGCTGGGGGAGACGCACATGCGAGGAATTGTAGGCCGCACCTTATTGGGCAGCTTCCTGTGCCACAGAGCAGCTGGCAGTAACCAATCAGCTCTTTTTCTGTGGCCTGGTACAGAAAACATGTGACCATAAATGGAAATCAAAGCCTGAGCATGAAAAGCATCAGCAAATTATATTTCATTATTGTTGAATTATAAAAATTATAAATTCATTGCAAAAGAAAAGCAACAAGCAAGTACATACTGATAACATTTTTTTGCATACCTTTGTGTAATTTAGGTGAATGAAATTTCGATTCATCAGCAACATGGTCTTAATTAGAATCTAATATCAGTTGGCTTTATTTAATTTATTTTAGTTTCGGCTCAAACAATTTTATTCCACAATTAGATTTGCTAATTAAAATATGCAGGCACAGAGAGGAACCTTGAACTGTCTTTTGCTCCGCCTTACACGTGCTTTCCTCATTAAATGGGTCTTGCCTTGAAATTGTGCCTGCAGTGTCTCTAAGCTTATGTAGCAGACATCCTGTTCCGTAGGTCAATAGCAACGCATGGGAACGTCAACCAAGGGCTGCCCCTTAGTAATTTTAGTCCTGGTAATCTAGATCAGTCAAGGTGAGCTCAGGCATTTGAACTGTCTGCAAAAACATTTCACTTCTTTACAAAATCACTCAACAGAACGAAGTGAAAACAACTGAAAAGAATAAGCAGTTCTTTTACATTTTAAATTCATTTACTTATTATACATCTGTATAGCTCAATTCAAAATAATAAAAAAACACAAATACTTCAGTTATGCTCCCCATGTACTTTCATCTACTGCAATGCATATGATCATTGTTAATATGTTTGGAGGATGATTAATGGCCACCGCAAACAATGTATTATCAATGCATTATCACTTTTTTCCCTGAAATTAGGCACATAAATGTATCATATGGAGATCATATACATTATATTAAATAGCATTTTGGACTTGATCCAAAAGCGAATCTCATCTGGTGTACTCTTGGGTTGATGTTAGCGCTGAGTTAGAAACTGCAAGCCCAGGGCCACCTTATAAACATATTTCTGATGCCTGGTAGGTTTTTTCCACTTCCTTTTTATGTCTTATTTTTTTCTGGTTCTTTTTCTGTCATACGGAGAACACGCATCCTATGTTATCCGTGTGGATAGAACAGCAGTAAACAAGGATGTGAATAAATCTCAAAACACTGCTTCTGAGCATTTTAGGGACAGGGGGTGACATTTCAGGTCCAGAAAGTAAAAAATTCAGACCAAGATTTTGTTTCAAACAACCATATGAGTAAAAAGTCACAGTCACAAGTACTCAACTGGTTGGTTTAAACAGAATCTTGGTCTGAATTTTTACTTTCTGGACCTGGACTATTCACCTCTGCTATTGCTTGTCCAGTTGTTCAGTAATCTTGATGCCTGTTATGGTACATTTTGTTACCCTGACACATCTGTGTTTTATTTTGTTTCACTGTCTCACTAAAACATTTATTTCACATTTTCCCATATATGCTGCTTTTGCCCCCTGTGTTCATTTTCCTGAAACAGATGCCCTGTATATGAATATTATTTGACACCTAAATAATCAATCACCTGATAAATCAAAATATTTACATCCGGTCTTTAACCTTAAAACATGCAGAAATCATGCCGACTGTTTTAGTCTTATTAAATAAAAACCAAGCTGGATTTATGAAACATATACTGTAGGCACAGAGATGGTAAACACACCCTTTTTAAACTGACAGGTGAAAACAAAGACAAATGAATTTAAAATTTCATCCACCTTTATTTACATTTTGCAGCACAGGATCTATAAGCAAAAACAAGCTCTCCAAATTTTAGAAAGAAGGTGTAAAAAAATAGAGAATATTTACTTGATAAATGTAAACATCCCTGAGAGAATAAAAGATGGACTGCCCCAAGTCATAACATGGATGATTGAAGTGAGGGCTTTCACAAGACCACTCAAGACCATTTACTTCTTTGATGTTTAGCTACCCTACTGTTGCTTTAGCAGTGTGCATTGTTCACAGGTGGAAAGGCCTCCAGCTCCTTCAAAAGTGGCCATTGGACTCTTAGTGAACTCTCTGTTCTCCTCGTTTTCTGATTCAATTTGTTGGGACAACCTATCCTGACAAGGCCTAGGTGGTGTAATATACTTACCATTTATTAGCAACTACCTTGTCAGTGATACAAGGTATTTTTCAAGCCCATGAACTGGTTTTATAGCCCTCTCTTCTTCTGGCTGTTTCCAGGGATCTTCTTAAGTTGTTGAGTCTTTGCTTTGAGATGCAGGGAACGGCTTCCTTCATTCTGAGCTAATCACAGTCATTACACTTGACCACATGTGGCGGGTAAATAGCTTCTTGTGTCATCTGGAAAGCAATTGGTCATAGATAAGCTTATTAACAGTGGGTCTTATTAAGGGGTACACACTCAACCCACCAAGCTCTTTTCATTAATTTTTTTAAATTAATATGTTTGCTTTTGGTCGTCAGATAAATGTTGCTGATTACCATATATAAGCCTCAAATAATCTGAGGTAATACGTTTTATTATCAGAGTGTAAATACAGAAAAAATGTTGCTTTTAAAAGGCTGTGTTGTCCTTACATATACACTGTATATGCATTTGTATATGCATACATCTTCACATACAGGTAGTGTAAATTTTATTGAGATACCAGGGAGATCTGAAGTTGATGACCCATGAAATGAAGCATTCAGTCTTGGGGGAAATAGCTGGTGAAACTCAATTAATTCCCAGTCATGGGTACCATCTCTGAGAGGGTGAAATGTATCCATTTAGGTCACACTTGCAGAGCTGGGACATCTCATGTCATTTAGAGATCCTGATAAAAAAAAGTCCTCTCTCAGTTTTACAGAATATGTTGTGTCAGGTCTCTGGACCTTCCAGATTAACAGTGGGAATCACAGGCTCTGTCTGACGGACTCCAGCAACTGAGTGAGAAATGACCAAAAATCAGGTTGTGATGGGATGTCGCTTTTGTAAAGAATGAGGGTGTTTCTCAGTACGCGTACTTGACCATTCTTGTGTTCTTGTGTACCCGTTTTATGTCATCTTCCATCGCCAACGAAGATGTTGCCATGTCTCCAGCCTGAGTTTGCCATTGTGGTGAATTTGGTTAAGATAATAAGAAAATTATGGGAACATTTTACTTAAAGCTCTCATCTTAAATGCATTATAGATACCTTCATAATGCACTATAATACTCAGTATGAGAATTAAGGATGGCTTGTACTGCATTATGAAGGTATCTACAGTATAGTGCATTATAGATGAGAGCTTCATAAAGCATTCATAATGCATAATAAACATGACTATAATGTGTTATGCCTTTTATAATTATTTATAGCCATATTTATAATGTTTTATCAATGTATTATGAATGTTCATATGATTCTTATAGTATAGACATGGCATTCATAGTGTTACCAAAATTAGTATATTAAAGACCAGACTTGTTAATATTAAGAAATATTAAGAAAATAACACCCCATACTCTATCGTGTATGTGAAATATATGTGAAAAACCCATGAGTGTGTGTTTTTGCCTGGTCCTTGGGGGCATCCTGCCAGGTTGGTGACCCCTGCCCTGGAGAAAGTACTCTGAACTTCCTGGCTGTCTTCTCCAAACTACTGATCTGAAATCAGTGTAGCCATGGCACTAAAAACTGCAATAAGTGCCCATGAAAGTCAGGGCTACAGCTTGGCCGCACTGCAGAAAAGCAATAATCTATCTTGGTTTTATTACATGATGGATTTGCTATCAGGGTCACAACAGAATGTAGCTGCCTAATCAGCTTTCCCTTGTCTTCTGCTGGCTGCCTTCAATTAAAGCCTGAAAAAAGACGGTTGGGGGGCGATGGCAAGGGGAGAAAATCTGGTCTTGGATGGAGTTGTGTGTAAAACTTTGGTTGATTAGTGGTTTTCACTCCAGGCTATGTGTCCCAAGAGGAATATTGGAAATGATGGGTGCCTTTAGAACCTGTGGCGGTTCCCGTTTGCTCTGTGAGGCATGCCCCCCCCTTCCATGTGCCTTATTTAAACAGCCTCAAACTTGGGGCAAAAGTTTGCAGATGCCGTGGTGGCGGCGATGGTGGACACCAGAGTGCACGTGAATAGTTTTTTCTTGCTTCTCACCCTTTTTATTTTTTTAATTCTACATTGTACCTGTGTAGCTGGCATGTTCGAGAGCTCACGACTGCATCTTCCATGGGGTGTTCCATCCCCCCGCCCGCACCAGCATGTTACAGATACCGGGAGTTCCAGCATCCCGCCGATAACGCTCTCCTCTGACGTGCCTACCTCTCCTGCCTGCTCGTCAGTGCCCTGCCTTCCTAGAAGATTCCCGTTTCTTACTATTGACATCCGTTTAGGGCTCGCAGCACGTCAGTCAATCAAGCAATACAGCGGTGCCACTGAGAAGGAAGCTTAGAACTGTCCGTCAATCCGAATGACTGACAACTGAGAACTGCGCGTGAATGTGCGCGCACAACTGCATGCATGCGCGTGAATGTCCGCGCACGACTGCATGCATGCAGCTCTGCTACTGCCCACCTGTCAATGTATTTGACAGCATGTGCATGCTATAAGCTTTGCTGATAGTAAACATGCCTTCTGTCCATGTGTTGATATAGTTGATACGGATATACGTAGTTAGACATTTATATTGATGTTGGTATAGATGGATTGATATCCCTTTGTCACCCCACATCAGGGGTGATCCTAAAATAAGTGGCGTCATAATTGGTGGGGGGGGGGATATAAATGGGATCATAATTCATACAAATGGGGCAATCTTATCATTAGCCAAAGATATGCTTTGCATCGGTGACTGACAGGGGGCCGGTGCCCCTGTGGCTCCAACCCTATAGAAATCCCTGCCCCATATGCTCTCTGCAGCTGAACAATAATGATCGAGCAGGACTTATTATTAAAAACTTAAGGTTTTAAGCCCTGTTTCTAGGTGTGTCACTCAAATTAAACCAGCCTCGGCTGACATTTCGAGCTGTTTAAATGTAGTAAATTGTAGAATAAGCAGACACTATAGAGAAAGCAATTTATAAAGCAAATACAGAACGTAATGTGAAATAGTAATTAAAATTCACACAGCATGATAGGGCTGTTGTATGGCTTAAAATGCACATGAGTGGATGGCTCTTTTGTAGGCTTTAATATGTACACAGTCAGATGGTACTTCTGCATAACGTGTATGTGCTCATTCAAATGACTCAGAGATTGTTCTTGAGTATGAGTGTGATGGTCCTACAACTCTAGACTTAACACTGTATGGAAATCACCAGCAGGGAAAATTAAATGAGTTCCAAAAGGGCCTAGTTTTCATCCCCTCTTAGCTGAGCAGCTGACAATCACCACAGTGGAGTTCTATGGGAGATTTTTGATAGTGACGCTGAACACTAGCCCATGGTAGTAAATGTTGCTCTGAAAGGCTGACAGAAATAAACACACATTTGTCTATTGCCAAAATAAACCCCACAAACGGACCGTCTTGCCAGAAGCCTGTCCTGCAGTTAGAGCACAGATAGTGTGATGCCTGAAAAATAGCTGTCGTACTTTCAATTTTTAACGCAATGGGTACTGTAGAAACCCATAGCGGTGGGACTTCCTGCATAGTCACCAAGCTCCACATGGACACAGTATTTCTTGGGGGAGAGTCTGTTTTGTGGAAGTGACATTTCCGTATCACTGCTTGAGTAGTATTCCAGATATTCTGCAGGCTGGCCAAAGATGGAGGCCCCGTCTACTTACTGCGATGCATTGATTAAATTGTGCAAAGGTCAGACATAATGGAGCTCTATAATAAAAGCCCAGGGCTATTGAAACACACTCAGATTCTACGTGGTGAGTCACTCCAGTGGTGCCGCAACATGGTGATAGCTCTGGGTAATGTGGGCGCAGGGGGGAAATGCTAAATCGAGGCGGGAGAGGTCACATCTATACTTCTATTCAATTGGCGCAGAAGAAGATGGAAGCAGGGGAACGGCCTGATGCTGGCTGGGCCCACGTTGGAACTGCTGGAGGCTAACAATAACATACAGGAAGGAGAGCGGCACAGGAGGAGAGAGGCACAGAGGCAAACGGAGGGAGGGAGGGAGAAAGAGAGAGAGAGAGAGAGAGAGAGAGAGAGAGAGAGAGAGAAACAGAGAAAAGCGGTGCAAGAAAGGAAAGGGACCATATAAAACAACCAAGACATCAAACTTCTTCAGACAGATCAGACAGCTGTTCAGCACATCTTCACAGAATTAAGATCCGCTGTATAATGCAAATAAGCCAAATCTGAATGATTAATTTAATTAAAGATCAAAGCCTCAAGTCATCTTAACCTTTAAGTCCTTAAATAGAATAAACTCTAGTTAGATATGGACCAATTAACATTGGTATATATACTTTTATAGTAAGTGCAGGATTGATGGTAAGTTTAAGAGGAGGAAGCAGACACAGGTAATCCTTCACTTTGATCATGTATTTCATGCTTAACCGCACAGAGACTGAACCTCTTGACCCCGTCTGCTTACTGTATAGATGATCCACTGTCTGGAGAAGCTGGCATTACATTACTTTTTTAGCATTTCTTGTCAAATGCAAGGAAATGCAGTTTGCAGGACTGAGAGGCTGAGTAGTAAAAGACAACTGCACATTACTGTTTAATGATATCAGCACTTATGAATCTTACATCATCCCTGGACACCTTCTCCCGGTTATGCTTCAGCAGCCATATTCATCACTCACAAAGCCACATAAACTGTGAAATATAATGCAAACACCAAAGATCTAGTAATGCAACATGGCTGCAACCTTTAAATTCATGCTCATGGAGGATTTTTTTCCCCCAGTACAGATTTATTGTTCCAAAGCACAATAATAAAGATGTACTCAACTGCAGCCTGGTCTGGCTGTGATGGGGGATCACAGCTCCAACCTAGTTTCTGGCCATTTTAATTGTTCTGATCATTTCCTTAACGGTGATCTTCTTGGAGGGTGAAGGAATAAGGGAAGCGGCCACGTGGTAACATTTTTAACAATTTGCGAGTGTGTTTACACCCCCCAGCAATGCTGAAGTTTGAATTATGCTACAGAGAGTGGAAAACACAAACAGAGAAAATGAAACACGAATAGAAGATCAGATGCACACTGAACGATTAAAACGGGCGGCACTGAGGTAAATGAAAACCGTTAAGTGCAAATATCTTGAAGTAAAGTTGCAGCGTCAAGCAGTTTCTGCGGGGTCAAGATCCTAATTAAAATGTGATACAAAATGCTTACTGCATTGTCCGAGCCAGTGTGCCTAATGTCAAGCAGATAAGACACCACCAAGTGACAAGGCATCCTATTAAACCTTGCAGGTGCAATATTGCAGAGGTGAACCACAAGCGCACAGAACACCTTAAAAACATACATTTGAAATAGATGAAAGAGAAAATCTGCCAGAGACTCAAAAAGGAAGCACAATCTCACTAATCTGCACTGGCAATATGGTGGCCTCTCATCTCAGCACTGCACTACTGTTGAGCCGGACCAATAAGAGTCACCCAAACTATGACATAATCAGAATTACCATAAATGGAAAGGTCAGGCACAAACCTGCAGTCCACCATCAGCCTGACACAAAGACCAGCTGAGACCACATCTGTGGAAAAGGAAGAAACAGAAAGAGCCTGGCTGACTACTGGCAGGTAGTCTGTGTCTTTTGCTGTGACAACACAGATGGAAGATAAGATTTACAAACTCCACCTTTTATAGCTGCTTACTCGAGGAGCCAGGCAGAGGGCAGGGCTGATAAGCCGACGCATGGTCTCAAAAAACAATTTTATTTCTATGTAACACCGTATTCAGGAACTTTATGTTAGATAAACTGACATACGGTGCACGAGAACTCACCTCTGTGTGGGCATTTGCTTTGTTTTTCAAAAAGCAGAACAGCAGAAATGGATTCTGGGCAGCAGCATTACCTAAAGTACAAAAAAAGTACATTATTCATCTGTCAGCATGGCAAAAAAGTTCAGGAAAACAGGCTTACCGGTTGTCTGGCCTCTCGGTTCAAATGAAAGGTTTTAAACTTTTGTTTTCTTGTCAGAAAAGTTTTATTGTAAATGTGTGTAGAGGGGTTTCATCACAGTAAGTGGATGGCAGTGTGGCCAAAGTTATCCATCTGGCCACTACGAGAATAAAATGACATCAGAATATTACACGATTACGGTAGAAAGCAATGGGAGGGGCCTTTTCGAAGCAGAGGCCTGTGATTGACTGGTGAACATGCTCCATGTTTTCTAAGCACAACTTGGGAAAATGCTTTGTCAAAGTCCCCAGAATGCATTGCAACCATGTCGGTATCCATAACTAAAAATAAATGGGTGAATTTTATATATGAATGTATTATATATTCACACATACATAATTAATATGGCAGTTGCAGGTTGCTTGATGTACCTCTCAACATATTCCTTCTGCCTTGCCCCGCCTCCAGTCAACCCCAACCCAAGATGGTTGGTTGACAGATGACTCAAATGAAGCAATTTCCAGAGTGCCACCTAAAGGGAATTAAATGACAGTGTGGGAGTTTATTTAGTTAATTAACATCCACCGTTGGGGTGACAAGGCTTGGTGACGTGCGAGCCAGCCTGACGGACAGCCCTCCCAGTGCTTGTCCGCCTCAGAGCTGGCAGGGAGGACCCAGCTTGCAGCCATTGCAAAATATGTCTGGCTCCTGCCTGAGGAAATGTCAATGTTTTAATGTCACCTCCTTTTATTTATTATCTATTTGGCTGACATAATGTCCTCATCCAAAATAACATACATTGGTTAAAATTTTACCATTTAATGCATCATATTTGGCAGCAGGGTACACCATAAATTCAATTTCTTGGATCAGAACCAGTAACCTTTTGGTTAAAACTGCAGTATTTGTATCTCTATACTCTCTGGAGCAGTTATCCCCTAAAATAGACTCAGTGACATAAGGTTAATTCAGTAACTTAAGAGCACAGGTACCTTTCAAAGTTCCTGCCCTACCCTGCGAATGATATTTCAGTTCCTGGACTTAAATGTCCCACGTTCCCTTGGCTGGTTGATTATCCCATATTTCTCTAGGGTGGCTTATCACAAGAGCACGGTGGGATCTCTTGGAGGAATGTTCATGGCAGGAGAACATTACTAGGGGTTAGACGTACCATGACATCTCTCCACATCAGCCCTTCCTAAGGCTCGTGTTAACGTCGCACTTTGCGGCAGATGTGGGGGAGGCTATGGACAGCTCAGCATTAAGGAGTGAGACGCGCCATTGCCAGCTGTCTCTTGTCAAAGGTAATCGTTATATGACAGCGGGGTATATTGTGTCTCATGCTGTACAGGAGTATTTTCAGCTACACAACTTTAGGGTGTATGACATGTGCCATGTTGCATTCTCAGCCCACTGTTGTGTGTAGTACATTATCCAAATATAATGGAAAAAGGGTCTCGCTGATATTGGAGTTCTGTGAAAATACCCAAAAAGCCTTTGACCTTGTGGTATTTTATTTTCTACCCATGATTCTGGGGTAATTGGAATACTGCAGCCTCCACTGGATTTTGAACTGGAACCCTGCAGATCTCATTATATAAGGCCAATCAGAACAAAGAAAGCCACCTTCTTAGATAGCATTTTTCTTATTAAACAACAGTAAGACGTCTGCTTCTGTGTGGAGTTTAAACAGTTCAGAATCAACACATTGGCCGCTGCAGGATTGAGACCGAAATTAGTTCGCTTTGCAGTCATTGCTGACTGGGGAGACAATACCATAAAGGTGGAGGGTTCATGTTTGTATTAGCTTCAGAGGAAATGATTAAGCCTGAATTGATAGAGAGCCTCGTCAAGGTCTCTTGATGCATCATCTTTCTAATTAAACAGCAGCCACAAAAAGTAGAGCGAATCAAGCTTTGACAATATCAGGTGTGACCACAGCAGGAAAGGTGAACAGGTAGAGAGAATTACAAAAGAAAATGTGTAAGACATCAGTTTACGGTGTCGCACGATGGGAAACCTGCTTCATATCTTGTACCTAGTAGTTTTGCTTTTATTAGCTTTAGATTGCTTTCATAAGATGTGCTGAGGATGAAACAAGTGAAGTTCCATAGGCTGGGTTAAAACTAGATGCAATGCCAGCAGCTCTTCAGTTTGCCCACAACACAAAGGATGTTAATGGCCATACTATACCTTGCGAAAGTGTGCCTTGTATTTTAAAGCAGGTAGCGTGTTTGTTCAGAGGACATTCCACTAAAACTGAAAGAAAAACTAACATTTTTCCCTTTATGTCTACCAAAAGAATTCTCCTATCCCATTCCTGGGTACGCTCCCCAATAGCATAATTCCTACCAAAGTTAGGAGCTTACATAGTTGTAACCATGCAACTGAATGGTTCCAACTATGTAAGTTCCTAACATAGTTAGCAATATAATTAGCAACTATGGTTTAGCAATATAGTTAGCAACTACACTTTTGGGAAACGAACCCCCTGTCTCTGTCCTGCTGCACTGCTGCCCCATTAGAGCACCATAAAGGTCCAGTGAGAACCCCATCAGTACCAGTGCCGGAGGGCTTCATAGAGGCCAATCTCCTCACTGCACAGAAGCTCCTCCCCAATGAATCTGCTTCCTCATGACTGCATGTTTCAGACAGTGATCAGGAAACATGGAAGCAAAACCTTCCCCCGAAACAAAGCTTATTTTATTGCATAAGGGCTCATGCAAGATGAGTTTCTTTCTCCACTATATTAACTTTTTTCCCCAGCCGTTTTTCCTGCATTTTCGAATTCAGTGTAGAAGTGGCTGTTATTATTTGCACAGAATAGCAGTTGCTGATAGAAGCCATTCCCCTGTATTATTTTTACAGCTTTTTTCATCATAACATGCTTGGCCCCTTGGCTTTCATGTTTCTTACTGCTCATGTTTAAACACTGGACTTTTTTGTTCCTCACTTTGATGTCAGTGGATCCAATTCGGAGCCACATTGATTACTTATTACATTTTACACAGTTTCCTGGCACTGTGGCATATTCTATCTCATTTTTCTCACTGTTTACATTTTGTCTGCACCGTCTGGAAATGAAAGAAGACTTCAGCTCAGCAATGCTGAGGGAACGCACAAATGTGGCTGTGGAGGACCACTGAAGCGTTAAAAGAACCCTTTCTCTTCATATTGACCTTTTTTGTACTTTCATGTTTCATTTTCTCTCCCCATCATTGACAAAGTGAATGGAAATGTGCACTGTAATTACTAGCTGAAATCTGGTTGCTGGATAGGGGCACTTATTCCCGTGCTACATGAGCACAACAGAAAACACAGGTTTTCGGATCTAGTGATGCCGTCGCTGCGGAGTTGCTCACACAGTCGGGAAGGTTTTAATGCTGCCTCTGTTCATATGTCACAAAAAATATATATAATGAGTACCGAAAATCCTCTTCATTGAGAGTTAAAAGAAATACATCAAAATAATTAGTAAGAAATATTTAAAGTTACATTAGATAAAAAAATAATCTTACCATGAAAACTGTTAGCTTTACTCTACTAATATGCCTTGGTTGTTTTCCTGCTACCGTGCCGAGAGTAATGAAGCATAAACAGCCTGCTAATCCCTATTTATCTACTATTACTGTATCAGTACCGGGCCAGAACAAGCCATGAAGAACCTGAAAGATACCGTCATATAGCATTATAATGCTCGGTATAAGAAGTAAGGATGCTTTGTACTGCATTATGAAGGTATCTATAGTGCATTATAGACAACAGCTTCATAAAGCATTCATAATGCATAATAAACTTGCCTATACTCTGTTATGCCTTTTTATAAATATTTATAGCAAAATGTGTTATAAATGTGTTCAAAGATCCTTATATCCATAGCATTTATAGGAAGTGTTACCAAGTATTTTCCTAATTTATAAATTTTTCCACATTGGAAAAGAGGTTTTAAATAAGCGTTACAAGTAAAACAATCTTTTCCTCAGCTCCATAAATCTAATCGTTCACTTCTATTTCGGTTGTATAGCTGTGGCAAGCTGTTAGATAATTAAAATTCGAATATTTCTCACTTGAAGTAAACACCGGGAATAGACTAGTTATTTTAATCCAGTAAATGCTTATTGGCGACTTTATTTAATGTTACTTAGCTACTTTATCGTGAGATATGTCGGCACTAAAGCATCTGCAAGGGCTTACCCTGGGGATTAGGTTATTTCTGTTTTGCACATAATGCTCTGACCTTATTTGTGAGACAGCATTTTTGTATAGCTAAATTGCGAGGATATTAAGGAAATAGTTTATAGAAAGGGTGAAAAATTGCAGATGGATTCCCAGTCAGTGAAGGTACCGTCACTGAGATGGTGGCCATGCTGGAGACATGCTGGTCCATGGGTTCCTCAGGCTGTTACCCAGTGGAAATAGAAGGTCTGCTTTGCGTGAGATTGCTCCCAGCACCTGCCACCACTGTAACTACAGTTCAATTTCCAGCGAAACTTGGATTCCTTGCCTCCTGGGCTTCTCTCTATTAATTGCCAGCGGTCGTACTTCGAGCAAGGCTGTTATAAATAGGTGTTCCTGTTAAAACACCTCAAGGCTGAGAAGCGTGGAAGTGCTCTGGTTGCCCTGACAAATGGTTATCCCTTCCACGGTGGCAACACAGCAATTAGTGAAGTGTGACGTTGAAGCACGAGAGACAAGGGAAGCAGACTGGGAAAGAGGGTCGAGGTGAAAGCCCGCTCATGCTGTATGGTAAACCTCAGAAACTAACAGATACCTCTGTGGACCTCACCACATACAGGGAGCATTCTACAGCTGTGAACTCCCGCTATCTAAACTCGTTTTAATGACGGGTTGCGATGTCAACTTCCACCACCAAGGGGCACTCTCACTCCACAGCAGAGGCGTGTCTGTTGAAAATACTGTATACGTGGTACATCTTCAACCCCTAAGCTTTCGATAGATGATTTTTTTTTTTATTGGGGGGTTCGCAGGCAGCATCGGATGTTGCTCTGATTAAAACGTCGTGTTTGCTGTAGCTAAGCACAACAGCCGTAAAGAGTTACGGAGCAGTGAACTAGAAAATAACATTTCGAGAGTGGTTCTGGCCTTACCGATCTCAGTGACCTTTGCAAAACGTAATTATGAATCACTTTACCATTAATGCTTAACAGCCACGTTGCCAGTGTCAGAGGGAAGAACGGCATACCGGGGAGGAAAGCTTTCTGACAGGCATTAGAGTGCAGGAGCTCGGAGCAAGAGATCGTGGAGACGTGTTGCTGGGATACGGACAACAAAGCAGAATTTTTCTCTACATGAATGAATATGTGAGATATGTTTTGTTGTGTGCTAGGCCACTGGGGTAACTGGTTTTGGGGGGGATTCGTGATGAAGAAGTTATGAAGTTAGGGGTGTGTGTTTGTGTGGGTAGCAGATTCATAATATACTGCCTCACATACCTATAAATGCGTGGTACTTATGCTCTTTCAAATGCATTGATTGGAGGAATGGCACCGAATTCGGGATCACAACAATAAAATCTAATAAAATATCAGAGCCATTCATGCTTTTCCTAACCTGTTCCATTTGCACTTCTGCTCCGCGATCCTGCTGTTGTGTCTTGTTGTCAATACCCACTGCTGCAAAGGCGCTTTGCTTTAGCTCAAGATGATTGCTGATTAAATGAGTTGGAAGAAATACCCAACGAGGGAATTTCGGCTGCTATTTATGAATTTGATTGTGTGTTGCATGCATATACATGCAGTCTCACATGCCCTGTCGAGATGCATAGAAGCGAAGCACACATGCAAACAGAAGTCCCTTGTAGATGTTTGCGTGCGTAATCTTCCGCGCTTTGCATTTATCAAGCGGATACAAAAATGCTGCATAATTTCTATAGGGTGATATTTCATTTGGTCCTAGCAGCAGATTATAATTAGTGGATGTTCACTGTATGTTCCATGATTTGTGGGACACGAGGGCTTAAACAGCTAGTATTACAGGCAATTTTAGACATAACATAAATCATGATTAAAAGCGAAATGCCAGGCTGTCCACTATCTATCACTCAGTGACAAAGGGGAGAATATTAAAGCCTAAAATTATAGAGCTGAGAGCCCACTATAATGCTAGTCATTAGCGCAGGCATTTATTTGCCTGCCATGCAGACAGGCGGCATTCTGGCAATGAGGATACAGATAAAGCCAAAATAACACGAGGCACCTCCAAAGGGGACTCGAGCAGAAATGAGCTAAATAAAAAAAGTGTTTGAGAGGCTGAGGTTCATCTAGTACGATATTTCTACGTTTCCCTATTTTCTCACCCCAGGGTTGATTTGAATGAAGCAACTAATGGCCAGAGAAGCTGGCGACACGCGGCAGGTGGTGATGTCACAGGGCACTGCCCACATGAGTAGTGCTTCTTTAATGGGTTCTATTACAAATAGGGGTGAGAGGTCATGGGCCGTAATTGAGCTTGGTGGATGATATTAGTCCTGCGGTGAGTGTTTGTTTGGGTCAGATCCCACTGATGTTCCACTAAGAGTGGCCCCTCCCAAACTGATCCCAAACTGTGGTCCCAGCACTGCCTATAGCTTGAGGCATCAGCCTATGGCTGACCATCTGCGTGTGCCTCTTATGGTCCTTTTTGGACATTAAGCCAAATCTGCTCATGCCATTTTGATGTGAAGCAGAACCCACTGGCAAATCAGCAGGATCAAATCCTGAACCAATGATTGATATGTGTAGGATATGTGGACCCACGGTAATATTTTCTATACTTTAATTAAATCTCATTTGAAGCCTATTTTTAGTTATGTACGCTAAATATGTGATGATAATGACATATGGCGCTTAGCCAAAAAAATTGTTCATTTCTTTCAAATTATGTTAAATATGCATTGCAATTCTCCAATTCTAGCCTGTTGCTGGATAATTGCACTGTTTCCCCCATGCCAGGGTGTAAATTATCACTGACTGATTTGACAGCTGGAAATACCTGATTGCCTTCAAATTTGCACCTAAAATTTCATTACAATGACAAAAACTATGGAACCCCCCTCCCCCCCCAACAACACCAGTACTACTAGCCATGGTATCGTGAGTGAATTCTAGGTCCTAGATGCCAAGTAGGAGGATGCAGTAAAATTTATGACTGGAATCAATAAGTACATACATCCTGTAAAGTTCAATCAGGACAACAACTCTCTGTTGAGCTATCAAACAAAAACATGCCTGAAAGACAGATGGTAACTAAAACCATAATGGCGTGACGCTGTGGGGATGTGTGCTAATCAGAGTGTTCTGAATGACCAGCCGAGGATTAGTCTGGCCTCGCTGTGATGCCACTGCGTTTCCTGAGGATAGCCGACAAAATAGCAGGACGCAAAAAAAACCTATCAGTTCCTTATTAAATAAGTCATTCATATTATTCATGCAGACTCCCCAAAGAATGCCAATTAAATATAGTTAAAATCAATTACTTTGGTCTTGATTCAATATCATGCAGGCAATTTCTGATGACAAAGTGGGCAGTGATGCATCAGCAGTCACATTAGTGCAGGGATTTTCGATGTATCCTAAACCAGGTATTCCCAAGTGAAGGAAAACCACAAATAGCGACCCCCCTACCTCTAACGTGTAATCGCATAAGTAACTAAGAACTAAAGACTCAGAACTTTATAGGTTGTTCTCTGATGAGGGTTCCCTATGAATTTTTCACACTCTGAACTGATGATCAATTAATGAAACACTTCTGCGGTCACCCCCTGCATTACTGGTAAGATAGGGGAATGAACTGCTTACTGAGAGCTCTGTCATTGGATGGGTCTTCAGGTCACATGACTGAAATACTGAAATAGCTCCCTGATAGTCACATGCTAGAAGGCAACCCAATGGCCTGCAGCAGCTCTGCACGTTAGAATGTGGAGAACAAATTGACAAATAAAATATGCTGCATTGCTAAGGGTCGGGCAAGCTATTCGGCTCATTGAGAGCGAGAGGTTGTGACAGATGGTCTGTGACTGGAGGTCAGTGACTGCTTGGCAAGCTGTCAGGTTAAGGGATGTGATAGGGTGGAATGGGGGTGCTCCACTGTGTTTAGGGACTGGTACCAGATGCGGGTACCTCCAGCCCCTGCCATCCTCCTGCCTGCCACAATCAGAAAACAAGGCATGGCTAAACACAGCATCTGGGAGCTGATCATTAAGTCTCACAAATGGGCGTACTTTGAAGTCCTTCCTTCATTTTCACCAGCGTCGGGCTGCTTTGTTCGTTCCTGCGTAAACGTCTTGGGTATTTATTTTGCTCATGGGAGTTTTACTTACACAAAAATGTTCTGAGGGCAGAAAGAAAAATGATTGTTCAGAGAGATAAGCAATCAGATTGTAGAGGTGGTGGGTCAAAGCAACTACAGGAGGTGGGACTAACCAATCAGATGTCTTGGTCCCACCTCCTCTAGTTGCTTGGTTCCACCTCTTCTACAATCTACTTGGTTATCTCTCTGAACCAATCATTTTTCTTTTTGCCCTCAGAACAGTTTTATGTCAGCATATAAAGTGTTTGTCTGCATATAAAGCTAGGAGCTACTCCTATGCATGCAGAGTTTGTGTGTATAAATGCGGGAATGTGCACTTGTTGAGCTTGGCTTCTGTTTGAAGCACCATCCTGTCCAGAGTGGACTAGAGAACATAAACTGTTCCAGTGAAATTTCAATTCGTATAAATGGGCACAACTGTGAGCTGTGAATGAAAGCATTACTTTGAATGTCACTTACCAAACCGAAAAACTTCAGCAAGAGCAATAGTCCACATTGTTCTGGTTTCTTTAAAGATGTTACACAAAGCTATCAGTCATGAGGAAACGACTGCCAGTTTGCAGAGACACAAAAGAGCTTGAATTATAATGGTACCCCAACACCAGAGAGCTACAGCAAGAGAGTCAAGATCCTTTGCCTTTGGACTACTAGCTGGATAAGCTGACGTTATTTAAGGAAACACACCTGGTTTTCGGCTGAAGAATCATTTTTGTGCTGCATAATAGTGCCAAAAATATGAGTGTGTGTGTGTGTATACTGTATATATATCCATCCATCCATCCATCTTCCAACCCGCTTATCCTACTGGGTCGCGGGGGCCAGAGTCTAACCCGGAAGCAACGGGCCCGAGGCAGGGAACAACCCTGGACGGGGGGCCACGCACACACCATTCATTCGCACAGGCACACCTATGGGCAATTTAGGAACTCCAATCAGCCTCAGCATGTCTTTGGACTGTGGGGGGAAACCGGAGTACCCGGAGAAAACCCCACAGGGAGAACATGCAAACTCCACAAACATGTGACCCAGGCGGAGATTTGAACCCAGGTCCAGAGAGAGAGAGACCTGGAGTGGTCCTGTTTAATGCCCTTTTGTCCTCCTCGGTCCCCCTGCAACCCTGTACTGGATAAACAGCTGGTAGATAGGTAGATGTATACTGTCAGTTATTAGTCTCTGTTCCTGTTCATCTGGATGATTTACTTTCCTCTCCTGGTTTATACCATGTACATTAATGTTGGCCCTGACCACAATTGTTTGGGAAAAACAAACAGGAAATGGTCTGATGTCTCTGATGAGCTGGCATGCCATCCAGGATGTCCCCTACCTCGTGAATTCCTCAGAGTCGCCGCTGAAGATGCATCCTGAAATCTGCCGCAGCACACGCCGCCGTTACTCTGCCGGCAGGCAGTGCACCTCCCTTCCCATCGCGCTTTCACGCGCCAATCCTGGCTGCCGCCGCAAAGCCGTAGCGAAGCCAGACTGCTGCCTCCGAATGGGAGCTTCAAAATGTTGACATTTGGCAGAAAGGGAAGCCCGTCTTCAACTTGGTGGTTCAGCTGAGCCGCTCTCTCGCCTGCGAAGACGCTCAGTGGATCTGAGCCTGGCACTGCCAACAGCTCGCTCACGCTAAACACTTATGGCTTCCCGTTCCCCGGCTGAAAAACAACGGTGACCGCCAGCCAACAGATGGGAGGTGACACGGCATTATTGCCTGTATGCTTCAGGAGGAGAACATCATGGTTCTTCTGATCAGTCGGTGTCTTGCATAGGTCATGACATTTCATATTTCTGTAAAGCTCTGGGGTAGACTCAAACTGGGCTGCTGCGTTGCAGATCTAATTGCATCAAAATGTGCATGTGAGTTCTAAGGCCAGGTTTCCTTTTTCATGACTCACCTTTGCAAAATATGTAGCATCTATAACTAAATAAATATTGGGCTTATTGTCCAGGCAGCCATTTTTAATGTATGTGAAGGGGATACAGTGTCTGGGTAATCCTTGAGGAATATTGCAAATATATGTAAAGAACAACCACTGTGTGTTTGAGTCTAGCACACTGTGGCCAATGTGCCCAGAATTATGCAGGAATCTAACACGAATAAGGCGAGTCACCAAAACAGCCAGTCTCAACTTTAATCTGTAGCTCTCCAGTACAGATCCATACTGCTTTTGGCATTATCCATCCTTCTGGTACTAATCTCTGCCCCCAGCCTAAGACATTTCCTGCTTTATTCTTGAGCATTTGAAGACAAAATCTACGAGAACTGCGCTTGTCTGAACCTACAGGCAGTTGTGAACACAGCAGCAGAAAAAGCACCCAGATGATTTTTTCACTAAAAAGAAGAAAAATTAGAGAAAGCTGAGACTGTCATCATGTGCTAAGGTTTAAATCTCCGGGCTATTAGCACACATTAATTAAATTTCAATGAATATTGGAGTCAATAACATTCAAAATCAATGGCAATTTAACTTGGTGTCTGTGCCAAGTTCTGAGCAGAAGATGTCAAAACACATTTTGTCACAGCACATGGGAAGTTTTGATTCTGGAAGTGTAGTTATATAATAATAGTGAAAAGTTCTAGAATAGCTCATACACACAATGGAAATGAAAATAAATGTATTCCCTGTAATGTATTCCCTGTAAATGTAAATAAAGTTAATTTGCTTTTCATCTGGAAACCGAACACAACGTTGTGATCTGGATCGTAATCTATGCTTCATGAGTTTTGTGCTCCATCTGTCAGCGTGTAGGACAAGTGCCTGATATTCACACTTATTCGAAACAACTGCCACTCGGAAGTGCATCACACTTCAGGCATACTCCAATCTAAGCATAAGTGTTAAAATAAGTCAAAATAGTTCTACGGTATGCTCTGCGATTCAAATGTACTGAAGGCTTCCATTTTGCTGGGTTTATTCAAGTGAGATTAATCTTGGTTTTCTAATGTAATAGCGGTAGTATTGTGAGTAGAGGTAAGTCACCTGTGACATGGAGACCAAATCCACCAATTAGTTCATCTTCACGATGTTAATCGCTGCATATCACTGAGATATTGCTTTTTCTCTGAGGTTCAGCTTAAAGAAGTGTCATAACACTAAAGACACTACATATATTTCCTGTGCATTTGGGATTTGAAATGGAAAAGAAACACAGAAGGTGTTAAATGCAAAACAGAGCTCCTGAATTTCATCTGAATTTGGCCATTATTAAGCCAAATGCAGCTCTTCAAAGAGGGAGAACTCTTTACTTAGGTATTTCCATTTATACTGAATAGACATATAAAGTAATTTGTTTCACATAAAATACGCAGGAGCCATTGACAGATTTACATGAGTTTTAAATAATATTCTTGATTGCAGAAAACAAAAGTAATTTATGTTAAAATTCAGTCTATCCAAAATCTAGCTGAAATGTTACATTAAAGTTTAATTAAATTCCACAAGAAATTTTAAAGTGAGAAATATTGGCTTCTATTAAAATATTTTCTCTTGAATTTGATTTTGAGATCTGGCTATAAATATTGGAAGTTTATACTGTATATAGCCCTGAACCGATACTAACAGTTGGTAATAAAAGCAGCAGTATCAAAGCTGTAGAAGCCATTGAAGGTTCTCTCATCTGCTCAAAAAGAGTTTCTCGCATCCAAACCTCTCAGGAGGGCCAGAAACACATTTGGTCTGGACATCTAAAGAAACCTGTTAATGTTTTTAAAACAGCAGAGACGAGGATGGTGGTTCATTATGTTTCTCATGATCATTTGCTAAATGTGGAAAGGCCTGGGTGGCTTGACAAGCAGAACGATGTGACATGTAGAGTTTGAAACTGCACTTGCTAAGGGATTCTCTTTTCAGGGTAAAAAGGAATCAGAAGGGAATGAGACAAAAAAAACCTTATTAATGAATAATGGTAAAGTTTTTTTGGTCGTGGTTCATACCAAAACATGCTCAACATAGAGTATTATAGAGCTACTGGTTGTGAAGAAGAGTTGCAAACAGTTGTTGGGAACAAGGACCCTTACCCAGGATGCCCTCTGCCACATGGGACAGGAAGCTGATCTTGGATATTCAGCCAGTGGTCTTCAGCTATTTTTTAGATATCTCACCCGTTTGCTGAGAATATGAATCCAGCTCAGATGAGGTTCACAGGTTTCCTGTGTTGAATTTTTCACTATTATTTCTTTTTCGTCCATGTTGACTCACACTTGAGCAATATGTTTGCTCAGAAACTGAACTGTATCACACAATTCAAAACAAATGATTTCTTAAATGCCAAAATCTGTTGCCTTCCTTGTGTAAGAGATCATCTTATTTAACACAATCTCCAGATTTTCCATAATATTTTGCATGTGTGGGCAGGCATGGTGGTACTGTGGTTGCCTCAGCCCTCTGGAGACCAGGGTTCGAGTCTCAGCCCCAGGCTATATGTGTATGGAGTTTCCATGCTCACCCTGAGTTGTTGTGGGGATTCCTCCTGGTTCTCCAGCCTCCCCGCATAGTCCTAAGGCATTCTTGAGTGAATTGGAGCTACCAGTGTGCCCAGTTATGGGTCAGCAACCTCTTCTGGGTTATTCCCTGTCTTGTGCTTTTGGGATAGGCTCTGAACCCTCATCACCCTGCACAGGCCAAGCAGGCATATAAAATGAATGAATCAGAATCAGAAAAACACTTTATTGATCCCGGAGGGAAATTGCTTCTACTACAACTCCACAGACAGACAGAGACACCAGCGGACACGATGAACACTATATAGCAAAATGAAACGAAGTAATATATCTCAAACAATAAAATGAACAATATAAAAGATAGAATAGATGCCAAATAAGCTACAATAAACTTTTAAGGAGAAAAGACATATAATCTGTGTTCTATAAATTACTACTTATAACTATGTAATACTGAATGTGACTGGATGGTTAGAAATGACATGACAAAACAGGGACAGCATTTCAGAATTTTTGTATCTACAAAGCGATCTGGTCAAGTATAATATTATTTCATCACTTAAACTTGACTCCCTGTATATGAGATTGCACAGCACAAGAGGAGAAAGTAAAACACTATGTGTAAAGGCCAATAAATACTTCTTAGAGATCGAAAGGGATTGTAGGTAACTATGTGGGCCAACAGTAACAGCAGAGGGGTACTTTTATAATGAAAGGGGTTGGGTTCCTCACCTATGGACATGTTGACAAAACCTGTTTCTAATGGATCTCTTCTTCTGGTGCAGCAAACTAGACTCACAATATACTGCGTGTTGTTTTACTTCAGCAAAAACCACAGACTCTTATCAAAACACGTGATGTTAGCTTGACGGTGATATTGGAAAGCCAAGGGGGAAAAATTGTGTTGTTTTCTTTACAGACCCTAAGAGCAAGTAATATTTCTGTTCTCTGCTTCATTGTCGGCTTGCAAAACCCACCGGCAAAGGGAAACTGCAGTGTGAATTGAGAATGAGCCTTTTCAGTCAAAAATACTCTTGGTGTTTATGCCGTGATGCTGAAGTGAATCTGAGGGCGAAAGCCTTTAAATATTGAGCAAAAAACAAATATCTCTGAAATTTGGTATTTACCTAAGTATGAGATGAAGTACTACTTCTACTACTACTATTACT
Organism: Hyperopisus bebe; assembly: GCA_026777045.1. NCBI lineage: Eukaryota > Metazoa > Chordata > Actinopteri > Osteoglossiformes > Mormyridae > Hyperopisus > Hyperopisus bebe. Next base: position 3,881,623 of record JAODJW010000002.1, read on the forward strand.
ACTACTGCTACTACTACTACTACAGTACTAATAATAATAATAATAGTAAATGAAATACAGAACTAGGAATATGTAACAATTAAAATCTAGTTAGTTAATTAAGTTAGTTAATACAAGTATGATCAAATGAGTGTAGACTGTCCTTAGGGGACCAGTTTAAATTTGAGGCTAAAAAAGTAATTATCTTTGCAACCTCAACATAAATTTAATTTTCATTTCATTCATTTATTTATTTAGAAGACACTTTATTTTCAAAGAGACATATAAGGGAGGATCAGAGAGCTGGGTTTGCTGTTATCTCAGCAGCGATTTAGATTAAGGGCATTAATCAAGTGCCCAATGGTATTATCCATTCACCAGCCAGGTAATTTCAGCTAGTGACCTGCTGGTCACAGGCACAAATTTGGATAGTTCTGAACTGGATCTTTGATGTTTGGCCTGTGCACAGCCTGCGGAATTATTAACAGTCTTCAAGAATGATAATGTAAGGAGTAACATATTCATAACCATGACTTAACAAAACATTACTTAACAATAATGTTAGGCAACAACAGCTGCACATTATATTAAAAACATTGTGTATAATTAAAAGAGTTTAAAAGTAAACAACCTCCAGGTTTTATAAAGGGAATGGCAGAAGTAATAAAATGCACAGAGGCAAATAATATTTACGACTGCTTGCTTTTGTGCTATAAGCTAATTGTTTTGCAACTTGAGTGCGTGGAATGCTTTGTTTTGTCTAACTTATCTTGCTCTGCAAGAAATATGTATGTGACAGCAAGCTTGAGGGTCACAGCGCAGGGTCAGCCAGTGTGCAGTGCCAGTCAGTGGGCAGTGCCAGCCAGTGTGCAGTGCCAGCCAGTGTGCAGTGCCTGTGGAGCTTGGGGTTAGAAGCCTCACTGAAGGGCCTGTAGAGATTTGATTATTCTACTGATGGTAAGGCTCAAAACAGTGATTTTCTGATCACAGGCACAGAGGCTCAGCCCATTGGGCCACTTGCTGCCCTCCCTTGGGATTACGGTCCTCTAATATGGTTACTTTCCATAATAAGAATTCCCAAAGCCAATTCGCAATGCATGATGGTATTTGGTAATCTGCCAATAACAGTAAAGGGACTTAGCTGGTTGATTCTCATTTTTCCCTCTACCCTGAGGAGAAGCATGGCAGTATAGCCAGGTGAGATGTGGCAGGTTCCAGGGGGCATGATCAAGGATGTGAAGGTTCAATGAATCACACACTGAATGCAACAGGAAACCAGCTAAGCTGACTCAGGAAGCGTCGAGAAATCAGTAGGCAGAGTGAGGATCGCGGTGGAGTAGCTGAGACCAGTGTGTAACAAATCTACCCAAGCAGAGCAGTGCATCTCAACAGGGTTTACAGGCCGGTTTCCCTCCAAAACAACTAGGAAGCACCAAAGGTGGAATGGAGAGCGTGGAGCCTAGCTAAGTGTGCACTGCTGTTTAACAGCTGGAACAGGGCAGTCAATAAAACTGGATAGAAATTAATCATAAACCTTCCCAAAATGCTCTCCAAAATTATATGCAATATATAAAGTAAGCCGGAGCATTTACAGGCCATATTCAACCAAAATAGCTTTTCATGTCAACCTCTTTAAAAAAATCATGTGTGGAACTATGTGCCTTATTTGTATTTTCATGTTGTTCTCTGATGTTCTTCTGATTATTTAAAAATCTAAAATTGTGCGCAGCATTTGGATGTATGAATCAGGGGAGTCGGTCATATTTTCAACTTCTTTCACCCCACAGCTGTGCAATATCGATAAATAACACCATGTGTTAGAATCGGAATTAGAAATCCTCAGCAGGAGGCGAGCAGCAATTTTTTCCAAATTCATATTTCTGACTGTACTTTGGCATATGACCTAGCTTAATAGGATGGATCGCAATAATCCACGTGCTATTCGCAGATTTCTCCTCAAAACCCCTATAGCATGTAACAATGAAGAAAATGCCTTAGAGTTTGAGCTTATTATTGTGTATTTATCACTGATCCTAATTTTCACAATTTGTGCTACGTATTTTTATTTTCCTGAAAATGGAGTTAGACTTGTTCCTTGACAAATCGTATTACAAATTGTTATACAAACAGAGTTTACATAAATGTATCAATGCATTATTAACTTATATTTTAGGTATGTGGAATAAAAGTATAGGCTAATTGCCATCCATCTTCAATGGTCGCCTGCCAGTAGATCTCCAACACATTCCCAATTGATCTCGACATCATCTACTGCACTCCTCCTCAACAACTGCTTCCTTGTAAAAGCACTTCATACGGTAAAAACAGTGTGGAGGTCACTTCAGCAATAGGTTGGGGGTGGAGCCTATAGGTACACTCCTAGGTACAGTGAGGTACACTCCGGACCAGATACCAGTCCATTATAGGACACATAGACTCACACTCATTTAGAAGCCAGTCAGGCTAACTGAGTAACTCCATTGACAGAGGGAGACATACATGACAGAGCGGGACTCACATGACAGAGAGGAACTCACATGACAGAGGGAGACATACATGACAGAGGGGAACTTACATGACAGAGGGAGACATACATGACAGAGTGGGACTCACATGACAGAGGGGGACTCACATGACAGAGGGAGACATACAGTACATGACAGAGGGGGACTCACATGACAGAGGGAGACATACATGACAGAGCGGGACACATGACAGAGGGGGACTTACAGTACATGACAGAGGGA
>JAODJW010000002.1:3897373-3913229 GCA_026777045.1 Hyperopisus bebe
AAGGAAAGTTGGGGAAAATAGCCTATACTTTGTTTTATATTTTAAAACTAAATCCAAATGGACTGTTGATGCCCACACACACACCCACATATGGCAGACTTGCCAGCAGTGTGTGTAGCATGGGCCAGGGTGCTTGGTCCTGGCATGTTTACTTCCATGGCGTGCGGAGCTGTTTGAAGAGCTGCTCCCTGATCACGTGTGGTGGGAGGTAGGGCCCCAAACACTTTTCTCCTGTTCGTAGCAGAATGTCGCCGGCTTCCCTTTGACACGACGGATGTTATCTACGTGTCGTGATTTTCCGCCATTTTCTTATGCAGGACTTCAGATAAGGGTGCATGCAGTTAAGCTTTTATGTTAAAAATGCACCAGAGGACCAAGACATTAAGGCAAAAAAAAAAAACAGTACAATTTAGTCTGGGTTGAAATCAAATCCCTCTGCCAATGAGAGTGGGAGTCCTGTCTGTTAATTAAAGTCACACTCCAACCTCCCATTAGAACAGAACTGTCTACACTGGATCAGGATGCTCCAGGACCCGGATCGAAAATCCCTGAAGCTAAAAGCATAACTCGTCCACCTGACCTTGCTGGGAACAGCTGGAGTTTTGCACCGACTCACTCCCTCTGTGAAGCCCATCCCTCTGAATGTAGACCTTCTCCACATCAGGTGTGGTAAGGTGTCTGGGGACATCCACCTCGTTACCGGCGTTCAATGCAAAGGTTCCTAATTAAATATCAGAAACCCTCAATGGGATTCTGCAGCCCCCCAACTGGGGGGAGGGTGTGTATGTAGCCCCAGACCCAGTGAGAGATGGATAAAACTTATGGGGGGGGGGGGTCGTACACATACTGAGCTGGCACAAGGGGATGTAGCCAAACCCACAGCTTTGATGTGCTTGTGTACCTGCTAGGCCATATGGCCCCTGGGCTCTGCCTCAAACATCAAAAAGTCTTTGTTCAGTATAAATCAGGGGAGCACAGACGTGGACCTCTGGGTGTCCAGGCGGACTGCAGCCTAGCTGCTGTCACCTTTCCCTTTCTTTCAGTGCCGACCGCCTCCATGAACCAGACTCCATATGGGTAACACCGGTAATCCGCGCGGCGCTCCAGTTAGCCTGAGTTACCTCAATAAGCGTGGCGCTGTCGTTTGGCAATGGACGCTGAATGGAACCGGGCAGGGTTCAGTGGCTGAGCTGCAGACAGTGTAAAGGCACGAACTCCACAGGCAACGACCTTCACCTTATATAACATGGATGTATCCATCTTTTCCTTAATTATGCAAAAGAATTGTCAAAATAAAATAAAGTTTTAGGGTATTGGATTTTCATTGGAAAAACCTGTATTTAGTGTATATAGTGCCAATATATATATATAATGTGGCATATGTAGTATACTCTCTTTATCTCTCTCTCTCCATAAATATATATATACATATATACACACACACAAGCACACACACACACTAAAACTGCGCAGAATGTTTACATGTACTGATATTGCTAGCGTTGTTTATGTCTTGATGACTTTGGATAACGATGTCTGCCGAGTTATATACAAATGTTAATTAATTCCCCATGAATGATTAAGTATCAGATGTCACGTCCTTTTTAGCCATATTGATTGCCCCTAATTGCTTGTATTGTGTGATGCTAGTCCAAGCCAACTTTCCTTTAAGGGGAAGTCAGAGACAAATGGTGTTCTGGTAACTCAGGTCACGTCAAAATAGATATACATATCATAATAGATTTCAGTGTCTGTTTGAGTAATCATTAATGTACAGTGGACAGAGAGAAGAGGTGAAAAGATCTGTGGACACTCGAAAGCATCCCTCTAGCATCTGTTTGATGTTTCTGCAAAGTTCTCAAAATAAGTTACTGGCCTGATGAACGGATGGGTCTTATAATTTAAAACGTGCTTCTACAGGTGTAATAGCTAATTTAACTAACTTTTAATCTCCCCTCAAAAATAAGCCTATTCATTTAAATTATCTATTTGTATGTCCCGCCCCCAATATCAAACTCTCTCCTACACCCTTGCATGCAATCACGGCCTATCTTCTATTCTGCAGTCTCCAACATGACGTCTCCATCGTAGTACCAAGTTCAAGGTATTTAAAGGCAGCATCCACATCCAGCCCTCCTCTACCGCTCCTCTCTCTGATGATCTGATGATTTCCTTCCACATTATTTTTGGAGCATCCGCCGTAGAGGATCGAGGTGCAAGTGCGTGAGCTCCCTCTTGGAATGGTTCACCTCCATCTGTTGCTGCCTCTGCAAGATATTTATTTATCTGCTCATCGGTGGAAGGAACTGAGGGGAATGGATCCATACAGAGGCCCATTTCCCTGGCAGCAGAAGAGCACCTTTGATGCGCTCCATTTGAGAACTTCCTGCCATCTAACCCCCCACAGTTCAGTGCTGTTGTGCTCCTTAAAGGCATCAGTGATTCCGGCTTTGTAGTGAGCTACTATTATTAACTAGAAATTGCCTTTTGTCATAAATAACAGGGCCCTGTTCCTTTTCATCCTTTGTTGAATTAGAAAAACATTTCATCCCATCTTTTTCTGGAAGAACCTTTTCAAATTAGAGGAAGAAACAGCCGAGAGAGAAAGAGAGAGAAAGATAGAGAGATAGAGAGAGAGCACAACTGAGGACCTGGCAAGTTCAATTGTCAGGACAAAACTGTTTTCTTTTCTCAAGCGGAGTGGTTTTCCGTGAGCCACGTCTTGGCCGACAGCATCATTAATTGGCCAGGTGCTCTAGCCAGTTCCTCTTAGACGCCTCTGAGCCAATTACGGCACCGAGATCCATCGCTTGCTTGGGTTAAGTAGGTCATGTTCGCCCCTGTCTAATTAGACGTGTCACCAGAGGAAACCCAGCAAGCGGGTCATCCTCAGTAAGGGGGAGGTGACCCGTCTCATCTTTCGCCCGCACTCTACCTGCCTCGCCTCCTGTAATTGTGCAGGTGGGGGAGAGAAACGAAGATCACTGCTTTTGGGTCGGGCTTAAATAAGGCAGAATAAATCAGGATGCGCTCTGTGGTTCACGGCAAGTGTCCATGGGTCAGGAAAATGATAGCGTGATCAAAATGAGGCTGCGGTGGGGCATGCAGTCTTGGAAGGGATTAAACGTTGGCCTAACGTTTCAGAAACGGTAGGATGACATGGAGGAGGACTAATGTCCCTGGGGGGCTTGAGTGTGCTCATTACAAAAGTGACACTTTCTCCATGACAGACTGGGTACCTACACACCTTAAAGACTGTATATATCTACAGGTGCCCCCTGTCACAGTAATTCTTTTAATTAGCATTAAATCGTGCTTAAACTTTATGGAGTGTGTGCTGGTGCTGGTTGTTGGGGTGAAATTCCCACACGATCTGGGGTAGAGGTGTAAAGAAATTGCAGACTCAACTTGAACCATTCTGTTAAAGAAACAAAAAAAAAAAACGCAGAGAATTGGCTTTTAAGGGAGAGCTAAACTCAGATCTTAAACTTCAACTACACTGCAGTTAAAAAACAAACCGTAAATAGTCGCCATCCTTCATCAGTCATCCGTCATTGGGTGTCTGCCTCGCTCACACATTTACCTTACACCAGCAGTTCTCCTATTTGGGTACCTTTGTAAAATTAATACAGTGGTGGGATACAATCAGAGATCTCACTTAAAAGGCTATAAACATGACTTTGCCCTCTTGTTTTCCCTCCTGCTGGGTTGAAAAAAATATATTTTTTGTCACAGAAAATATGTACTGTGTACCTTGCAATAATGTATGCTCACTTCTGTTAGTGCAGCTATTGGGCCTTAGCTAAAGTGCTTTTTAGAGTGTTCAGGATGAAGCAGTCTGATAAATTAATTAAATGTAAATGCAATGTAAATCGCATGCAAATGCTATGTAAACGAGGCTTCAGTCAAGGCCCATGGACTGAAGGCCACTACTCCAGAGGGCATGAGACTTTCTGGGAGAGGTGGTCTGCTTCAGGGATGGTGACTGCGAGGTGTTACCACAGAGGCCTTGTCTTTGATTGGACTGTGGGCAGAGACTCAGACGAGCCAATGAAATGACGGCAGAGGATGGATGTGAATCATATCTCTCATTCTCTAGTCTCTGAACAGTTTGTCACCCTCTGCAAGGCTGTAACACTCTTGTTTGAAAAAGGAAGGAAAACTTGTGAATCCTGGGCCTTTACAGATGGCTTATTGTTATTTTCAGTGCTAATTAGCAACCATATTAATTGATTTAGATTTTCTGCTACAGCACCAGTCCTGTTTTTCCTCTTCCAAAACACTGCGGACATTACACTTATTTTAACGCTTCCCCGATCCTGTAAAAATCGCAATCTTCAGCTTGAGATGTGTTATTTAATAAATTGGATTCTCCCTGTGAAAAATCACCTGTATGTTGGTCCTGGGTATCCTTCAGATCGGGATTCACTTCATTGCAGGTGAAGAGTTGTGTTATAAAGTATAAGAATCAGAACAGAAACCAGCAAATCTCTTTTCCAAGTCTTGGTTCTTCCTAAGGACTAAGCAGGTTGAGAAACCCACAAATGACTGCCGATCCTAGTCTCTGGTCTTAGAGTTACCCTGTTTATTTGTATGATATTCGAAAAAAAATGTCTATGAATGCACAGAACCAACAATCTGAAACAGAAGTTGTATCTTGTATATTAAAGGTTCTGCCTGTGCGGCAAAGTCTCTGGGCACAATGCATTCTTGCATTTTTGGCAGGAAATCCCATACGATCATGGATATGTGTCAGCGTATATACCTCTGCAGCGTGATGACTGAAGCAGGAAATATACAGTATGTATACAATCGTTTGTTTGCATTAAGCTGAAAGTGACTGAATGTGGTCTGTCCTTCACCGTTGGGGGTGGGCGGGGGATCTGGAAATTCTGGAAATTGTACTTAGGAACTTTTTACCTTAATTTTAATTTTTACATTGGTTACTTGGTTGTGTCTATCCATGTACTTTCTGTGTATATGTGAGACGGCAGTCTGGGGAACATTTTGCAATACCATATGCAGTGTACTGACCATGGTGGGTGTGACAATAAAGCCCCCACTCTACTTGACTTGAAATATGACCTATGGAGAAGAAGAAGAAAAAAAAAACAGAACGAGACAACTTCACCTTTTAGGGCTGACGGCATTTGACATCACAGTTGCGATGGAGGGCCGATGTCAGGATATCTTGTGGTGATGAAATTCTTGGAAAGCTTGAAAATCCAGGACCCTGGAATCCAAGCCATTGTATGTGGCAGCAGCCTCAGAGTGCATGTGACAGCTAACCAAAGTCAGAGGAAAGCAACTTGCTGAGGAAAAAGAACTTTTTATCATTTAGTTTTTAACCAAAACGACTTCGGACACTTAACTCTGCTCTGCTAGCACTTTCTCTTCTAACCGAACACACTGACACATTTGTTCCCTCCAAAACAAAGTTCTGTCTGGAAACCTATACACAGAGAACAAATAACCAAATACATTATGTATCACAGTAAATGCAAACAGAAGTGCTTCTAATGTAAGCAAAATATATTCAAATATATTAACATTCAAGTTCTAACCAAACATCAGCAATACTTGTTTTTGCATGTTTTTTCTTTGGACATGACAAAATTGTCTATTTCATACTTGGACTAGAAAAAAAACCTTCTAGTCGTCATTTTCTATTTTCATCTTTTCTATTAGACTCATGACTGTTGTAAAGCATTAGCAGTTTAACTGGAACCAATACGGAAAGCAAGAGTCATAGATAAGGCAATGAAGAGTGACCTGCCTTTACACTAAGCTGGTTTAGGAGGACAAAATTGTGATTTCACAGATGCTCCACTTGTTCTAAGGTTCACAGTGTTTTGAGTATGAAATCCTGAACCGTTCATCAATCAATTCAGCCTCCTGCAGAACTTCTGCCACTCTTGACCTGCCAGCAACAGACTGGGATGGGATTGACAGATTGGACTGAATTTACAGATGTTGTTGGTTGATGAGTAATGCACTTAAGTTTTTGTCTTACAATGGCACATAATTTATGAGTAGAATAAGAAAAGCAGCTTCATGCTGTAACCCTATTACATTTCCTTTTAATTCAGGCAATTCTGCTATGAGAACATTCTCTGCAGTGGTGGCCTTTGAAGATTCAGTTATGATATGTACTTTTTCATTGCAGAGCAGTGACCCGTGGAGGAAAACACTTGATACTCAGTTCGGTTAGCCGATGTGCTTTGTTTTGGAAGTGCTAATTTTTACAAAATGAACTCTATCGCCGTGAATATGACTGAACAAGGTTACAAGAAAGTGTCTAAGAAGCGTACTCAGGAAATTTCAGTTGCCAAACATAAAAAAAACACTTTAACACTCTTATCTTCCAAAGCATTTTGAACATATTGAACATAATGCTTAATGGTTTGGTTTTTCGTAGTCTACCCCAATCCTATTTTTTCCATGAGGCCTGTTATCTTTATTCTGTGCTTTTGCATAATGCCATGTTTTAAGGGAAGGCATGTGTCACATTGTATCAGAAATATATATTTTGAAAACAGAAGTATTAAGAATAAAAATACAGTGAATAAACAAATGTTTCCAAGAATTGAATGTCAATGAATTGCCCTTGGCTTCCTTTTTCACCTGGCTTGCCCCCTGATCAACAAATCTAACCTCATTCTAGGACCTGTAATGTACTAGAAGGAACTGGAGAGAGGGAGCCGTTTAGCACCCAGAGAGATGTGTTTATTTAAAGTTGCAGATGGTGCAGTGAGGGCCAAGGGGCACGTCGTGCGGGGTGGGCGGCAGGCAGTGGGGCTTGTGGGAGTTTCTCCTGCGGGAGTTCAGCCAGGCGACTGCTCAGCGGTCAGTTCTGGCAGCTGTCAGTCTGCATCTGGAAAATATTTCAGTGATTAGTTAGAAGGGGGCCCATTTTATCCTGGTGGGGGGGGGGGTGGTGCTCTTTAAAGCCACAGGGAGGGCAAGGTTGATTTGATAGTCTGCTAGTTGTAATTGAGTGCCAACTGGGTGTTATTGGTGTATTGTTTGTGCGCCGCCCCGCTGGCCACTCTTCCCTCTATACCATTGGTCACCAGCTGGTGGATTCGACATACAATGGAATCTGGACTGTGTGATCAATATCCCTCCTGCTCAAATCATATTGTGTGCCACACCCCCCGGGTTGGCAAAGTTTATCATAGGGAGCCCCCCTAGTCATAAAAAATCGTTAAAAAATTTCTGGGGTCCTTTGCACTACAGTATGCTTCACCAGTGCACTACGTTCTTTGCTCAGGACCATTTGCTAAGAGAGAGGTTAAAGCACTTATTCCATTTTCACCAAATTCTTTGGTTAATTAAACCCAAATCCTCTTTGTTCTGGGAAATGACCCCCAATTCCTGACAGATGGCAAGTCCAAACTTCTGCAAATTCTTCCCCCTGCCTTTTATTATTTAGCTACCATATGAATCATGCTCTTTTTGGCCAAATGATAACTAGGCACTCAAAGCCCCTCTCTCCACCTCATATTCTTCTTCTCAAAGTAATTACGTGCATTATCACAAATTGCCTTGTTGTTTTGCTGAATAGCTAACTCTCAATCATTTTTTGCCATTCCGGAATTGGCAAAAGCATCTTTTTTTGCTTACAGTAAGTTGCACAGAGGATGAAAGTTGGCTTCTTCTCCGTGGTAACAATATTTCACAGCTCCTACCTCCTCCCTGAAATAAGATGAATGGGACTGTTTCTCAGGTTAGTCTGAAACAGTTACCATCAGTTGCCAGCACAATTGTATGATGCACACGTTAATGTTTACAGCTATGTGGATTCAAGTGATTCTGATTTCTATAGAATCAGTCTATATGTGATGGCGAAGAATTAGCATGCTGGCCTTTGTGGAGCTGTGGAGATGATTTGTAGCCTCGGTGCTTATAAGCTGGCAGCTGGACTGATGTATGAAGCATCGCCTTCACTGCTTAGATGTTACGGACGTCAAGGATTTTAACTTATGCCCTGCAGAGTTCTGGACCTTCTCTGAGCTTTCAGCAGCTCTCAGTTGAGTGACGTGGGCCTGTGGCCCTTCTGCCCTCCTCAGTCCTCCTCAGAAAATGCCACAGGAGTGAACAAGCATGCATAAGAAAGAACAGTAGCGCTTTACATTAACTGCACCTTCATAATGCTTTTATAATGCAACCATAGAACATTTAGTAACGCTTTACATTAATTGCATCTGCATAATGCTTTTATATTGCATTCATAAAACATTCAGTACACCTTCTTAATGTATTCATTAAGTATTCATAAAACATTCAGAAACATCATGTAAGTATACCTTAACATCCTAACATCCCTTAACTGCTGTAATATACAGACGCTCCTCTACTTATGAACCTTCAACTTACGAACTTTCAGACATACGAATGAAGAGGACTGCAAGTCTAATATGCATTCATTAGGTTCCCATTTCCTGTCTGCAACATCAAAGTTTGTTCTGCGTGCCAATTCCGCCTAGTACAAATTCTGGCCGTTACTCCTGCCGCACACCAGTGTAGCGTGCTTATTCCCAGCATTCCAATTCTGTACTTGCGTATCGACAAGACGTGCTTTCTTGAGATGAAAGTTTACTTAGTATTTATTGTGAAATATTCTGTGCATCCATTAACCATTTTTGTTTTATGTATCATTAATAATGTGTTTTAGGATAAGAAAACATGTGTTGACTTTATATCATACTGTCATGCCCTGGTCGTCCAAGCTTCCTGTGTGCCATGCCCCCTCATCTACCTCGTGTGGAATCCCCGTGTTACCAGCTGTTTCAAGTCATGTTGAATGTTGCTGTGTATTTAAGTCCGCATTAGAGTTGTTCCTCATTTTCATGTTCCTGAGTGTGTTTCCCTGAAATAAACCCCGTGTTCACCTAATTTCACCGCTCCTGTGCTGCTTCCTCGCGTCGAATGTGTGACAGAATGATCGGACTCGGGAAACATACTCTCACACGGACTTAAATACACAAGACTAATTAACACAACCAGAAACAGCTGATGACACAGGGATTCCACACGAGGTAGCGAGGGGGGTGTGGCATACAGGAGGATTGGCACAAGCAGGGCATGACCCATGCATGTAGATTTAAGTACCCTTAAAATGATGTTGAATAACGACTTATGAACATTTCAAGTTATGAACAGCCGTTTGGAACGTATATCGTTCGTAAGTAGAGGAGCGTCTGTACATTAATAGCAAACATTATATATTAATAACAAACATTATAATTTTATAATCATGTAATGTTTGTTATTAATGTACTGTACATTAAAGGTCTTAAGGGATGTTAGGATATTGAGGTGTACTTGCATGCTGCTTATGAATGTTCTATGAATGCATCATGAATGCATTATGAAGGTGCACTTAATGTAAAGCGCTACTGAACATTCAGTGCACCTTCATAATACCTTTATAATGCATTCATAGAACATTCATAAGTAGCATGTAAGAATACCTTAACATCGTACCATACCTTATCAGCCTTAATGTACTTTAATAACAAACATTATATGATAATAACAAATGTTACATTATAATGCTTGTTATTAATTTAAATTACAGCTGTTAATATATGTTAGGGTATTAAGGCATACTTACATGTTGCTTATGAATGCTCTATGAATTCATTTTTAAGGTGCACTGAATCTTCTATGAATGCATAATGAAGGGGAAGTTAATGTAAAGCGTTACCAAATGAACATCTGAAGATTACCCAAACATGCACCATCTTATCTACATTTCTTTGCTACAGTTACCTGGTCCCCTTATTCAGAGCGATTTGCATAATTAGCTTGATCAGCAGCCATTTTTATATGAAGTGACTTACAGTGCTTTTATGGATTCCCATTTGTACGGCTGGGTATTTGCTGGAGCAATTTTGTTTAAGTACCTTGTTCAGGGGTACAATAGCAATTACCTTCATAGCCAGTGCACTAGGAGCTTAACTAGCTGAAGGGCCAACTTTTGTGTGTGCAGGTCACAGAGTACAACAAAAACAGACGACAAAGGCCATTAGCCCATGACAGACATAATTACCTTTTATCTTTCCCCTTAACCTTACCTGTAACTGAATGCCGTTAAATCACCAAAATTAATCATAAGCCAAGGAACATGGATTCTGCATAACTTAGCTAAAATGTTTAACTGTAAAAAAATCTAATAATTTTTCTTACGTGTTTAGCAGTTCCTGGTAGTGTTATATCATTTACCAAAGGAACTAACACAGTTCTCGAAAAAAGCTGATGTGATTCTCAAAATGTCAAGCTGTATCCCTAAATCATCACAAATTCATGCATAACCAAACAGATCCACAGCTGAGTGGTTATTCTTCAAAATCAAATATTTACATTAAAACAAAGTACAGTCATTGGAATTGTTCCAAATCCATTGTAAAGGAGATCACCGCTCTCAAGGTGATTCATATGTTATTTCAATACAATGGAAATATACAGTATTTGTCTTATTGAAATGTGGATGCAAATTTACTGGAATTTTCATGCATTTGATTTTTTCTGGATTTAACAGACTACTTTAAGTATACAGTATATGGATTAAAGTAAAAGTCAAAGTAAAATAAAATCTAGGAAGAAAGCTTCCTGTTGGACACGCAAAACAAATGAAGAAAGGTGCTTACACCAGACCTTTCACTTCAGGTTTGAGGGGTGATATTGTTACTGTGGTGTTCAGGTGAAACAGTGACAGAGGCATTTCACACAATTTGGCGTTCTTGCATGCCTCTAGGTCTAATGTGCTTTGACCTCTGACCTCTATCCCTTTTTACATGCATATTTTCGCAGTTTGCCACATTGCAGCCTAAAACGCAAAACCTTCATTACACTGCCTGCCATGTTCGACCATCCAAAACGTGAGAAGATACGTGAGGTGTTTAAATGTGCAAAGTGAAAATAAATACAAGAAACAATTTGGAATAGCTGGACTGATAATTGTAAAGTTTAAAAACTCCATTTACATACTTGGCAAGTTAATAGACACAATTGTTTTTGTTAAAGTATGGAGCTGCTTTGAAACAGTCATCAAGTTATTTTGTTTTTCACATATCTGCAGTTTAAATAGCACTGCATGATTTCTTTCACTGCTGTAATTGTGAAGAAAAAGCGAAATTGGGCTGTAGTCTGCATGCCCTCCTGGGTGCTGACTTGATGATGGGAAGCTGATGGTCAAAAATCCCACACTGCTTTGTTTGAAACTGGCAAATGAATGCTTGCCTGTCACTGTATAGTTCATGCCGATTGAAGGATGCACTTATTCATTTCAGCATCATTACTCCTGGAGCACAAGAAAGCAGTGGGGACCAATGTGGTGAGGGAATGGGGAGCACACGACAATTTTACATTTATGAATCTTATATCCGTTTATCCTTGTCAGGGATCCCGGAGGGGCTACAGCCTATTCTGGGCTGTGGAGGGCAAAAGGCGGCAGACATAGACACCATAGATATGGATTCATTGCAGGATACACACTGTAACACACACAATCACACACTATGGGCAATTAAGAGGTGGCAGCCATAGACACCATAGATGAGGATCCATTGCAGGATACACACTGTGACACACACATTCACACACTATGGGAATTAAGAGGCAGCAGCCAGGGTGGAAAAACCGGTGTTTCTAGAACAAACATATGTGTAAAGAGGGTGAGAAGATGCAAACTGCTTCTACATGAGGAGCTGAAGGTGGGATTTGAGAATCTAAAATTGTTGGTATGATTTCATCAAATTACCCCCCACCCTCCTTCTTCTCCAAAAAAAAACATAATTCCTTTCAGTGACTCAGAGGGCTTTTCTTTTTCTTTTTTAATTGCCAGTGGACAATAGCAGATGTGACTGTGGTATTCCAGGGAATGTAGGGGAATCCAGGGAAGCATTTCTGTCTTCCGCAGCCGCCCCCCCCCCCGATTTGCCACAGAAGGCCGTAAATGAGGTCTTGTACAAACACTCTGGAAAGCGGTACAGAATCTATGATTTATTCACATCTTTTAGACTGAATTGTTTATGTGACAAAGAGCGCTTTTAACTTCCTCATTAAAGCGGCTTTAAGTTATGACACGGTGTGGGCTTTTAAATGAACATTTAATTAAAACCGAATGACTGAAACTGGCGATCATTTGCACTAATTGAAAACATTTTGAGATGATTTATATATTTTCATATAAATGTATGACATAACACTAGATCAAACATTGTTGTTGGCAGAAACTTTTCTAATAAAGAAAAAAAAAAATAGCAACTTAAACTGCGGCAAAAAAACGAATGCGGATTAATGTGCGTTTACAGGAGTCGTCGCTTTCTGGGAGCTGGGGGGGATTAGTCTTGGTAGTGAAGCAAAGACTTGAGCAAAAGAACACATAGAGCAAGGGGCTTTAGGAGAAAAACACCGAAATTAAAAACAACAACAACTGAAAAAGGCACGAGTGTCACGTGTGAGTCAGACGAATGGGATGCATGCATCCTCATTGGCGTGGACCTTGCACATAATTACATCATGTGTGGGTAAACAGTGCACAGAGTGAACGTGTCACGCCCCGGGCAGGAAGGAGGACCCTGTCTGCGACTGCCTGCACCTCAAGGCCTCCCCGGTGTGGCTGTTCCATTAGCTCTGCCCCTGAGGGTGTCCTTTTCATGTATGCCTGCACGAAGCACAACGGCGCCCCCAGGAGGAAGCCACAGCTAGGTCTTACATTGCCATTTCCTTAGTAATGAAGCTGTGTGTGAGATCTCCTCTTTTTCCCTCTCCTCCGCTCTCCATCCCTCCGCTACCCCGCTCACGGGCGAGGAGCCCATTCACCGAAGTGCTCCGAGGGCCCTGATTAGTCCTTGCTCTTGCTCGCAAAAGCACACAATGCCACTCTGCTCACAATAGTGTCACTGTCCCATTTTGGCCTCTAATGGAATCCCCATCATGCGTGTCCCGGCCTGGAGAGGGCTTGAATGGCATTCGGGCAGATAGAGAAAAACACTCTTCCGTCCGGTTCCCCATTATGAGAGTTTTCTAGAAGCTGGTCCGATAGTTTTACAGCCCTTGCTGTGGTTTTCGAATGAGAGTTTGGGATCCATCCATCTTCCAGATATTTATCCTAAGCCGGTGGGACAGATGATGATAATAACTGATAATGATAAAAATAATAATGAAAAATGAACACAGTGGGTCCAATCGGACACCGCCGTGCTTAGCCTGGAGGTCTGGAATTTAATATCTGCGGTCAGCCTTGCTCTTTGCACTGGGCCCTCCAACACCAGGAGCTGATGTGGGGGTGGAGTGTGTTCCTGTGGCCACCCTAGGCTG
The DNA here is from genome assembly GCA_026777045.1 of Hyperopisus bebe. Taxonomy (NCBI): domain Eukaryota; kingdom Metazoa; phylum Chordata; class Actinopteri; order Osteoglossiformes; family Mormyridae; genus Hyperopisus; species Hyperopisus bebe. Next base: position 3,910,703 of record JAODJW010000002.1, read on the forward strand.
ACTGTGGGAGAGGGGAAGGTGGGGGTGACTAACTCCGGCACCTGAGGTTCTGCCCTGGGGTCCAGTGGCCCCATGATTTGGTCAGAAGGATGGGGTGGCGGTATTCTGCAGGTGGGGCAGCTCAGCTAGAGCACCATGACGTTAATGGCACTGGTCTTACTATCAAAAGAGGCCGTTTGCAAATCCTGCAGAGGTAACTGACATCGTGCCTGTTAGCAAAGCACTCGTTTCAGCTTTCTGGTTGCAGCGTTATCAGCTGGAAGCATTGAGATCGGCTAGCATACGAATGAGGAACGAGAATTGTTAATATATATATTTTTTAATAGTAAGCTGTGTGTCAGATGTGTGAGATAAAAGCTTCTGCTAAATAAATAAATAGGGCAATTTGAGATCTGTCAGTAGTGTGAACCTTCTCTGTCCATTTTAAAGGTTGCCGAGCAGCCAGATCCCGTTAAAGTGTAATCTCCACAGTAGCCACTAGAGGGCACTCTGGCATTTCCTCAAAGCCATTTGGAGTGTTTGGAAAAAAAAAAAACAGCTCCCCGTTAGGCATAATTTTCTTGGTCAAAGTATAAAATGTTTTCCGCATAATGTGCGCACACATCATCTCCTCGCAGGAATAATATCAGTCCTGCGCATATCTCATTTATGTGAAAGGAAATAACTGATATAAACAAAAATAGTAAATATGCTGTCTTTGTCATTATCAGTACTATTATGTTAAACATAAGGCATTTTATAGGGTTTCCATTGCTGTATCCTTTATTTTTTAAGGAAGGTAAAGAACTGGAAGAAATGAAACAGAAGATGGGAGGTAAAATATTTACATTTCTTTTATACCACCAAGAGTGTGCATGTGATGCTAATGAAGGGACTACAGTTCCATTGCTGCTAGTGGGCTGTTGTTCTGGTCCTACAAGTGGTAGAGCTCTGTCCTTTGGTTTCCGGGTGAATCGGAACCCGATGGGATCTGACATTTAGGTGACCCGATTGTCAGCAACAGCTCAGGCCTCCAGCCGGGCTCACGTCAACATGACATATTGGTCAGTGTTTGTAATCGTATTCCCTACCATGATCTATGGTTAAGCTGAGTGGGATGGGTGAGAGGTTATGTATAAAGTGCAGGAAGAAAGGGATTGAGGTGGCTGTGTTTTTCGGAGGGCAAGGCTCAGTGAATGCTGATTTTAGAATAACGCAAATGCTCCAAGGCGCCTACAGTACCTATAGCTAGAGAGTGGGGTTAGGGTTTCGTGCGCACATCTGGGCTTGTGTAGAGGTATTAACGGTACTTCACTGAAGCCTGACTTAGACTCCTTGATTAATTTCCCCCTGCCTCTAGCACTGGTTAGGAGACAGTATGGTGTGGGTTCTAGTGATATACCTGAAAAAAGAAAAAAAAAGCTAAAAAATATTCTCTCAGGAATGCTGCGTTTTAAGGGCCATCCATGCTTACGTGGGCTAAATGAGCCTGTTTTGGGTTGAGGAGAAGGAAGGAGAGCTATATTTAACTGGGCGAAAAGGAGAGTAAAGGACGGTACATAGCTATATGGGGGTGCAGACGTAGCGAGTACTCACGATCGGCCTACACCTCTTTTGCAGGAACGGGAGAAAGACAGGCGGAGCAGGGCTGGTCTGTAGTTGGGACTGAAATTTGCAGCCGTCCTCCCCTTCCCTACAAATATTTTAGTGTGTCAGACGACAAACGCAGCGAACGCTAGGTGCTCAAGCACTTACACAGGGAAAGCAAACACACAGACACATAAACAGGAGCGAACCCACACCGGGCTGTTTAAGATGCACTCAGTATCCGCCCCACGTCTGAGCTAATAGCTGTTCTTGTTAATTGGTGCCCCGAACATAACACGTCCCTTCCAATCCTTCTTTTTATGAACCGGAATCGTTTATGGTAATTTCCCCCTCCGAACTCCCCCTTCCACCCCTCCAGCCCATGCCAGCTCTTCTGTCCGCTGCAGTGCACCGTGGGTAAAGATGGTCAACACGGGTTACTGTGGCCTTTGGTGGAGATGTGTCACAGTGCTCGGGCCTTGGGCACATCTGCCCTTGGCAGGGCTCCAATTAAAACCATAAACCGGCTAATAGAGGCCAGATGGAGAGCAGCTGTTGTACTGGGCGAAGAAGGACGCCATAACAGTGAATTACTCCCTCCATTGTTTTACAGCAGGCAATGATTCCGCTCAAAGGGATCCTAGCATACGTTCAACCGGACCAAAATGAGTCTGTACCGTATTCAAGGTAGCACACGTAATAGGGTGGGGCACAGTATGGACGAGATGCCAGACTGTCGCAATTCTCTTATACACTTATTATTATTATTAGTGAACCTGTAGGTCAGGATTTCTCAGTCCAGGCTGTGGGAAGATGGGGTTTTGGGGGAGGGGTTGGTTAATTTTAAAAACAAATGACCAGCGATGTGCATGTCTCTGGCTGCATATGGAAAAAACAGAAAAGCTAAACTTGTTAAATCTGGCCCAGCGATTAATGCTCCACACCCCCCTCCCCAGCCCCC
>JAODJW010000002.1:3933660-3957424 GCA_026777045.1 Hyperopisus bebe
AAGGGGCTCTGCCCACCTGTGTAACTGTACATCACTTTAGGTAAAGTCATCTGATAAATAACTAAATTCGATACTGGGCATTTTGCAGAATGGGAAGCTGCACAAAGTTTAGCACCCGACTGTCATGCGACTAATACATTTTAGGGTTCAAATCCTTTAATTTAATACAGGACTATGTGCCAGTGTTGGCTGTATTACCTACAGTGCTCACAGAAAGTCTTGGGAAGCTTGTGGAAATGTTGCACATTTATTGGTTTCGTAACAAAATTCCATTATATTTAACATATCTGCACATATCTTCCACATGGCCATTGTCTTTTTATTTATTGTCAGAATTATTTTGAGTGACTCATTCACTTCCTTTCTTGCTATTTTGCTATTAATTGCAGTTGTGATTACTGGCTCCCAAAGGGATATTAAACACAAATGTTTGGTATTCTATGTTACTGCAAAGGTGTTAACTAATTAAAAAGCACCTAATGAGATTGCTTATGAATGAACTTTTCAACTTATAAGAACTCTTTAGAATTATAATTTGGTTCTCAATTTATTGCTTATTGAAATTAATGTTTTATTTAATACTACTGGTTGTTTCAAATGTGATATATATATATAAATATAAATTATATATATATATAAATTAACATAATAAGAAATCTGTAAATCGTACATAACTCTTGGCGGCCATTCTACTATTTTTATTGATATGGCAAATATGGCCCCATCACAATAATACATACATGCACAAACAGGCACACTTATGGGTGACCGTGTAGCTCAATCTTGGGCCTAATCTGGCACCCCACGCAAAACGTACAGTATTTGTGCGGGTAGCGGGGCGGACGGACGGCATGGGAACGTCGTGCAGAGCTGCACCCCAAACATCCCAGGGATTAGCCGAAATCAGGCAAGCACAGACGTTCGGGGGAATCAAGCCGCTCCGTGGGAGAGGGAGAGCGAGAGGAAGAACAGGCCACATAAATAAAAGAGAGGCGGCACTGCTAAAAAGAATCATCCGGAAGCATTGATCTCCTCTCCAATTAGGCATGCTTGTGTCTTAATGAAAAACGCTGAGTGTACGCAATGCCCCGGCTGCATGTGAGATTAAGGGCAAAGGGGGGGGGCATCCTTTCCAGCTGTCCTGAGCCAGCAGAAGCAGAGCACCCACCCTCCACCAGCACAAACCCCTACCTTTTAGAAGCAAGCGCCTTCCGTGCATTTCAGAGCTCATCCAGGGTCATTAATTACAGAGGGACGTCTCAGGGATTGGATAATAGGCCCGTCCGATTAGACGCCACTGCCGTGCTCCACTGTCGGCTAAGCATTCTGGGCCGGGAACGATAAGGTGTTTGATCCCGGGAAAGTGTCAAGTCAGTTGAAATAGGATAACAAGTTATTTCCTTTGGGTACAAAAGGATTGTTTTTTTCCATCAGCATTTTTTTTAAGTGGCAGAAGGAAAAGAATAAAAGGATAAATTGGATTTCTGAAAGGACACACTGCTGATACACAAAATGCCCACAACCCTGTTGCGTGAAAATTGTTAACAAGCCACGGGTTACTCACTGCAGAGCAGGCGTTTGCAACCTGGAGCGCGAGATAGAAAGAACAGGTGTAAGCTCATCATATCTCAGGGACAGACCAACCCCAAACTCTCTGTGAGGATGGGGGACAGGACTGCCAGCTGAAGGTGGGCAGGTCCTGGGCGATGAGCCCATTTTCCACTTTGTCTCGAGAACACAGCGAAACACAAAGAACTTTTGTTTAGCTCGGCTAAGCTCGGCAACATTGCCACTTAAATCGCCTGCTCTTTCCCTTTGTCTCTCCTGATATTGCTTTTGTACCATCAAGACTTAGGCTTCCACACTGTGACAGTAAACTGTAAATCTTGTTGTTAACCGCTTGAGTTTTAGGAACAAACAAAACTTTGTAACCTCATTTTGGGTCTTTGTCGAGGTTACCCTCGTCTCCGCAAATTCCGTCCCTGTGGTAGGTACCGTTTCGATTGTCCTCGTGGATGCTGACTATGATGCTGTTGTGTTTTTTCTTGTAGTTTCTCCCTTAGATATTTTGGTGGTTGTCCTTGTAGTATCCCTTGTGGGTGTTGTTAGTTTTCAATATCTTTTTGGCTATTTAAAATTTAATTCTGACCAAAAGTAAATATAGAATTCATCATCACTGGACTCCGTTTTACATATCTAATCTATATTATGTGCGCCTCTGTTTTCGAACAATATTATTCTGTATTCTGTAAGTATATTGTACGCTTCTATTCTGCTTTGTATTGGAAGTATATTTACTGGAATAATTTTGCCTTCTTGCGATTGTTGGTATTTATCTGACCACACTGTGAACACGTCTCCGTTCAATCAGCAAAATCAACATCACTTTTCTGCCATATTTTCCTTATATGCATTTACTGACACCTTTCTGCACTTTAATCATGTCCCCAGAGTCTTCAGTACTGTATGAAGGTTAAAAAAAAATAGAATAGAAGAAATAGAATAGTCAGAATAGAAGAACAATAGAAGATGCAAAAGTGTTCTTTGGGTTTTCATCTGCCAGCTGTGGCCCACTTACTTAGGAATAATAAAGCAAAATTAAATTTTATTTCTTAAAAACAACTCAAGTTTAGTGTAAGCGTCAGAATAAACAGGGGATCATATGGAGTTTGCATGTCCCTTCTGTCCTCACATGCATTTCTCAGGTTTCTCCCCGCAGTCCCAAAACCACGCAGCGAGATGAGCTGCCGTCTCTAAGGGCTCCAGTGTTTGTGCATCCCGCAAAGATCTGTGTGCCCCTGTGCTTCCTGGGACAGACTCCAGACTTACAACCAAGGCGGATAGGAAGACCAAGTTATTAATTTCATATTAAATGTACAAGTCAAAGTAAAGTTCAGCAGGCTAAAAGTAGCAAATCAAACCACAAGTCAAAATGCGCTCATATTTAAGCAGGGACCTGAATTTAAAATGTTGCCCTTCAATGAACAAAAATATAATAATGACCACATACACTGTAAAATCTTTAATTATATGTTTAAAACATTTTATACTAGATTTGATTTTTATAAAAATTACAGTTTATATAAAAATAAAAACTAATATAGTTATAGTATTTTAAAATTGAATTAAACATAGGCATAGTAATTATTTTGCAGATGGGGCTTAATTTGTGGCAATAAATCACATTAATTGTGGCATCACTTGAGGTTATTTGCCACAATAAAGCAGGAGCTGACTGCTCAAAAGAACTATAAAAATGAGTCCTGTTAAATGTCATTGGATTGCATAAATCTGGACCATCCTGTCAATCTCTGAAGGCTGTGAAATTACAAGGCTAATGGTCCTGCCATGATGAACTGCACTTATCTGTCTTTGCTTCATTATACAGACTTTAAGCACTAAAACTCTCCTTGTAGTGCAGTGCTCATTACCTGCCATTTAGGTAAAATGCTCTAATTAAAGCTTGACATTATATTTTATCACTGTCCTAAGCTCAGTTATGTATGCACATGGTATGACTGCTTGGTGAAGTAGCTTGATGCATTTACTTTTACATTTCACACTTTATATGCCTAACTGGTGATAACACAGCCAACAAACACAAAACAGCTGAAAAATGGTGACACAATGGGGCTTATATATCCATCATCCATATTTTGCATCCATGCCATATTTAACCCATAGGGTCACAATAAATCTGGTGCCTGTCCCAGGCAGCACAGGAAGTGCTGTAAGGGGACACCATGGATGGGATGACAGTCCATTACAAGGCACACATGCCCCAATACACAACAGACCATTCAGATACATCGATTAGCGTAGCGTAAGCAGAGGAAACCAGTGCAAAAACACAGGGAGAACATACAAACTGAACTCACACAGAGCCAAAGTTCGAGCCCCCAGCCAAAGCAAGTTTACCTGGGCTGTGTCTGCATCCCCATCTGGGCAGATGAAAATGCTATTTGAACATATTAAGTTCAATAAAATGAAATTATATTGTAAAGCTTTATTCGATAACGTGGCTTCGTCATAACAATGTGCAATAATTGTTTTTAGCAAATGTATTTACTGTTGTTTTTTTTTAAAATAATAATAGATGTATTTCTCTGGATGAAGTGCATAAGCAATAACAAAGTAAACTAAAAAATGTGATCAAAATCTTTATTTGATAATTTAAATGTACACACATTCTGTTAAAGTACCATAATTTGAATTTTATTTGATTTGATTGAATTTGGGTATGGCTACATACTGTATGGTTAAATAGTACTTGATTTTTTAAATATGGCATATAAATGAAACTTTAAAATGTATCAATATTGCTTATCACTACAAGTAATATTCTTGCTTATTTATTTGTAATGTCCCTGTGAAAATGCATTAAAATACATTATTCATGGACGGCTACTTACACACATCTGTCATGTGGCCAAGTTTAGCTAGTCAGTGAAGTTTTGTCAGCAGTACGGTAAGTGAAATGCGTCAAAATACAAAAACAGTACAGAAACCATGGCGTCATGCATGAATATCTCAATTGCTCAAGAAATCAAAAATCGGTTAGATCTACTAACGGAAATTATAATTAACATTAACAAGCTGATAAAAACATTATTTTTTAGCACAAAACAGACCTTTTATTAAATTGTTCACTTTGAATCTTTTGCTAAATTTTAGAACATTAAGGAAACAAGGTTAACATTGATGGAGGCGGAGCTGGGATCCGTTTATATTCAAACCCTATTTGCGCCCCCTGGGGGAAAAGCCTGGAGTTATCTTTGCCCCCATCCTTGGTGATGTGCGGACACAGTGTTACCCGGACAGCCATTGTACAATAGTGCCGATGTTAGTTAGAAAACAAGCCAGAAAACAGATTGAGCAGTGTTTTATTATTTCGGCTGTTCATCAAACTTCCAGTGAAGAATAACATTGTTGATAATTGGAATTCATTGCCTGATGAAACAAGTTAATAAAAAAAGTAAAATAAAAGAAATTCTGCTGCTACAAGAATGATCCTGATAAATCACGTTGAATTGTTCTGCGGCGTTCCTCCCCCCTTCGACGCCTCTGTGTTCTGGGGCTGCGGTCCCATTCTTTGGCAGTTTCCAGAGGCTGGGGGTAACCAGGGCTTTAAGACTGTATGCTACTCAGAGACCCCAGAGTGACACAGCTTGCGGGTTTTGGGCTTTTTACACTGAGCTCGGTCCATTAGCACTCCATGGTAGTGGGCCCTGGCTTTGATCTCTCAAACATCCATTGATTATTCTGGAATGTTCCCTGAGAGAAGCCTGCTGGAGTGTCCACAAGAGCACTTTGTACATCCATGTTAATGGTTTCCTGTGCTCTGTTCTCATAGTCATGCTTGCATTATAACACAGTCTAAGGGACTCAGAAAGTAATTCACATTTCCGATTCATACAGCTCAGAGGAGAAGCAATTTGTTTCTCTCGGTATACATATTCCTGTTTGGGAAGGCTGATCTTACTGAGGTGAACTGGGGAGAGCACCGTATGTGAAATTCTATAAAGGAGGGCAGCGTTAGACTGGTTGTGACCCTACAACTCAAGTAATAAATTTCAATTTTTGCAAAGACTAAGAACTTTGGGGTAACACTTTACTTGACAGGACACAAATAATATCGTATTATATTATTACTTATGTATTAATTAACCACAAACTAAGTCTTACTTACATACTTATCTCATTTTAATTCATCGTTAACAAATCGTGATACATGTTTTATCTCAAGCAGTTACTATATTTGTTACTATATCTAATTCTGTAAGCCTTTGTGAACAACAGAAGGAACTACTAAGGAACTACAGTAGTGAAGAAACAAGTCGACAAGTGAAATACTGACCATGTTTGTTCATCATTAACAAACTGTGATGCATCTTTTGACATAAGCAACTATATTTGTACATGATTTGTTCATAGTTTGTACTTCAGTAGTAATTGAATTATCACAAGTATTTTGTGCCAAGTCAAGTAAAGTGTACAGAAATAAGGAAATGACCAGGTATTGCTCCAGTGAGCTCATTATACTCTTTAAATGGACCTTAAGCATGTGGCTTGATTTTTCCAAGGTTTACTCAGGTTCTACTTGCGTTAGTCATGAGAGGGTATAGCCTTATTGTTTGTATACCATGACTAAGAGTATAAATTAAACAACGAAAATAAAAATAACATTTTTACTAAGCCATCACCACACAGTATTCTGTGAGTACTCAGTGAGGTCAATATGCAAATTATGGAATAACAGAAAAATATACTGAGAAATTTAAATAAATATTTAAGTATAAAACTTGCCAGACTGAAGAGGCTGGGAAAATGAGCATTATCAGATTAAGGAAATAGATTATATCTGGGCTTCTTTAGATTCTAAGTAAATATGAGAACCTCTCCAGAGAAGATATGTATAAGGCTGTGTAATGTTTGTCTTATGTACACCACATTTTTAAAATATACAGGACCATAAGCAAAGGGCATGTGTTCCAAAAAAAGACTTACTAGGCAGTAAATTGGTTCTAATCCGACATTCTACTCAAGCCTATTCAGTTTAAATTCTCGCTGCAAATTATGCACATTTTATCTAAGAATTTCTGGACAGTGCTCAAAATACTCCCGTGACCCTGTGCAGGATAAAAAGTTAGAAGATGGATGGATATGCGGATGGATGCTCAAATTATAGTACTTTAATAGAATGTGTGCAAATTTACAGGCACCTGGGCAACTGTCACAAAACTTGATTAAAGAAAAAAGGTGGTGTGAGTTTGGTGGTGTGAGTTTGGTGATTAATGAAGAGTGGCGATACCCGATGTTATGTTATTGATAGGTCAAATGCTCACTAACTGCGCCTGTCCAGTGATATGCAAGAGGTTAGCCTGCATCTCCATGAACACCAACAGCATTTCTGGGTTTGCTATACCTAAGTCCTAGGCTATAAATACTAAAAACTAAAACCCAAAGGTCCAAAGTCCACTGCTTTAGCCATTAGTCTGGTGAGTCTATCCGCTGGCACTGCACTTAGGGGATTCATTATGTGTGAGTTCATTGCTTGTAAAGTCATGGGACCCATAGATTCTAACTGTGTGTCTTATTGGCTAACTTAATTGTGAACCCTTGACCCCACCCCCGGACGAGTTGGGTGCTGGATGGACGACAGGGGCTAATTGGAGAGAAATTGTAAATGTAGGGTACAACTGAAGTCTATAGCCTAGTGGTGACAGTCGCTCCATCCCCCCCAGTTAACTTTAGACTAGGACAGTGATAGTTGTCTGACAATTGCACAACAGCTCCCCATCTCCATGGACTAGAAGAGGGAGGTGGCACAGGATATGAAGACTCAACCTGCAGGGATCTCATCTCATCTCATTTCATTTCTACATTCTCCTAATCGGCAGTATGAATGACTGACAGCCTGCCCCTCCATCCCCCACCATACAATTGGACAGTAGCCCTGTCCATTTGACAGCTTGGTTTAACGAGACAGCTCCTATCCCATGACTCAGAGAGTGGATTGTTCTTTTCAGAGAGGCTCATTTTAAACATGCTGTGTTGAACTGACGCCGTCAGCGTCTCCTTACAGTTGGCGAGTTTTGAGAGCTTAACCTGTGGTCAAAGCCCGTTGGTGCCTCTGGGCCATACGCATCACGTAAAGAGTCCTCTTCTCCTAAATGCAATGCATTGTGGGTGAGAAATCACTCCGGGGACACTCTCCTAATTTAGGTGTGTGTGCATGCGCAGGCTCTTTGCATTCTTAGCACACGATACAGATTGAGATTGAGTATTAGTGCTCTCATGTGTAAATATATCCCCCCTTGCACAGCCAGCTAGTATGGGGATGACTGGCTCCCCTATAGGAATCTGTCTGCCCAGCATTGGCAAGCTGATTGATCTGTTCCTAATGTTTCTTCACAGTTTCTATTTAATGAGACAGTAATAGCCCATGGTCAGTGAGGAAATGAGTATGGCAGAACAGAAGCAGATATGTGTGTTGAATATGCAACCAAGGTGTGATCAATCCAGCAGTGCCTTCACTGGCGGCAGAGAAATGTTATGGTTAGATAAGTAACCTTGCCTCACTGAATGGAGAGTATATAGTGCGAAGCGTTTATAAGCCAAAATACTATTTCACTATTTCTTGCTGGCATAATCTTTCAGGGGGACAGGCTTCAATCCAACATAAAGATATCTGACAGCTTGCCCTGGCATAATTATTTACTTGCAAATCCAACGTTAGTTAACTAAACAATTAGCCTTCACAGAGAAAGCTCCAACCACATGTTGGTTGGCTCCGTAACTTGGCAGCTTTAGGTCATTGTTTTCCTCCCGTTTGGCGACATTGGCAGCTGTCAGCTCGAATTTGAGAAAGACACAAGAATATCCCTAAGACAGAATTTGCTTCGTAGCCCACAGAAAACAAGAACCCTGGAACGACAGGTGACAGATAGAGTTTCCGGGAAAGACCCCAGCCGAGGGATCACTCCCGTAGGCATGATGTAGCCTCACGCTAATGCGTAAAGCTTTCATATAACAGTTTACTGATGGCCACAGGAGCCATTTAAAAGGGATAGGGAACACGCTGTGAGTAACACCTGCTACTGCATGTAGTAGAAGCTCAAGGCAAAGAGATTAATAGCCAGTGCAAACACTGTAAAGCTAGTCAAGCTAGCGGATTCGCTTGGTGGCTAATAGTCTTGCTACACATATAAACTGGTGTCTTACTCTCAGCCTTAACAAAACAAAGGTATTTAGTATCTGAACCAGCTATTTTTTAGATTAAAAAAACTCACAATATGTTGCTAAACTTTTTCTTCGTGATGTAAAGAAATTGATTAAATTTAATATGCATATAAATTATGTTCTATTTCCCATTAAAATAGCACTCACAACAAAGATGCTTAACTTAAAAAATATTCAAAGTGTAGAGAGATTTTTTTTCTCAGATGAGTGTAACATAAGAAATCAATAAAGAGAACATATTTCAGGTCCAGTTGCCCTACGATGCTGGGGAGAGACTCCTGGTTCCTTAACCGTGACCCGGGTATGTAGTTAAAAGATGGATATACTGTATTGATTTAAAAAGGAGCTCAATTAAATATTTAGTAGACTGTACTATTTTCTGCAAGATGCAGTATATTTTGGAATATGACATTTTAGCTAATGGTTTTCGTTTTTTGGAAAATGTAACTAATATGAAACAAATTTTAATACACAGAGTAAACAGCATTTTTGTCAGTAAGGTTAACTGTGTTAAATTAAACACATTATCATAAAGTAAGCTTGTAAATCTAAGGATCAGTAAAGACAGAAAAGGTGAATAATGTGCTGAAAATAATTAAGGTAACCTTCTCAAGTAAATGACATTTATTATGTTCAAGATATTCATAGACAAATAAAATTTTATATATTTCTTCCAAAATAATTTATTTGTTACAAGAGGAAGACCCTAACATACTAGGGTGGCAATAAACATGGAAGTTGAATATCTAAACACAGATTGTCCTTCCACAGATACAGTAATGATACCACACCGTGTTTTTTTCTTTCTTCGACGCCTTGACCAAACTGTTCACCTCCACAGCATTAAGAAAAATGCACAAAAACTGCACATTCCACAATGGAATCAGCGGAACAGCAACAGCCTTTAAGTTGCTTTAAGTGAAAGTTGATATGCCTGCAGATGACGCTTCGTGAACCTTGAGAGCTCCGAAGGGCTGTCATTGTGGGTTAAGGAGACACGATTCTCAGCTTCCATTTGACTCCTCTTTTCATTTGATTCATATCACTTTCATTTCCTGTTTTTGGCTGCAGCTGCCTGAAATAAAGCAGTAATTGTACAGCAGATTGAAATGTATGAAATGTAAAGTATTTAATCATCTTTAAATCATCTCTAAAATGTACTCTTAACAGTATATACACATTCATGAATATTAAAGAACTGCATTGCCAATGTGACAGCTAAACCCATAATGCTTGAATTTTTAATTTTGCATTTAATTAAAATGTAAATTTTAATGAAAACAACATATGAAATGATGAAATCATAAATTATTTGTATAAATATGACATCACAGCCATATCACTTTTGGCAGATATAATGAATCATTTGTAAATCATTTTTGAAAGGCAAAAAGTTTTGAAATATCTTTGCAACTAAGCACATAAAGAGAAATAAATCCATTTTTAATTGCACATAATTATTGTCCTTGTTATTCTTGGACAAGTGACTTTAAATATCAGCTTCTTAGAAGGCAAAATGTGCAAGCTAGTGTAAGTAAACATTAAATAAAAAGGCCTCGTTTTCTTTCGATCAACCTTCAAGAAACCTTCACTTTTTGCAATTCTGTATTCATTTTTGCAGTATTGCCCTATGATGAATTGATATCCTGTCCATAGTGCTCCCTGCCTTGTGCACTGTCTTCTCTGGGATAGCTTCATGGTTCACCTCATACTGAATAATCAGTTGTGGAAGATGGATTGATGGATTATGGCAAGGAGCTCAAAACTGAAAAATGATCCTTTTATATATCATGAAATTGCGAGGTCTATGTGGTGTTGGTGTGCCCTGCAGCCACATCATAAAACCATGATAGTGAAAGTCAATCTGACCTTGGTTGAGTGTGTGGTGCACGACGGAATCATGTGATCAGTTTGGTGTTTGTGTGCTAGTATTACATAAATGTGTAACCAATAGCAAGGGCACACAGATTAAGCTGCTGTTGGATCCAAAGCGAGAACATCACAGATAAGCATGTCACGCAGTACTCAGTAGCGCTCTGCTGCCTGTGGTCCATTTGATTCTGCTCATGACCTCTTTAGGGCAGTTGGAGACCAAGCCCTTCAGTCGCTGGTCTTTCCAGCTTCCAACCGACGTTTCCCACTGATTTTAGGGTTTAATCTCCATGAGCATGGATGCGCAAACCCTATGGTTTGTCACCGAGGCTTCAATGTGGAGCCGGGGGACCTCATTAGGGGCGGTCGGACCATTTTTGGTCACAAGGGACTGTCCAGACTTTGGGCAGCCATGGGGCTGCTTCTCCCGGAGACGGCGGCCGCACGCTGAGCCAGGCGAAATGCTGCAGAAGGATAAGGCTAGGGAGGACAGGACGGTGAGTCGCCGTAATGGGCATGCTGATGACAGGCCTCAGAAACACACCGCTGTCACTCAGCTGGCACCCACAGCAGGATATGATGTAATGGGCTGCAACAGATCCCTCATTACGCACCTCCCTCAAAACTTAGCTTCTAACTTAGGCCAACAGGAAATTACAGAGGTGGGAGAAGTCTGTTTCCTTTGGCGATGGCTGGAGAGATTAAGTATGGATCGCCCTTTCGCACACTGAATTATTCCCGATGATGAATTTGACATTGTCCTTCCCACCTCATGCCTCCCAGATGCTGATGCATGCCTTCAGTTGAGCCTTCAGGGAATGACCACTTAGTCCTAAACTCCCTCAACTGTGATTTTAGTCCTTTACTTCTGGATCACGGAGGTTTACTATTGTAATGCTAAAGTTTAAAAAATGTGTAGCGATGAAAAAAAAAAACAGCCAGTCTACTCCTCCCAAGGCATGGATTCACATCCTTTGGCGGAAAGAGCTATAATATCACTGTTGAGCCCCTTCAGCAAGGCACTTATTTCCAACACCACCAGGGACATTAGGGACTTATTTCCAACACCACCAGAGACATCTCTCACTTGTAGGCTACATATAGCACCAGGACACACCTACCCATAGAATGGTTTATTTGTACTATTCTCTACAATATAGAACATATAGAATAATTATAATGACATCAATGCTATTATGTGTATATATATGGAATTATATACCAACCAAAAAATTTAACAAAAAAATATATATTTGTTGGGGGGGTGGCCAGCTCTGTGGATTGGGACTCTGGTTCAAATCCCGTGGTTGGCAGAGTGATCCCTCATTTAGGCCCTTGAGCATGGCCCTGAACCCCACTTGCTCCATGGACTGGTTGACCCTACTTTCTCCTCTACACCAGTTTCAAGAGGTGGCCTCCTGGGATGCCTTTCCAGGTGTCCTGAAGAAGGTCCCACATATGCTGAGCACTCACTGTCCACTTTTCATTCATTCTCTGGTCAAAGTCCTCCAGAACCATCTCTACTGTGTTTAGGTCAGGTGGAGGTCATGTGATGCAACACCATCACTCTCTTTTGTAGGTGACTTGGTGTGTCCAAACTTTTGGCTGTCTAACATGTATGTCTGTCAGGGAGATCAAGATGGAATATACAAAGACTACCCAATTCCCAAAGGGATGAATGGACTATATCTTTTCTAATACATATAATAAAACTATTTTAACTTGCGAGCTGCGTCACAATTACCTAATGCATATTTTCTCATTATTACTTGCCGAAATGAGGGTTGACAATGCTTTTGTGTTTGATAACAGTGTTAATCTTTCTTGACATTATTTAGGATGTTTCCTGAATGAGTGATTATCCTGTCACCTGAACAAACCCTCGCTTCTCCACGCCGGCATTTGTCGCTGCATCTGCGACGACTGGAGGCTTCTTTGGTAGGAGGGCTTTGTTAGTTAATCCCAGCAGAGGCACAATAACAAAAAACCCATCCATGACACTGACATCATCATTATCTGTCTCTGACAAGAATGAACAGCGGCTTTGGACAACTTGGGATGCCAAGTGTGAGGCTGACTACAGCGGTGTTTCCCAATCCGGTCCTCGGGGACCCACAGACAGTACACATTTTTGCTCCCACCTGGAGCTGGAAGGGAGCAAAAATGTGAACTGTCTGGCAGGGAGCAAAAACATGGACCAGCTGTGGGTCCCCAAGGACTGGATTAGGAACCACTGCTAGAAAAGAAACTCCAGCTTCAATCAAATACACATTGGGACTATTCTCGACGAGTGTCAAACTAAATTCTAACAGATTACAAAATGCTTGAAAGTCTTCCAGGTGACACTGAAAAAGGACAGATGCGGGTTAAACCCAGCAGCATGAAGGAAAGAGGTTTCAGTCTTTCTTTTTTTTTTCCACTTGGCATACAAAACATATTTGGCAAATATCAGCTTCCAGTTCCAGAGGCAATACATCACAGGATGAAAATATAATATATTCGCATAATACATCAATCCATCCATCTTCTGAAATTATATCCAGTAAAGGGGCACTGGGTGCCGGGAGCCAATCCCAGACAGTACAGGGAACAAGCAACACTCTGGACATGATGCTAGTGCAGTGCAGGGTATACACACACGCACACACACACACAGCATACGGACAAAAGTATTGGGACACACCTCATTGAATTCAGGTGTTTCATTCAGAATCATTGCCACAGGTATATAAAATCAAGCACCTGGCCATGCAGTCAGGTTTACCAGCATCCGTGATAGAACAGGTTGTTCTAAAGAGAAGTGAATTCAAGTGTGGTACTGTAAGAGAATGCCACCTTTGCAATAAGTCAGTTCATGAAATTTTCTCCCTGCTAGATATTGCATGTTTAAATGTAAGTGGTATTATTGCAAAGTGGAAGCATTTAGGAACAACACAAAGTGGCAGACCACGTGAAGTAACAGAGTGGGGTCGCCGAATGCTGAGAGGAATAGTGCGTAAAAGTCGCCAATGCGCTGTTGATTCAATAACTGCCGAGTTCTGAAATTCCTCTGGCACTAACCCCAGCATAAAAACTGCAGTGGGAGCTTCATGGAATGGGCTTCCATAGCTGGGCAGGTGCATGCAAGCCTCACATCACCAAGCGCAATGCCAAGCGTCAGATGAAGTGGGGCAAAACACGCCAACACTGGACTCTGGAGCAGTTGAAACATGTTCTGTGGAGTGATGAATTACGTTTCTCTCTTTGGCTGAGAGACGAGTCTGGATTTGGCGGATGCCAGGAAAATGTTACCTGCCTGACTGGATTGTGCCAACTGTGAAGTTTAATGGACGATGAATTATGGAATGGGGTTGTTTTTCAAGAATTGGGCTAGCCCCCTTAGTTCCAGTGAAGGGAACACTTAATGCTTCAACATACCAAGACATTTTGGAGAATTGTATGCTTCAAACTTTGTGGGAACAGTTTGGGGAAGGCCCTTTGTGTTGTAGCATGATTTTGCCCCAGTGCACAAAGCAAGGTGAATAAAGACATGATTGGGTGTGGTCTTTGGTGTGGAAGAACTTGACTGGCCCGCACAGAGCTCTCAACTCCATCAAACCCCATGAACTAGAACGAAGATTGCAAGCCAGGCCTTCACGTCCAACATCAGTGTCTAACCTCATAAATGTTCTTCTGGATGAATGTGCAAAGATTGCCAATGACATATTCCAAAATCCTGGGGAAAGCCTCCTCAGATGAGTGGCAGCTGTTGTAACTGCAAAGTGGTACCAACTCCATATTGATGCCTTTGGATTAGAATCATAAAAGCTCCTGTAGATGTAATGACCAGGTGTCCCTATACTTTCCTCCACATATTGTGGGCCATTTTCAGACATGAATTAATTGCAGGTCTTTGGATAGTGGGAGGAAACCCACAGAACACAGTAGAACTCCCCACTCCAAGGTGGGATTTGGGGGGGGGGGGGCAGTGCCATCTAAGATACAATACTGGTTTGTAGGCACCCTTATAAATAATGCACTGTTCTGTACTAATATATTCTCAAAGTGACCAATCAGGGAAAAGGGGCACCTACCTAGGTAGACAAGGAGAATGGCTCACCTGCACAGCTGGACTTGGAGCACGAGCATCTGCACAAATCAAGTTGACGCATGCGCAGACAGCGGAGTGAGAATCAGCGCCGATGGGTGTGGCGAGTGTGCATCTGTGCCGAATGGAGTGAAGGAGGCCTGCACCTCTCACGCATGATAACCTCATTAGATACGAATCATCCAGCTTCATTACAGAAGCTTTGCTTTACAAGAATATGTCAGGGAGCCACTTTGGTAAGCCTAAAATCATCCTAGATAATCGTAAGAGGTGAGTGCGCTTTGGCTTTCCATGTTTAGGACTAAATGATTAGCTGATGTATGAAGTGCGGTTTCTCTGGAGGTTTGACGCTAAAGCCAACGTACATGACCGGTCGCTGGGAACAGGGGCTCAGAGGCCCGCGGCACAGACGGCATCTGCGCACGAGAACACTGACGTCAAGCAGCTGCGGGGAACAGAGGTGGGGGCCAGGCATCTGTGCAGACGAGGGGAGGGAGGAGGAGCGAATGGAACCGCAATTACAAATGGGAAGACAATTTTAGGCAAGCGCTCAGCTCAGGTGTGGAAAGCGTAGATGAATGGTGTGTTGTCACATTTTTAACACCTGCGATGTGGGATCATTAGCCTCCCTGGGCCCTCCAGCGAACACAAGCGGGACAGAATGATCTTCACCTGTAGCTGACATTTGCTGCTGACACACGCTCCGTCGCTGCCAGGTGTGGGCAGGAATCCGGCAGACAATTACGAGCAGAAAGATGGACTGAATCATACGGTTTCAAGGTCCAATCACTCATTTGAGCTGCCTGCACTTAATGCCTGTTTTCGCAGTAAGCAGATATCTGAGTTTGAACCGTCAACGTGGACTCAGGCATGGCCAAACTTTACTAACTTAGGACTCTGCTGTTCACAGAAAGCCAGTTGTATGAAGCAAGATTTCCTTTAGCATTGCCCTTTAATTACATTATTCACGTAACCCCATTCTACTATATCGTTATCCAGTTACAGTACATTACTCACTTAGCCAATTCTTTCATGCCATTCTATAATTACATTTTCACTTACCCATTTCCACATTTTGTCGTATAAGGCACTTCGTTTTTGTTTCTCTCTGTCAAACATGCATTAGCATTGCCAGCTTTCACAAGCTATTAATTTTGGGTTGGTTATCTTTATTCTCACAGGCTAAAATTGTTTACTCTCACCCTCCTTAGCTAATGTGTTGTGCTACAAATATTTCGGATGAGCTACCATCACACTTGTGGGTTGCTGGCTGTATCTTACTTACTAATTTGACAGCGTAAAGCGTTAATTGTAATTGGGTTAACTGCCATCACTTTTGCAGGCTCCGGGATCATTGCTATCACTGTGACGGAATGTTAACTATCGACTGGTTACCATCACTGGCTGGTTAACGCCGTCATGGTCTCCTAGGTAGTTCTGATGACGATATAAAGGCAGCTGAGCAACACCTCAGCGTTTCTGACAGTAAGTGAGGGGACTTGATGTGGAATGAAGATGGCTATTTTACATACAGTAAATTGAGCATCATTTGAAGGCAACCTTATGCACTTAAATACAAGTGAATTATGAAGCTCCTTATAGGTGCCATTCAAGATAAGGGAACGTCTTGTTAGATGCATCATGGTCACCAGCCATTAAACTACAGAGGCACCTCACATTTGCGTAAGCTATAACAGAGAAAACAGGCCTGGCTTTGTTTTATTTGTCCTACAAACAGATTTTCTTAAGATGAGTCACTTAAAAACTCCTCACCCCAATTCTCACCACAACTCTTGGATCTCCCACTTTTGTTGGCTATTGTCCTGTGGTCCTCAGAGCAGAAGTTCATGACCTGGCCATGCAGGCCGAAGATGGTGTCTATAGATCGGAGTGGCGAGAAACGTGGCTGATTGCGGGGGAGGGCACGTAATCCACCCCCTCAGCAACCCCTTCAGTCACATCGGGAATCAATCAGTTCTTCATACCCAGAGTCACACACTAGATTAGTGTGTCTTTGGGGGAGAGGGGCTGCAAGTGTAGCTTGTGGGGTGAGAAGCCGGCTGGATCTTGAGTGGGTCCACACCTTGCTGTGCGGAGTCCAAGCTCACCTCACAGCTCTTGTCTTCTCCACAGCCTCCCCCACCGTTACCCCTGTAGACCACTAATACGGCCAATACAGATGGGACACTCCGACTCCCAGCATGCCGTGTGCGCCTGTGAGTGGACGATAAATTATATTGCAGTCTGCTGCCTTTAAGGGATGGCTACTCCTGGCTATGGAAAGACTGGCGCTTGTCCCCCCCCCCCCGCCACATTTAGCAGAGGAAATGGCACATTCCCACATGCCTGGGTAGCTGATGTTCCTGGAGAGAGATGGACAAATTGTTCAGTATGCGAGCGGCCAGCACATGCTCCTGTGCTCCTCACGTGGAATTGTTTGTGTCATCGTTTACAAGCAGTATAACAATGAATTATCCACCCAAATGAGAAACATTAGCTGCACCGCACAAAGAAGAAAAAATATTATGGTTTGCTGGTAATTTGTCTCCTGCTTGCACGTCTAATTGCTGAGAGCCATTTATTACCGTTCGGAATGGTGAGAATGCTGTAGTTTTGCAAGCTAGACTATCACTGCAGCACCTGCACAGATATACCGCTATTTACCATTGTCCGGTCTCATCGTAGTGGCCCGGATAGCGCTGTCATCTAAATGAATGGGATGTAAATGTAATCAGCAAATCTTTGGTGCATTGGTCAGCTGCGCGAAAGTGCAGACCTCAGGGGCACCACCGGAGCGTCCAAACGAATGTCAGAACAGAGGTGAGAGCATAAACGATAACCTGGGATGGCACGGTGAACCCCAGGGAGGCAGACAGTGTCACAGCCATGAGGCAGATCTCTGATCTTGTCCGGGAGAGCAGGAGAGGCATATGAAAGGCTGGTTGGACCTTCACCGTAAGACAAATTGTGCAATAGATTGAAACACAGTGACTGTTTTTCAATCACTTTTAATCATCTAAGTCGTATTCAAGTGGAGATAAAAAAAAAGTTACGTCATTTTGATCTGGAAGCTGCTGGTAGAGATGGAAACGGCTGGGGTTCCTTGTTCCTTTCACACATTCCCTCTATGATAACCTTTTAAAGGGTGTCAATTTACTTTTCCTTATGTCCCCGGTGCCCTTTGAATTCATACTACCTCTTTCTGTGTTACTGAGATCTTCTGAAACATCTACCACTAGAAAATATAGGCTCTATGCCTATTATCTAATATTGATGAATTGATATTAAAATCAAGATTCATGTATTTGCATATATATCCACATATTTCATAGGTTGAGAATGAAATAGGTTAAAAACTAAACTGCAGTATATTGATATGAATAATGAAACATTATAACACCATTTTTCTTACAATATACCAAATCTGAATGGCTAAAGGAAACCCAATGATTATTCAATAAGGATGGTATAATATAAATCATCAAAAATGAGTACAGGCAGAGGACAGCATATTCCTATGCTTATAATAGTTATTACTTTGAGGCTGTTACTGAGCAACAGATTGTATTGCTTGACCTCTGACCTTTCAATTCCCCGTGCCATGGCTCTCTCATAGTGGCAAACCTAAGGCTGATGAGGAACAGTGGAGAATGCCTGGGAGGAGATACAATTCGACTGATGCATTCATTCCGATCCGCTCGCTTTGTTAATTGGATCCTGGCTGCCTTTGATGTGCGCCAAAGTACGATTTCTGAGCGTGCTTCAGAGTGCTTGATTGGATAAACAAATGGATTACTGTGGATAATAAATTGGCCTCATGTTTTGTTTGCTGAAATTTTTCTCATATTAATCTGTGCTGTCAGCCAACACACACACACACACACACACACACACACAAACAAAAGCTACAGGAAGTTGCACGATCCTCAGGCTGACTTAATGGAAGCTATGGCTTATTTCCCAGAATGCTCCCTTAAGTCTGTGGGCCACAACCCCTGATAAGGCACTGCTAACCTAGGCTTGGCCTTCCGAGGCCCTTGTTGGAGATTAGAGCTGCCCATTAGTGACCAGCAGGCAGTACTGTCATCATTAGTGTCCTCATTAAGGAACAGCCGGGGTCCTGAATTAACAGCTCAGGAGATTGACCCCCCCCCCCCACTGTGGCAACACCTGAATGACAACCTCTTAGCTCCCCGTGGACTCCGTCACGAACCCCCTCAACCTCTCCCAGACTGAAGATGACTCATGAGAGAAACATCAGTTTACTGCCTATCGGAAGAAGAATCACTTTATCCAACTCTACCCACGGTGCATGGGAAGTCGGGCGTTTTGATGTCATCCTCTGAAATAGATCAGGTTCTGCGGGTTCTAACATTTTTGCTATCACATTTACATTTTATTCACTTACCTGACACTCCTACCCAGAGCTACTGTGACACAAATAACACACCAAGCTCAAGAACAGTGGACACCGGTGACACTGGTGTCACAGATGACAAGCCTCATGCGCAATCAGCACCAGTGTCATCGTGCGAGTGCAGTCAAACTTCTGCATGGTTGTCATTCCTGTGCCGATCTAAAAAAAGACACACAGCATCCCAGTGGTGCATTACATGGACGTAAGAGCAGTACTCTGCTTGACTGTGTTCTCCAAGGAGAATGTGCCGAGCCAGACGGCCCTGACCGGACTCTCCATCGGATAATCCCCTCAAGGAACGTAGCTAAGAACCCAGATTCTGGCATGAGCACACAGCCCGAGTTCTCACCTGCACGACGCCGGCAGGCCCTGCTGTGCATGTTCCTGTTGGGGAGGATGGGGAGAATGCCGAGTGGGGGTGATTCGCGAGGGTCAGCGGGCGGGCGATGCGCGGTCACCTCCAGCTGCGGGCGGAACTCTGTACCCACCTCCCTGCCCCTCATCTATCTGTGTCGCCAAGAAGGCAGCCTTTGTCGCATTACTAACGGATGAGCTCGCGCATGGAGACAGGGCAATGCATTACAGCCAAAGGCTGCGCTCCCTAGAGAGACACACGTGCGGAGCCCAGGTGTGTGACGGGAACAAACACAGGGGATCTCATAACCTGCGTCAACAAAGATGAAGCAGGCAGGGGCCTGCAATGGGGCTGAAGATCTTTTGGCTTCCCTCAGAGCTGATGCCTCGCGTGATCCTTGCGTGGCCTTGATACCCAGCTCGTCAACTGCGAAGTGAGACTCAGCAATGCTTTTCTCGCTGGGACGCCGAACTCCACGGCTCAAACATATAGTAGGGATTACCATACTGGACTTTGGCACTGAGAGCTGCAAGTGAAGATGAAGTGTCCTCAGCAGCATATGACACAAATCAGGGGCACATGCTGGAGGGGACTCCACTTCATTTGACAGGGCCTATAAAAATAATTCCACTGTTTGTTAAGCAGCGTCAGCACTAAGAAGCATAAAGGGAGAAGGTAATTTAAATAAGTGATCTGCTCTATTAATCAATAATATATCATAGTCCTTGTCTAAAGCTTCAACAGCACTTACAGGAACGTGATTCCTTCAAATTCCACAGTTTGCTAATCACATGTGCTGTCAGGGGCAGTATTTCTTGACAGGGCCTGAGAATAGTACGGATGTTGCAGTCCCACAAGGGAACTCGTTTTACCTCTAACTATTGTAAGATTTAAGCAATAAAACTTTATAATATCAGAAAAGACACAGGCCCTGACTTACTACCTGAACTGAATTTTTCATCTTCTCTAGCTAGAACTTGTCCTCCAGTTGATAATCCCCCAAAGAAAACAGCTCCTGGGGGGATTAATGTCGAGAGAAAAGCCTCACTTGTCAGGGTATGGGGGGGTTGAGCGGGGTGGGGGGGTAGGCCTTCACTAGTATGTGAGTCTGATGTACTCAGGAGAGCGAGAGCGACAGGAGAAGCCCAACATGCAGCTTAGAGCATCCTCTCGCACAGTTAGTCTTTGACCTTCACCGTTGCCGAGTAACTGCTACTCCAACACGTGGATCCCAGTGCAGCTCAAAATCCCAGGGGGAGCATCAGCAAATCTGATCGGTATTCTTCCCCAAGTGCTGCTCTGTTGTTGTCTCCCTGGCCCGTGTACCTCATGGCCCTCTTTATAATTGGACCCTGGCAGTTATTTGCTGGCAAATCAACAGGCTGTGCTTTGGCAGCCCCAATGACAATTAAGCTTGAGGTTGCAGAGGTGTATAAGCGTGTCCTTCTCACCTTCAGTATCACATAAGTCTGGTACCTGATTAATAAAGAATATATGGCACATCTGAGAATGCTGGCTTGAGATCTTCAGTCAGGTCCACAGTAGAGCCGATTAAACAGTTTTCACGCTCCTCAGGGTGGCCGCAGGGTATGGTCAGCTGGTCCCCTGCTCCCATGATGCCATAGTTTCCATTCCGACGTAGCGGGACTCTGAGTGGCTCAGTTATCATCCCACGGTCCGTGCAGTGGACAGTCGCTCCTTTCAAGCCTGTCTTGTGCAGCGGCGAGTGGATCGGAGCTCTTGCCGTGCTTCCTAAGCGACGGTTTGCAGCGGCTCAAAGCTGAGTCTGGCTGGATGCCCCGTGCCGGAAGGGAACACTTCCCATCTCCCGCAGGCAAGTCGCTCACTCATTCCCTTTCTCCAGCGTTCTGTGGGCCCCCCACTAAACATGTGAGGAGATGACAGCCATGCCTGCCTGCGATCAAAATGCGCCTTTTTGCTATTCAGACATGATAGCGCATCACTCATTTCTTCAGGTCCCGACAGTGTCATAAATACCCTGGATAAAAAGACACTTTGTCTACTTGATGTTAGTAATCCCATTAGGCAATCAGCAGTCTTGTCAGTTTTTTTTTTTTTTGCACTCATATATACTTCCATGGTCTCTGCTTTTTTTCCTTTATCAGTGTTACTTCTAACGAGAAGCCTAAAAGCCCATATTCTGTTGCAGGAGCGGATGTAAGAGTTCAGGAAATTAGCGTTACTTTTCAAAGGGTTTGTTTGCGCTATTTCTCATAGCACAAGGACCATGAATTATGGAGGGCCTTTGGGGAGAGGTTGTTACATGAGAGATTACAGCGCAAGGAAGACAGCACAATTATCATTTTAATCAAAGGTTTGCAATGTGCTAACAATTCGTTAAAAAAAAATAAAAAAATCAGTAGGAGGTGCAAGTCTAGGGGAGTGGTGCCGTTTCAGGTTTTAGTGGCTCATCAGAAGCTCGACTCAAACAGGAGGACAGGGAATGATAAATTCTGAATCATTGAATTTCAATCACTCAATACGGAAGCGTATTATTGCCACAACATAATAAAAAAATGTTCTATTACGTTATAACATGAAAATATTACATTATAATGTGAAAACATCACTTTAAAACAAGAAATTGTACCACGTGAAAATATCACGCTAAAATGTGATAGTAAGAGTATTTTTTTTATTATGCTGTGGCAGTAATACGCTTCCGTAACTCCAAAGGATTTTTTTAAATGCAAAAAGGTACTTGGGAAGGTTTCCTTCCCTGATTCTAGGGCTACCAAGATACAATCAAGGGGATTCCTGTATATTAAGTTTATGTTTATAAATTAAAATGGAAATTACTCAGCTCAATCAGTTTTAAGATTGTCTTTACTGTAAAATTTGCCCAGACATTTATAATACATATATGAAAATAAAATCTGTTCCTACCAGTGGTCTAGTGGTGCCTTGGTAGGTGGGTATACTGTCATATTGTAAAATTGCATATAGCAGATTCCCTCTGATTGGTCTGCATTTTTGACAGTGTCTAGGTTGGTCCTGGCTGTAAATTACTTGGGGATGGGGGCGGTTGTAATACTCTAATAATCAAAATGAGCAATATAACCCCTCCCTGCTCCCAAAATAATCACAAAATGGGTGGGGATCTCACCCTTGCCACCAATGTTGAACCCAAAGTTACACCCGAGATGGGTATACCATATCTCAGGGTGGATATGCTGTTGGTAAAACTCACTGATTGGGTGAAGGGGAGGGGCATTTTTAAGCAAATTTTAACCAAGATCATTATATAAATGGTTTCGAGTGGGCATTTGATTTTTGTGTTTTGTTGCAAAAAACAAAAACATGTCTAGATCAGCAGGGCTCCCCCTATAATGTGGGGCCCAGGGTTCAGACCCCTCCCCCCCTTGCCCCACCCCAAATTCCACCCCTCATCATACACCAAGCCCAACCTTTTTGGCCTACCCAGAAAAAAACCCTTTGGTCCAATGATGTGAGCCTGCAAACCGCACATACGCCGGGCAGGTGGAGAAAAGGGAACTTCCCGAATAGGGAGTGTGAGGCAAACCTGCTAAACACGGCACTGTCACACTCCCCATGTTCTACTTAATTTTACCTGGAATTGAATTGTTTACTCCTAAAAAGGAAAGGTTAAAAAGTAGATCACCCTTCTTCCAGCAGAGGAAATGCCAGCAGGCTTTGGGAGACTGAAAAAAAAATGGCTTGCAAAGCATTATGGGAAGGACAAGGACACAAGTAAGAGTTTTGCAATGCAAAGCAAGTTTGCTTAAGTGCAATTGCAGCTTTTTTATTAGTGTGTGTACGACATTTCCCTCTTAGTCCTACAGCGTATGGACCTGCCTAGCTGCGAGATTACTGTGTGCTACCGAATCACGAAAAGATGTAACCCATATTTCTGTGATATGGTACCACACAGCACTCGCACAGCTAGGAGGCTGTGATTGTGCGGACATCAGTGAATCAGTTGGTTTTCCTGTTTGGTGCTTATGTGGATCTGTCCCTCACACACACATACCACAGTGGCCTAATCAGGATGAGGATGAATGACTGGGTGCCAGTATCTGCACTGCCTGAGTCCTTTGGGCTCCTGCTACAAAAGAGCTGCTATCTAGTCCTCCACGAATTGGACTATACCTCCCAGAATGTTATGCCTGAGCCCGGATATCAACCACACAAAACGATAAAATCTGCCTCACAGACGGCTTTAGCTAAATCCTGCTATCCGCTATGCTGTGAGGGAGACAGTCAGAGAGGTGGCCGATATTGTGGAAATATATTTCACTTACAGAATGTC
>JAODJW010000002.1:3987879-4002364 GCA_026777045.1 Hyperopisus bebe
GTTTGAAGCAGCGCTCTCTCGGGGTTTCTAGGCTTTGCATCATCCTCATGAAGGGAGTCATCATCAAGAAGTGTCCCATGGAGTCCAGGGGATATGTGGTGGAACGTGCCAGAACAGGTCCACCGCAGTGCTTCTCAGAGGGCACCCCTGATTGGTCAAAACCGGACTGCCCTTCTGCATCCTACAGCCTCGGTTTGCCATCCAACACATACCCAACATTTTGCGGTAAGAAGTCGGTCATCTAGCTCCAGCAAACACGGAATGTTCAACTCATTTTTGCCTATGATTCTCCTATGGTAAGTTTTACAAAACATTCTCTTCAGGTTATTATGCATCAGACCGATTCCCAAACTTGAAATTTTAATGCTACATATGTTCCTATAATATTTATAGAACCTAATTGGAACATTGTCATAAAGTTTTGTAAAAGTTTTTATATTGCAATGGTTAGGGTAACATTAATACAACCAGGGGTTTTTCCAGGGTTATATTTCCTGGCAAACCATAGAACAACCAAATAAACCATCAGGGAATGTTCCCATAACCAAAAAATAACAATGCTGTGAATATTCTAGGAACCAAAACTTGTTAGCCGGGTCTCCGCTATTTTAGATTTGGGCGAAAGTTTTCAGAGTAGTCTCCAGCTGGCCTCAGAGAGGAATAATGAAAGAGAGGTGAGGGTTTTGCACCTCAAATGAGCTTTGCTGTGAATGCCTGGTGGCTGGATGTTGCACTGTGTGAGAGAGATGAGCACAAGGCCTCACTTATTATCCCGCATTACAGTGGCGACGTTCTGTCGCATGCGAGGGGGGCCACTAATTGACTGGCCCTGGGAAGTGAACCTTGCCCAAGATAATCATGGGTGGCTGCGAGGGGGGGGCACTCAAGGGATCTCACATCCCTCCCTGCAAACTTAACAAGCCTGGATTTGCTTTCCGGATTGACAATTACGTTTGTTTAATGGCGTATCTTCGGTGTGTTGACCGGGGCGCTTTAATTAATGTATTATGAAAGGCTGTTTACGAATGGGGCTGTTTACAAAAAGCTGACAGTAATCCGGCTTGCCTGTCAGTGTGTCACACACCCAACTGTTACAAGCCTGCGATGAACTGCAGTCATTAGGAGCAGGTGAATGACAAATCTCTGTTGATTTATGGGAGTTCTCAACTAATGACAGTAGATGCCGCGCTCCTCTGTTAGCATATGTGCTAGCTGACGTGTCTGGTGTCCTCAGAGTGTTTCTGGGGTGAGATCACAAATCAAATTAAGTTAGGCCACAAAATCTTGGTTTTTCTCCAGATCCCACCTTGAGCTAATTATTGCAGGAGGTAAAACATGAAATACTTAATCAGTGTGCTTGGCTTTGTGTCACATGGCAAGCTATTTGGGGTAAAAGTTTTGCGAGAGAATCCAATGAGGAGCTGTGAATGTCTCACATGAGAAGTGCAAGTGTCACACTCGTGGATGATGGTGAAATAAAATACATGGCGAGTTTTAACATAACATCTGTGGCGAATGTGCTACATACATTTTAGCACAATCCATGAAGTTGTGCTAAATTGCACGCAAAACGCTCATGGAACGGGGTTTTTTGAACACAGATTCAAGCCCGGACTGTGATCTTGTTACATTTCCTGAGTAACATGGTCCTACACAAGTACTGGGGTTTATACTAAATCCTGTGTAAAATGGTTTTACCCCTGTGGGTTAGACTGATCAGATGATAAAATAATATCATGTTACAAATTGTAAAGTAAGTCTGGTAATCCCATAAACACACAGGCCTCCCACAATCAGACAAGCACTGATCCACCCTCCTTACCTTAGCCAGATCAAAGGCATTCTCATCCTGGCCACTGGCACCACAGAGAAGACTAGGAAGGAATGAAATATGAACAGAGACAAATCCTGAGATCATGTGCGTGTTGGTTGTCAGCTACTTGCTGAAACAACAGACATATTTAGAGCTGGTCATAGGTTTACACGTTATCACAAGAAGAGGTTGCGATCTCTTGTTTAGTTATCAGGAAACACGTTAGTTACTGTTTTCAGGATAATATGGAGTCAGAGTTCTCTGGGTTCAGGATGACATTCTCTGGGCATTCTCTGGTTTTGGAAAACACAGAGTAGGAGTGTTTTAGGTTCAGGATAACACAGCATAGGAGTTCTTTCGGTCCTTTGCACTTTATTTGTCTTCTTCCTTTTGCTGTGTTTACTTCACAGAACATGCCTTTCATGTTCTGGGTAATTTCCTTAACTCGGTCATGAAATTTACTGTAACTCATATAGAAAGTTTTTACTGTTGACTCCGCTAATGTTTCTACTGTATGTTGACAGCTATTAATATTAATGTCTTTACTATTTATAATATTTATTTAATTTCAAGGAGAATTTCATTGCGTGGAGAAAAAAACCTTTGATGTTGTGATCCCTACCCCATGTGTTAATATAGATTATTGATTCCGGTGAGTGAGTCCATGATCTTTCACTCTGGAGGCCCAGCTCAAGCAGGACTCCTCCAGCCATTACACACACATAGCACTCTTGGAAGGGTTCACCATGGCTCCCTTCTTCTCTGCCAATCCTCTGAAACTGAGATATATTATTCATTGAAGTTGCCTCCACAAGTTGAAACTATGCTACAGAAACATCTCGTTCGCTGCGACACCTGTCAGCAGTTTGAAGTTGGTATCACAGGACGGCGCCACCATTTCAAAGTCTCCAGGATAGCATTTAGTAAATTATTGAAATGAGCACGACAGGCCTGGAGCTGAAGGTGTCAGGGAACATCCACTGCTGTTCGCCATGAGCCCTCACTCTCCAGCTAATCACTGCTGTCCCCCACAGCACAGAAGTGAGATGCATCGAATGGTACCTTTACTCATAATTATTGTTATTATCCCAGACGTCAAGTATACAGAAAGCAACTCTAGCGGCACTTTGGAGAAAAACAAAAACCTCTTTTTGGGATTGTCGCCACGTTTCAGTGCCCAGCGCAAATATTTTTGGCGTCAGCTTGCCGTTTCCCTCCTTACTGGGTGAACTTCTTCACACGTGACCCTAACATAGAGATGCTTGAGAGATCAAGATGTTTCTCATCCACATACACTAAAATGTTGTGCTGGAATGCCTCATTTCAGAGAGTGCTAGACTGAAAATCTAAAACACCCCAGGTTTGATCCCGGGTTTCCCGCTATTTGAAGCAAACACATGGGGGTGGGGGGGATGGGGCGTTTACCAGCTCAGCTGTCCATTATGACACGTCCCCTTTTTGGGGGGGCGATCTGTGGCTCAGTGCATTAGGCCTCTGTTCCTGTGATTGGATAGGGATCAGTTTTAATCCTGTGCTTAGCAGAATAGTCAAATCTCCATTGGGCCCTTGAACAAGGCCTTCGCCCCCTGACCAAAATACCAGCAGATAAACGGCTGACCCTGTGCTCAGACCCCAAATTTCACCTTCAATGGTGTGTGTATGTGTGTGTGTGTGCGCGCACCTCAAAGGATAACAAGGCAGGATATGTGAAAAGACACATATTCCAGTGTACCCATACTTATGCATATGGCAAATAAAATAGGGTTGCCATCTTCGGTCAGCTGGCTGGCGTGAGATTTTCAAATCGAGACACGTCTGCACACTCATTTACATATATGTAGCAGTTTTATTACCTTGTCAATAGTCTGTAGGGTTTGCAAACTACCTAACGCTTTTCAGGTAGCTAATTTGAGGTTTATAATGGAATAATATAGATTTGCCATAAGATTTCTTGCGTGAGTGTGAGTCTAAAAGTGAGACTGCCACGCCAGATCTGGGAGGGGTGGCGACTCTGCCAAAAGCATCATTTTATAAGTGAGGCGTGCCTCATGAGAGCATAATGGCTGCTAACTTTGGGACTGCTGCACGTGTGAAACTGGTTATTTTGCTTTACTCCCAGTCTCGCCACTACGCCGAGATCGACACGTGTAAGAGTGCCTGAAAACCCCACACACAGAAGTGTGCACTAGCGGGATTCCGAGCACTCTCAAACAGTCTTTTTGCTCAGCATCTTCTGTTTACGTCAGGCTGGTGCTTAGACCAGTGTACTTAGTATGCATGGCAGTGGAACAATGAGCACTGCACGCTACACCTGACAGAGCAGTGATTAATTTTGTGTAATATCCTTGACTTGTTTCTGAAATTGTAGGTTAGCCTTCCCAGTTTACAAGGCACTTTCTAACGGTAAAGTTACACTAAGATAAAAATGCAGATATTTAAATCATAATTTAATTACTTTTTTCTTTTTAAGTCTTTTGATTTATGTGTGGATCCCAGTCTGCCAAGCAGAGCTTTTCCACTTGTTATAAAAAAAGCATGATTTGGTGATATGAATGCTTTGAAACTTCAAACAGATATACTCACAATTTATATAACAGAAGTGTGCCGTGTGATCATTTGACCAAAAGGAAAAAACCTTGGAATGAAATGGAAGTCTTATTTAATGACTGAGAAGCTTGACATTTTAAGTCTTGTTTCTGTCCATAATGTATGTCTTTCTGTTCATCTGTGTTTTAATTAGTAAATACCAAGGATTTTAGACCTAATTAGTTTTCCTGTGTAAATGATCTTGGTACAAAACGTGTGGTGGCTGATCCCCAATATATCTTCATATATGTATCTTAGATACCTCTCATACATACTGTACACACACACACACGCACATACATACAAACACACACACAATTAGAAGAGCTGCACTTACAGTTGGTGAGCTGCAGGTGGCTCTCCGTTGCTGAATAGGGACTTATGTAACAAGGATGCCCTGGTCCCCATCCCCACAGTGACAGCTATTAGTGTTTTTTTTTCGTTAGGTGAAAAAAAAGAGAGTTAACAATGGGTCTTCGTTTTAATTTTTTTGAAGACTGTCCGGCTATAGACTATAAATCCATTTTTCATCCAGGTGCAATTTCTACCTTCTTATTAGCATCCCATGGAACTTAAAAGGGCAATCTCAGCTGCGGAAGAGGCCGTGCAGGGACTCTGGGCCTGCACAGTCCTAATTATGCCAGCATATGAAGACTCCAGTTTTTCATATGTCTGATCTTCCCATTGTTCTACCTTCTCATATCAGTCGGCGGGTTTATGTTTTATGAGTACAGCCAGATATGAGCAGCAGCTATCAATGGAAATCAGACCTGACCTGAATAGAGAAGACAGGATTTCAAAGCCAGGACCTCAACAGCATAGAGGGAATGTTTTCCCAGTGATACAGAGGTCTCTGCTTTCTGTTACCCAGCTCTTCCGTTCCTGTCTCAGCACAGCTGGAATGCGCAAGACCGAAAACGACAAGTCAAAGTCTGCTGACGTGCAGAGGATAATGTGGAATTCAACTCTTCTCTACAATATTGCTGGTCAAAGTCTTTATTGGTTAGCTGTCATTGTGTCCATAGGCAAATACTTGTTTCACTCTGAATTGTTTCAGGAAATGTATGGAAATGTGAGCTATTTAAGTTCCTTTACTGGGAACAAAAGTTTACAACAGCACAGGGACTTAGATCTGAGAAAAAAAAAGTTTTTGACAGTGAACATCTGCTATTCTTTATCATACTGATACAATCAAGTTAGGTTCGCTGAAATGACATGTCATGTACTGAGTGCAGTGATGTGGCACAAAGCAACTCTATTCTATTTCAATGCATTTAAGAAAACCAAGATTTTAATGAGCATTCAATCTTTGATTAACTCTGCAGGACATTATGAAATCCTGGCAGCCAAATGTGGCATGGTGTTGTGTGAATAATGCCTAAGCGACTCCGTCATACTTACTTTTGTTTTTTGTTTTTTTTCTGTTCCAGGATAGTATGTGTGTGTGTGTGTTAATTAATGTCCTAATGCATTAATTACCCAGTATCTGAGACTCTTAGTCATGTACTGATCTCATGCTTGTTAATCATTAATAAAACATGACAACTCATGTATTCCATTCAGGCACTATATTAGTTAACAGTTAACTAGTTAGTTAATAAGGGTAAGACCACTTAAGGGGGCAAAAATTACTTAACTGATTTACTACTCAAGTAAATGAGTTGTAGTACTACTCAAGTACAAATCATGAACTAATATAGGTTATATTTCCTGTGAAATAATATGAGATCAGAACTTAACACTTATTTACTTAGCTTATTAATGCATTAAGTAAGCATGTACTACTGAATTATTCATGTCCCCTCAAGTAAAATGTTACTATATATGTATCTATATCTGCTTATATGTAATGAGCCAGCAGGCTAAGTCCAGGTGTGGTATATAATACTGTAAAATAACTACTGACAGCAGGGATTTGTTTTTAAATTCTTAACATAACGTGTTTAAATGCTTGACATATTCCAATTTATGTTTTACATTCATTGCATTTTAACAGATACATATATACTTATATTTCAGGAACTGGATTTTTTTTGTCAAGGAGTATTTTTTTACCTGAACTGGCAAATTGGACTTTATTTGTCTGATGATTCCATCTAGAATATATAAAAAAAATCTCTTTCTGACAACTAGTTTAAACGGACCTATATATATATTATACCTTCAGGAAAAGATATGGGTACCTTAATCTGAGAGATATGTGAGAGTACATTATCAGACATTATTTAAACACATAATAAGGGAATAAAATCACTGGAAGCCAATAAAGTCCTTTAAAATCTGTAATGGTGGGTACTACCCCCTTTGTCTCCCAACGAACATCTAATTGCTGTGGGTTTTTGTTCAATAAGAGCAGTGTCACGTTTAATTGCCATTTCCTCTGGCCACTATTCCAAAAATGATCATGTTGCATGCAGGGAAGGGAGACTGATTGAGCCCCGGATTTGCTGGGATATTTCTGTCTGCTGTTCAGAGCAGGAGCAGCCTTACCTGCACAGATTTCCCGTCCCTGTCCACGGAGGAGGCCAGAAAGTACTTCTCACTTTCACGCCCTGGGCTTCAGTCCACTTCAGTATAACGGATCTGAATATGACTGGCTTAATGTATCATTACTGTCATTATTTAGTCTTATTTTGTGTGGTTTAGCAGGTTTTGTTGCTGTGCCTGTGACCAGGAGGTTGCCAGTTCAAATCCCAGGGTCTGCAGAGTGATTTCACCATTGGGCCCTTGAGCCCTTAACCCCAATCGCTTCTGTGACTGTCTGACCGGGCCATTCCAATTGTGCACCACTTTGCATGAAAGCATCTGATAAATAAATAAAATGTGAAAATGTAAAATATAACACCCTACATAAACCTTTTATATAATTGCATATTTTATCAGTGAGCTTCACACTAAGTAACTTGCTTAAGGGTACAGCAATAGACTCTTCTTTGGACTATC
Organism: Hyperopisus bebe; assembly: GCA_026777045.1. NCBI lineage: Eukaryota > Metazoa > Chordata > Actinopteri > Osteoglossiformes > Mormyridae > Hyperopisus > Hyperopisus bebe. The sequence continues at coordinate 3,995,222 of JAODJW010000002.1, forward strand.
AGTATTAATATTGAGATTACAAGTTAGGAGCCTGTCATCTTAATCACCCATAACAAATATTCTGAGGGATTCCATTGGGCAAACAGGAGGGGGTTCAGAGCTACTCAGACACAAACAAAACAGTATGAACTTCTGGTCATTCTTTGTCTGCTAATCTTAAAAAATGGTGATACTTCATTGATCCCCATGGGGAAATTCTTTCTTCACCTACCTCACCATGCTCTCTATGTACAGGTAGGTCAGAGAAAGCAATGGACATCCACCCACAGCATAATTTGTAGAGCTGGTAGTTAAGAGTCTTGTTCAAGGGTCCATAGCCATGACTATTCTTTTGGGGTTTGAACTGGCAACCTTCCGATCATAGGCAAAGAGGCTTAGCCCACTGAGCCACACACTGCTTCAGCAGAAATAACAAGCTAAAAGACCTTTACTGGAAATGGACGTATATGAGTGTCCATGATGGTTGCATCATGATGGAAGTGTGGATGGTTTTATTATTTTCAGTTTAACATGGAATGATGAAAATAACTTGCATGGTTAAAAAGTGCCTGAGGTTTCTCCTGCCGCGAGCACCCCGCATGAGCCAACCCGCTAACAGGACGCTTGGCCGTCCTCTTGACTGACAGCTCCGGGGAGCACTTGTGGTTATTGCACATTCCGTAGACTGGCAACTGATATTGCGTTTCTCATGTCTAATGGGCAACTGGAGATGCTGCTGGAAATCACACTGTAATTATAAACGAACGAGTTCTAGATACTATACATACCCTGCGTCCTGTTCTGTGGCTCTCCAAGGCCTGCTTGTAACCTCACACTTGACAGCTTTATTGAGGTCTATTACTGCTGCTGTCCCAAGGTCTGGATATGCCTGTTATTTGGTTATCACCTAACACCCATCCCCAACCCGACAACAGACTCAGGTTATCATTCCAGAGGGAAAAAAAAACTTTGTTATTACATACTAAAGATCACATTATCATCTCCCCCTAAGATTCGGCGGGGGTAACATTTCCTTGAGTGCCTTCCATAATATTCTCATAACTGTTGCTCCTTTCCTGCCAATTCACAAGCTGTTTCAGTTGTGCAACATCTGTCTCGTTGATTATAAATGGACGTCAGGTACCTTAGGACAGGGTTTCCCAATTCCGGGCTTGGAGGGCCAGAATCCAACACAGTCTGCTGATTTCCCTGCTCAAACAGATCTTAATCAGCTAATAACCAGCTTTAGTAGGTGTGTTTAAACAGGGAATTCTGCAAGCTGTCTTGGATTCTGACTCTCCACGACCGGAGATGAAGAACCCTCGACAAAGACCTGGAATTTAAGTGTGAGTGCTGTGTACATTTGGAGCAGTCTGTGTCATCATTGTGTTTTTTCTACAGGTTGTTTTGTTTTGATATCTGTGGTGGACTCGCCATATTTTACATTTCATTTATTTATCAGATGCTTTTATCTAAAGGGATGAACATACCTGAGAAAGCAGGGTCAACTGTAGCCTGGAGCAGTTGGGGGTTAAGGGCCTTGCTTGAGGGCATAATGGTAAAATCATTCTGCCAACTATGGGATTTGAACCAACGACCTTCTGATCGAATGCACAGACCACTCCCCTATCTTGTTACTATTGAACATTTCTTTCACAGCTCATACACCTGCTGAGCTGGATATTTCAAGGTGGGCAAACAATCAGTTGAAACGTACGCCTGCATGATAACGCTTAAATGAAATGGCCGACGCACATGCATGTGCTCGTGCGAGAGAGACATGCAGCTCGAGTGCAGGTAGACTGCTGATTCTCTGCAAAATTAAATTCGGGAGGAACGAAATCTCTTTGTTTCCTGGGCGTTTTCCCTTTGAATATATAATGAAACAAATGAGGCATTTAATTGAAAGTATCAAAGCTTGACCGTTGCCTCCGATAATATAAACGTGCGGCACAGCCTCAGCCTAATAATAGCTCTGAGAATAAACACAGATGCACTCTTTTGATGTCATCTCCCCACTGCGAATAAACCTGCATTCTGAGGTTCCCCCTTTCCCAGCACAACGATGGGAAATGCAACGTGTTACCAATGTAAACCTCAGGAGAGGCCAACAAAGGGTGAATAAAAAGGTTTAAACTGAAGGAATAGCCATAAAATATTGAAAGGCCTTTCTTTTTCAAAGAGTGTCAAAGCCTGGAAGAAGGAAGAATGAGAGATTTTATTCTGGTGCTTTTTTTTTCCCCAAGCAGAACCTCTGGGACCCGTGTTTGTTGCACAACAAAAAAGGAAGACAACAAAAGACGCCCCTGTGGTTTTTATCCCCAGTCCCTCAGCGTCCTCATCGGGAGGGGGGAGAGGATGACCATTGAGTGGTGGAAGCATGATAAGTGCAGAAGACGCCTCTGCTGGGTGACTAAAAAACATGCGGCTTTGTTACCTATGCAGAGCATGCGGCTTTGTTACCTATGCAGAGCATGCGGCTTTGTTACCTATGCAGAGCTTCTTCCCGCTGCTAACTAGCTCCTCCCTTCAGCCCCTGACTCTCTCCACCAGTAACCAGTGAAGATTACCCCATCATGACCAATTCTAGGATGTTTTAAAGACGGAAGGCAGAAGAGCGGTGATAATTCATGCAGCCAATGATATGTTTTGAATCAGTGAGTGACAAGGGAGAGGGCACTCCGGGGGCCAATCAGCTTTCAGCTGGGGCCAGTACCTCTGTGACGCCATCCCTATACACGCACCCGTTGCCCATGATTGCCAGCCAATGCAATTGTACTACATTCACCTAATGCAGCATATCTACCTTCACCTAAGTGTGCTAATCCATGTAGTCTATCATTCCATCAGTAATCATTAGCAAAAGGCTATGTTGTCCTTGTTCTCCACCTCTGACTAATTTAGGGTGTTAGGTGATAACCAAAATAAAACCATCATGCACCATTCCGCGAATGGACCTCCGTCTGATTCCTCACACCAGGTTCTGGAGTTGCCACTACTTCATTTCCAACGGCAGTTAAGAGATTACGGAACTATTCTGTTGGGTATCTGTGTAAATAAGGGTTAACTTTTATACGGAAATATGAATTCTCAGGTCATGTTCCACCTCATATCTGACCACGTAAAATAGAACTGCATGCAGCTGTCAAGTATCAAGTAAATAGAAGAGCAAACAAGATGAAGAGAAGTAGTGACAGGTAACAGCTATGGTGGAAATGATTGATGCTATAGGAAAGCCTACTGTATTCAGTGGAGTTTACCGTTGACCATTGGTGTGCTTGTCACATGACCATTCTGGTTGATCTCTTCATAAAGAAGTGATGACTGAACTCTGGCATTTGACAAGTGGTCCTTGTAATTCGTATCCATTGGCGATTAACAACCCCTCCTGACCCCCCAACCCCTGCTTGCAATAGTGGGGACCAAACAGAAGATTAGTCCATGAACAATGTGCTGCAAAGTTTGCAGAAACTCTGAGGTAGACAATGGTGGACAGAATTAAGGATGTTGGAGAGCAAAGATTAGCTGTCGCAGCACAACAGTGAGCAGCTGCTGTGCGCAGATACTGCTGCTCCAGGCCCACTCTCATCCAATTGCGTAAACAAACTGCCCGTCTACTTGATTTATGGTGTACGTCAGCGGCTTGGCGGCCATTATTCCATCTGAAAGGACCCGGGCCTCGTCAGAAGGATGTGTCTATGATGTTCCCTTCTGCAGGTAGGAGGGAGGCATTGTGGGATAGTAAGCACCTTGCAGATTTTCTCAAACTGCATTTTGATGAAGTGTTGCCCCGACTCCTCTAGGGTGCTTAGCGAATGGGTTTGTTTAGCAGGAGCATAAATTATAGGGCTGGCAAGCAGCTTCACATAACATTTCCTTCTCACAGAAACCATCTGGGATTCGATTTGTTCTCAGGAACGTTGCCGCTAGCCAGTTGGTATTTGGGTACTCACACACTGTGATGCTCTAGGGATGGAACAGTTATGGCTAGGATGCCCTGACCTCATGCATGGGGTTTTAGTTCTGAGGTCAGAAAAATAAGCATTAAAACTCTCTCACTGAGACCTGTTAACTAGTGGCAACACAGGCCATACAATCTGTCTACTCAAATAAACTTCTTTTTAGAGTTAGGGAATGAACGCTGTTGTTGTGCTCAGCTAAAACACCCTTTTACTGCGGTAATTGGAGTAATCAACAATATAAAATATGTTTCTTTACAAGGCTTGATATATCTGCCTCCTCCTATTAAATACTATTTCTACTATTGCTAAAATAAATGAGAAAGACATCTTGTACGCTGGCTGTGTAATTCAGAAGTGCTTCGGTTTCTGTGTTCTTCGGTATCCCCCTCAGATTTGAGTTGCAGCAGTAACTTTTGACGCACAATTTACTATACATGGGAGAACACGTTACTTTGCCCTGCTGAATGCCTTCCATCAATGACAAGTCATGTGACCGATGCGTAGAGTGCACAGTGATGTATTGGTCTTCAGATGGTCTTAAAAGTTGTTAATATTCTACTTGTGGGTTCCTGGTCCCCTTACAATCACAGAGCTCATCTGCAGCTCATGACAGCACAAGTACTACAGCTCTCCCAGGCCTAGTCAATCAAGCGACTATCCGTCACACTGATTCTTAGGTATCGACTCTTTAATGTGGTGATAAAGGTGGATTCTGCATGCGTTTTTAATGGACTCCCCCCAGCCCTGTGGCTTCAGAATACGCTGGGCAGTGCTGTCTTAACTGCAATTTGAATCGGGGAGTGTGGGCTATTCATCCAGGCCCGATCTCATTGAGATATCCATCAGCAGCTCAAGGGGGATTGGCTGGTTCAGAAAGAGTAACCTATGGGCACATTAGCGCTAAAACCTGAGGGCAGAGGGACACTACCATTCATTACCCTGGGCTAGCGTGCACTTTGTCTCGTGCCCTGTCGACTGGGAGGAGTGCTAATTGCCTTCACAACTCAGAAGGTATGGGGATACAGATAAACACGTCACCCGTAAGCACCTGTATAATTCATGTGTGCTTGGGTGGGATTGGACATTAGCTTTTTATAGCTTCTACAATGGAAACAAATTTATTCCTTAATATAATGGTGGATTTATGCCCCCGCTTCCTCTGTTAATCAAATCTGGATTTACCTCGCTCTTTTATGGGCTTTTGTGACCTATACTCGGTTGTTTTGAAGAGAGCATATTTCGATGGCGGTAATTTCTTCATGACGAAGGCTCCGGAAGAACGCGAGGAAGCTAGAATATTTGTCAGTCAGACGAAGGACTGGATCGTGTATAAACACGTGCGTTTAGGGGGATATCTGTGGCTGAAATAGCCATAATCACCACAGAAGCTGTCGAATCATTTATGAATAAGATGGCGTCATGCTACTGAGCAACAGTTTGGTTTCTGGTGCCCTGATCATTGCTCCTAGCTGCCTGCTTACTTCAGTCCCACACATTCCCAGTTTCTCCATGGCTGTGTGCTGCTAACCTTGAATGACCCACACACTCACATATTCTTCTCTTCATTCAGGTCTGGCATGACACCTTGTTATTACATTCACCCACCTGTCTCACTCTGGAAAGCCCCCCCCCCCCACACTTCCCTTCCAATGACAAGATTCTGAGAAAGGCTTGAAGGGAGGTGGGGGGGCATTTCATATGTTACTGCGTGGGCTGCTCAGGCCTTGTCTTAAAGCAGCTTCAACTGCTTCATTGTCATCAGCTACTGTCCTCAAGATTCTGAGAAAACCCCCAGAGATAAAAACTTCAAACTTAAAAAAAAAACATCATCTTGGGTTCTTGGCAAAAATATGCAACAAAAGTCAAAACAAAAACAAAGACCAAGCACTTTTCTTCTGAAACAGGGTGTGTGACTGACACCATTATAATGAGCTACAGGAAAACTCAACCCTCTCCTATTGTGATGTCACTGCCAGTCTCCTTCCTCGTGCTCCTGATTTGAGCTCCATGTGACCTGCAGGTCTACTTATGATTTAGGCTAGGCTAGCCCTGCTGCTATCAGCTATCTGCCTGCTAGTGCTCCATTAATGAGGAGCAGGACTCCTCTAGCAGCTGTTCGCTGCCCACTGAGCATCCCCCAGTCGACAAGGTGTCGATTTTACATGCAGAGGGTCAAGACATTGGCCCTGCTCCACTGCCCCGATGCCGGATACAAGGAGACTAGACGACTTCTCCAAGCGAATCAGTGGCAGCCGCCGAGGAGAGGAAAGGAGGCGCAAAACGTGGCTTGCCGAGGTCGGGTCACTTATTCTGCGTTCAGCAACCAGAGGAAAATGACATGCCGACATTTTTCACCCACCTGCTCTGCCGTGTCTGCGGACGCTTAGGACAGCCTGAGGAGAACAGCAATAATGTGAGTCAGGGACACATTACAGCACCAGCATCAGAAGAGGCATCGGCAGCCATCCGACCATCATAGAGGAGCAACATTTATCCCTGGTTCCTAAGTCGACAGAGATTAGAGCATTACTAGTAAATCGCCTCTTGCACTAGAGTATAGATATGGTTCAATATGTACAATGGCTAGGATCCCAGACCCCAGCTCTTCAGATTGTCATTGCAATCTGTGAATTATAGATCAAATCTAATAATTACAGTCTTCTAATTTACCCCCTTGTGAAACATTCCTAAAATAGTAAGGACTGGTTTAATCTCTGGTACCAGAATACCCCTGTGCATGCTGGTTTTTACAACTTTCATTAATTGAATTGGTAACACTTTCTATGAATGCCATCTCTATAAGAATGTATGAAGACATTCATAACACATTATAATGTTTTCATAAAATATTATCAGCAATGCTATAAATATTCAAAAAAAGGATTAAAATCATAGCTATTTTTATTATGCATTATGAATGCTTTATGAAGCTTTATCTATAATACACTATAGATACCTTCCGGTGGTGGGCAGGGTTCCGCTAATCTGCTAACTGCTAATTACTGAAGCAAGCTTTTTCATGAGTTAAGTAGCGTTTCCACTAAATTTAGCTGAACTTATTGTAAAATGCAATTTTTCACAGGTAAAATTTTAAACGTTTGTAAACCCTAAAATCATATGAGCCACGGTGCCTGGCTCACTGGGGGCTCCACCCCCTTCCCGGTGCCTGGCTCACTGGGGGCTCCACCCCCTTCCCGGTGCC
>JAODJW010000002.1:4003814-4024599 GCA_026777045.1 Hyperopisus bebe
CCCCTTCTCGGTGCCTGGCTCACTGGGGGCTCCACCCCCTTCTCGGTGCCTGGCTCACTGGGGGCTCCACCCCCTTCCCGGTGCCTGGCTCACTGGGGGCTCCACCCCCTTCTCGGTGCCTGGCTCACTGGGGGCTCCACCCCCTTCCCGGTGCCTGGCTCACTGGGGGCTCCACCTCCTCCCCTCTGCTTAGCTCAATGTGGCCTCTGATCTACCTGCGCCAGGTTGGGCCATCCCAGCATTGTGTAATTTTGGGCGCACTCCCTAATATCCACTAATTAATGAATCATTATCTGTAGAATAATATGCAAAATCATCCCTGCAAACTCTGTTTGGCCCATTGTGTGTGTACACTTTCCTGTACACCTCCTTTCCAGCGATCAATATCTGCGCTCCCACCAATCGACTCAGTAGCCTGGGAGTAAGCTGAGACCAGGGTGTGCAAACCCATTACAGCTGCCCGCCCCCGCAGCTGGGGTTGAGGCGGCTTCCCACTAGATGGTGGCGTGTCAAACCATCTGACTGACAGCCACTGCTTGACAGAGCCGCTGCAAGGCTTAAGACAGAGTGAGCGGGAGATGACTGCATGTAGGGGAGAGGCAGGTGTTTGTTCCGACAAGCGGGGCCACGTACCCGCTGGCAGGTTATTTACTGAGGCCTGGTTGGCCAACAGTATCTGATCCAAGGAACTCCTGCCGGCTCATGAAAGACAGATAGCATGGGATGCCATGAGCTCAGGAGGGAGGTCCCCATGGGGCAGAGGTAGTGGTGTTTGCGTGTGCCTGCCAGAGTCCCATGTATTCCAATGGCTTTGTGAGGTCAACCTAACACAGTTCTTGGTTTTCCGGACATTTCTGGACACTTAGCCAACACCCACCATGGACCATCCTCTGTGTCTTCTTTGACTTGACTTTGAACTCCTTTAATCCTTCTTTTTTTGCATATTATTATTTAAATAATGATTTTTAATGCGGTGGATATTAGGCAGCGTGCTCGAAAACTATGACGAAATAAACTCAAAGGCATCTTTTATGACTGCGGGAGGCGTGACCCTAAAAGCAGATGCTGTCGCCATTGAAGCCCAACAGCACGACTTGCGAAAATTGGATCCCAGTTGAGCGAGCTTCTGCTGGGAGTCGTTTGGCTTCTTTGTGAAGCTGTTTGCCATTAATTCTTTGCCATCCCATGCTCGGCACATTAAAAATTAAAAACCATTCGTCGGCTTGCGAGGCTTTGTGGGGAAAAGCTGTGTGATTCTGAAAAAGCGCGGCGGATCCATTTGAACGACAGCAACTGCAAAAGGAGAAAAAAAACACAGGAGATGAGGAAGCTATTGTCATTGTTTGTTTTCTGCATCGGAGCGCAAAAGCACGTCACGACGGATCCACAATTGTAGAATACACACCGTATATTTTAGATCTGTCCTGAGGGACTAACTGAAAACGTTCTTTGCAAGTGCCTTTCCTCCCACTAGACTGTGATATGAGTTGTCGGCAACAAACTCACCTCAACAACTCTTCCGTCTCTCCTAATGGGCTGAATACCTCACTTCACATGAATACTGACTGCAGCAGAAAATCTATGGAGACCAAACTTCTTGAAAGAAAAAATTTTCACCAGTTTTTTTTTAAATGTTTTTTTTTCTAATCAATTAGTTACACATATATATTTATGCTACTGTCCTGATGCTTCTTTACATTCCCTTTATGTTCTGATGTTGCGGTCCTTGAAAAGACTTATGATGTTCTTGCTTTGTTAGAAGTTCTGTAGCTCGTGTTCCAATGCTGTTTACACTCGTACCTGGGCATTCATTGAAGGTTCAGCCTAGCTGCAGTTATGCTTAGTTGGGTCCTTGACAGTCTCTATTTTACCAATGTGCTATTTGCCTCACTTTGGACAAAAGTTCTAGACATGTAAAATGTAACGTAAAATATCTATATTTTTTATTCTAAAGAAAAAGCCCCGTAATTACTGATTAATTGATTATGGCGGCATCTGTAGCATGTAATGTGATGTTGCTTTTGTTTGGTTGGAAGATGCTGGTTGTGGCTAGTCTTACCAGCTCATAAATCTGGCCCTTACTCATCTCTTCCCCTTGAACTAGCTCTTACTCTTTCTGCTGTTACTCTAAAGTGATCCCTCACTCTAGCCCTGTCTTTGATCCTCTAAGAAATGCAATGGAGAGCGGAGAGATGCCAGCATGGACTGTATCTGTGATGCCACACAAACCACTTTCATGTTGTAGTAAGGGTGGCAACCTCAGGTTTTTCCCGTTTTTTTTGTAAGACAGTGAAGGGGGAAAATGCAATCATGCCACTGAGTTCTGGAGACAGCATGACATGACTGAAGTTTGGTCGGAGTTCACGCTGCTCGAAATTCATTGCTAGCTCAACTCTGCTCCATTCAGACATTACAAAGTCTACAGAGTTTGTGTTCTTACAAATTTGAGGACCACAACCCTGTCACGTCCTCCTGCTTCCTCTCCAACCTCAGGCGTAACTTGTTTTCATGCACGTCCACATTCTGGGCACATTGGTATTCAATTCTCTCTTCGCTTTCTTCACCATCTGCCTTGCAGCACCCCTCAGGAAACAATAGAGGGCAGTCTTATCTCAGCATGTTGTTGAAAAGGGCTTCACAGGACACAAAGTACTCATTTAAAAACTGCCTTTACGTGGTGTTTCAATATCATAAAACCACTGCCAGCAAATAAAAAGTCTACAGATGTGTGTTGTATAAACACTGTGCCAGTCTAGAAAATCCACGGGCACATCCTGGTCCAATGAATTGCAATATGTTTTACACCCAAATAATGCACAGACAGTATACACTATCACCTGTGTAGCAAATAAATAAAATGTAACCTCAGTCAAACGATGCAATTAAATAGCAATTCAGCTGTTCTTCAGCACTCACCAGTCTTCCTTAAGTTTTAACAAGCCATAGTATTTAACTGGCAGTTTAAGAAATGCTATATAAAAATGTGTCACTAATGATTCTGTAATTTTCAGCCAGAATATAAATATGAATTTCAGTATTATAAATGCTGAATGGATTTGCCTCTTAATTCTGAAAATATCAAATCTGATATGAAAGAAAAAGTAACAAACAGGGACTGTCAACCTGTCCATACTGGGACAAATGTGTCTGTGGCAAGACTCACTCTATCATGGCAAAATATTTTTATTGAGGGAAAAGAAACTCCATAAGGCAGGATTTTAAATACCATGGCTGTGGTAAAAATAGCATTTTCATCAAAATTTATCAGAAATTTCGATGTTGTTGAGTCAGTCACATTATTTCTTTATCCCATTTAATTGTATTCAGAATATCGAAATATTTTCCTCTAATATATTTAATTATTTATTGTTACATATTTTGTTTCACTTGGAGTCCCTGGTGGAATTGTAACATCATTCATCACTGGACTGAAAGCATATCCCCCAAAAGAAATCAAAAGTACGGGAGAGAGGAGGTGATGGAGAGGCAGGGGGATACCGTGTGCAGCCAGTGTGAGATCTGTCTGGTGTTATTTATGAGTGTAGATTTGGGGTGACGTTTAAAAACTGCCTTGTTGATCCTTCATGTATGCATCATAAAAAGTGCTGCAATGTCAATGTATAGCGCATTTTATGTTATTATTATTATTGCTGTTATTATTATTAATCTGAGGCTGTATTGATAATTAACCGAACTTGCTATATAGTAAATGTAACACACACTGTTGTAAATATATGTACCGTTTCATTACTGATACATACCATCCTCATTACTGGTAAAAAACCTCCATTAATCACATAGCTCCCATTGGTGGGGAACTTATTGACGTTTGTCCTGAGTAATAATATTTTTCACAGAAGGATAATACCATTATTCCACTGTGGTTTTGCCATGGCATTTAATGTGCCCAATGACTATTAAACCATTACATTACATAAACCATTACACCTGGTGTGATCAGTCACCTACCCAAGGCTAATGTTTAAACTGCTGTTTCGGTCTCCGGCGGTCTATATAACATCCCAGGGGTCTTTTATTAGTTTACAAAAGCGAACCGCATTTACAGTCTTGCTGCTGCGATTAAAAGTAAATGCCCCCACTTTTGAATCTGAACTTTGGAATGATCTTTCCAGGAACAAAGTTCGAAATTGAAATTTATGTGGATTTGATAGATGTTTCATAGGTCCTGCTCCAAAGCTACTTAAACTCGTAGCTGGACATTCACTGGAAGCTCAGCCTAGCTCCACTTATGCCTAGTCGACTCCTCGACTGAAAGTATGTTTCTAATGTGACGTTTGCCTCACATGTCACTCTGAACAAGAGGGCCTGCCAAGTAAAAATAAATCTACATTTAAATTTAAAAAGATAAATAAATAGTATGGTGGGGGTTTTTTTAACTAAAGGGGATCGTACTTACTGTAACTAGACTTTTAAAAAGTAGCTAGAGTGACTGAGAGTGGACGTGTGTTTGAGCCAAGGCTGAATCTCATCAATGTGTGGCAAGAATTCTGGAACGTGATGGAAAGACAGTTGAGGATTAGAGTCAGCTGGACTATTCGTGGCTTGCACTTCTACCTGTGCCTCCTTGGAGTGTTTCAGGCAGCTGCAGCCTCCTGGCCGCCCGCGGGGAAAGACGCACTGCTGCTTCTGTCGGTGATAATTCTGCGTGGCGCCGTGCAGCACCGCGAAACGCGTGGTGTGAAAAATCAGCATAACGGCAGGGGTGTGAAAGACAGCGGCTCTGCATTCCAAAGTGAAGAGCGGTGGGGGTGGGTGGTCTTTCTTCACCCATGGATAAGACAGAACTGTCAACAAATTAGTGGAAAAATAATAAAACAACATAATAAAGAGATCTTTGTAAATGAAGCAGACAAACCAAGTGTCTTAACACAAGGAACCAAAATAAGTCAGATATAGACAGAATTAAAACAAGAAGCAGACGAGGCCTTGACAAGCTCATTAGCAGGCAGTGCTTTTCTCATTTGGAATTACGTGTTTTCACTCAAGTAACGTGGGAATGCTGCCGCCGACAGTGGAACAAAGCATTGTGCCCTTATCTATGACTTACTGCTCACTCGCACACTTTTGCTATGATTTTCTGTAACAAAGCAGATGAGCCTTTTCCATCTTTTCAAAGATAAGACCATTTTGTGTCCAGCCATAACCATGTCAGTATGGGGTTACAAGAAGCTTGGTACCTATCCTGAGAAACACACACACACACACACACACACACGCACGCACACACACAGGTTTGTAATTATATCTTTGTGGAGACTTTCTATTCATTCCAATAGGGAAAACTCTAATCACAACATGAGGACCTTAACCCCTACCCAGCCCTAACGTTAACCGTAAGCAACCAAACAAAATATGAGAATTTTGGCATTTTTAGATCTTTGTGGGGACCTGAAAAATGGTCTCTGCAACATCAAAATAATAGGTTTTTATCACATTGTGAGGGGATTTGGTCCCCACTATATAATATAAATGTAATTCACACACACACACACAAACAGAGATTGCATGTTTTCAAGAGTAGTACAGAGAACTAGAGTACCTATACAAACACTGAGTGACCACATACACAGCCAGTGTGGGAGGACATACACCCAGCCAGTGTGGGAGGACACACAGACAGCCAGTGTGGGAGGACATACACCCAGCCAGTGTGGGAGGACACACAGACAGCCAGTGTGGGAGGACACACAGACAGCCAGTGTGGGAGGACACATACATCCAATGCGAGGTTCTTGTAGCTCCGGAGGTTAGGGTTAAGGATCTGTGCCTATGCTGAGAAGGTCACAGGTTCAAGTCCCATGGCTGGCAGAATAATCCTTTCACTGTGTTGTCCTTTTCAAAAGCCCTTAGTGGTTTCTGACCCAAGATTTCAGACTTTATTGTCTGCAAAAGAAATTGAAACACTTTTGCAGTCTGGCTTTGTTTGAAAGCTTTCATGTTTTTTTTCTGTTAACTATGATACACCAACTGCAAAAAATACCCCTCAGAGATTAAGGCTCTTACACTTGTACCCCTCTTCATCATTACTCTAGTTTTTCCCCTCCAATCCCTGTATTCTTTGCTTACACTCTTTGCCAGGAAGAGTTCCACAGGTTGCCTTTTGTGGTCATTAATTTCATTTTTAGGGTCTGCCCCTTAACACAGATCCAAAAATGTAGCACAAGTAATTTACGTTGTGAGTAATGCCACTGGGATGTACAAAATGAATAAGCAAAATATTGAATAGACAGCAGACAACTGTATTAAAGGAAAAGAGACAAGAATGCTTAAAAAAGTTATACATGTAATAAAAAATTCCTTTTGAAAAATTCATGGGAGAGCTTTCACCTTCCTCCTGAATGCCCCCTGATCATTTACCCCAAACATAAAAAAACACAGCTCCCTTAGCACACTGAAATGACCCGGTAAGTCAGAGGGAAACTTGCAGAGTGCCCGGCACCTGGTTGTCATGGGAACTAGTGATGAGACATGAAAAAAAGGTAAGAAAACTTTTGGCGAAGGAGACCTGCTTTGCGAAGACTTTCTATGCTTTGGCAGAGTCCGGTTTTTAAAAGCAACACCCCTCCTCTCAACATAACCCTCCCCTCAAGTATAATCTGACACAGTTGCCTAGGAAACAGGCCTCTGACTAGATGAAAAGGAAATACAGAATAGAACACCCTTGTTTATTTACTTAAAAGGTCTTTCACAATAAGAAAACCACTTGGACGGCAACCATCCCCATTTTTTTGGTAAGAGTTTAGTGTTTTAGAAATAAGGTGTACAGAACTTCTCCTGTGTTCTTTTACAGAAATCCAAAGAACCACAGGTGTATGATCATTTCAGATAATAGCTGGGTTCACGTTATGTAAATACTCTGCCGTATTCCTCTAACTAAATTATATCAAATAAAATCATAATGTTCCCCAGGCATGCCAACTCCATAGTTAGGGGCAGGCTTATCAAATAAATTATGAAAGAAATTATAAAGCTGGCATCAGAGTATGTTTTATAAGTGGAATGTTATAACAGTTAACAGTCTTGATATGACATTTAAATAATTCATCAATCTTCAACCCACAAGAACTCATTTATTAAAAGCAAGTTCATATGTTGAAGTTGTACTGAATTTACATGTCACTTCCCTCCAAGTCAATTTCCCTTCCAGTTGCTGTATACTGGATCAGTGTAGGTACACTAGGCTCAAATGCAACAGCACCTACTGCCTTGACTACAAAAATGCCCTGTAAGTATGCTACTGTATATCTCAGCAGGTACAGAAAACGTCTCGATATGTACTAGTTCCAGCTCATCCAACACGCTACCTCTGGAATGTTCACTATACGTCTCCAGTTTTTCTCTCCTTACACTGGTTTCCAGATGCCTTCAGAATCCACTTCAAGGTGCCGCTGTTTACAAGTCACTCAACGGTCTCAGCTCAGTTTAAATCACAGACCTTCAGTTTAAATTACCAGCCTAACAGGCTGCTAAGCTCATTAGGAGTTGGTCAACTAATAAAGAGTGAAAAGTAAGCAACCAACTAGCATTCAGTTATTCTGCTACTCATAACTGGAACTGACTCTCAGAGGAGGTTAGAAATACATAGAATCTTGCTACCTTTAAAATCAGGCTTAAAACATTTCTTTCCACATTGCCTTTGATTAGCACTGCTAATCGATGATGATGCGTTTTTTATTTTTATTTTTTCTTAAAAGTTTCCTTCCAGTTAACGCTATTACTTGTTCCTATTTCATGTAAAGCACTATAAGTGTTTGAAAATATGCAATACTGTATAAATTAACTTCCCTTGCCTTATTTAATACAGCAGACAAGGGGCTCAATGTGACAGCACAGTAGCAGCAGCCAATAGGATCCAGGGGTGTGTCAGGGTAGCAAATAAGAGTTAACTGGCAGGATAGAAAGGCTAACCCTCACACAGGAATTTGCTTGCTAAATGAAGCCATTACAATATATAATATCTTATTGCATCACTCAAGAGTTAAAAACTGGTTAGTTAATTAGCCATTCCTTGTTACAAACTCACCGCTGTGTTGTTATTCCAGTTGTCTTAATACAGTAGATATTATAACTCAAGCACACATGACAGCAGAGAGAATGGATGTATTGTGTGGACAGGGACACATACATGTGTGTAACAGAGCGCAGGAGTGCCTGAGATGTGAGCTTATGACACTAGTAAGACAAGCAGAGAACATCATTGCTATTCTATACCACAGGGTGCAGCTAAGCTCTGGATCTGCTGACCTGAGGATGAACAAACAGACAAACAAAGAACAAGCCGTGAGTACGTTTTGGGAGAGCACCTACGCGAGGTCAGGTCTGCGGCCTGAACTGTAATTATGCGACACACGGCAGTGCAGTCAGGAGGTTAATAACAGAGGGACACTTTAAATTCATTTAATGAACGTTACTGTGCCAACCGCATTCCTGTCGGGCAAATATTTACTGTAGCATTTAGGGGAGGGAAAAGGGCCAGAAGCTAGACAAGCGGTCAATATTGTTGACAGCTTGCTCAGCTGGAATGAGGGGAAGGGGGGGGGGAAGCCCTGGGGGAGGTGCTCTGGTCACTTCCCCTGCCAGTCATCTGCATTCGCCTGCCAGTCAGCTAGAATGATGCTGATGGCTGTGCCCGTAACCAGACCTTAACATATGCATGCAAGTGCACCGTGAACAAACACTGCACGAGTGCTCACTCCTGTCTGACACTGCCAATTATAACAATCGTAGAACAAGCTTAGCAGGGCTACCTCTGCCCCAAGACGGACACATCACCAGCCGATGCCCAAGAGCCCTGTTACGCTCTGCAATGTGTTAGATGTTTATTATGATAATAATGAGACACACGTGCGATGCCACATGAACAGAAAAGCTACCGTGTTTCACTAGTACCTATTAATAATTGATTAATTTAATTGATTCCCTCTGTAGGTGAGAGCTAGCTGGCTGCAAAGGGCAGCCATCCATAGCAGCACCCAGGGAGCTGGGAGTTAAGGGCCCACAGATGTGCTGAGGCCAGGCATGAACCAGCAACCTTCTGGTCACAGACACTGACATTTAGCCCACTGAGCCACACATTGCACTCCATGCTTCAATTTTCTGTGATGACTTTCTGCCCTATTCAGGGTCATGGGGGTCCTATGGGCACAAGACAGGGCACCAACCCAGGACAGGACACACTCACACACCATTCATAGGGGTAAGGTGGGAACCCTAATTAACCTCTGGTTTCGGACTCCGGAGTGAAACTGGAGTATCCAGCAGACACCCCACGATAACAAAGCGTAAACGTGCAAACTCCATGCACACGAGCCATGGGGGAGACGCAAACCCAAGTCCCAGAGGTGTGAGACAAAGGGGCTAACCGCTGCAACACTATGCCACCACAGCCATTCAAGCCAGGTTTAAAGATAAGATGTACTGTATATGTAAAACTTGGCGTAATACCATAACATTAATTGAAAACACATGTGTAAACCACAGACAAATACACCAAAACATAATAATTGCACATTGGACTACAGGGGAAAAAGTGAACAAATATAAAGAACATTTTCCCTTCTCTGAGAGCAAAAGGTCATAAAACAGAAGAATCTCAGCAAAAGAAAAGAGTGCAGTAATGAATACAACACAGTTAGCAGCACAGCTCAGCTATAAAAGATGCCTGACAATCGACACTTTGATCTGAGTTTTCAAGGCAATATGAGGTAACTAACAGAGTTCCAGAGAATCTATACCTGAAGTGCAGGTACATCGGTCACAAAAACTGTAAAATTATTTAATGTGTCAAGGGGGGAAATGACTCAAAAATCATGACAGCAAATGTCAATCATCAAACAAACTGCACCAGCCCAGGGAACAGTGGTCACAAATTAAGGTTCACCTACATAGATAGATCGACACTTAACAGGGTAGTTGCTGAAGATCACAAAAGTTTAGCCTCAAAAATTACAAAAGAGCTGAGTCAGCACCTCCGTGACGCTGGGGAAAAATGTATGCTGTGGGCTTCAACAAGCTGCAATTTATGGCTGAGATGCCATTCAGAGCCGGCTTGTGTCTAAGGCCATTCCACACAGATGCCGAACCTGGTATAAAGAGCACAAAACTTGGTAATATACAGTAAGATTAATATGGCATGATGAGTCATCCCTCACATTTCTTCTCGATCCGGACAGGTTTATATTTGAAGAAAGTCAAAGGATGCCTTCAACCCACTATGTGTGTTAGTCATTAAGTTTCCTTGTGCTTTTCCCATATCCCTTGATGACAATACCCTTGCCTTGTGAAGGGATGTCACCCCATCCTGGGTTGTTCCCTACCTTGCTCCTGTAGTCTCCAGAATAGGCTCTGCCCCCCCACCCCCATGACCCTGAATAGGAGATATGCACTTACAGAAGATGGATGGATGGATGGACGGACGGATGGACTATAACCTCACACATACTGATAAGCAAATCCAACAGGGATGGGAGATACTGTAGTGATTTTGAAGTTATTTTCCAGCTCCTTCATTCCTCAAAGAACTGGAAGCTTGTTTTCTTTTTAAATGGTCAAGTATTTTGTCCTGCTGTAATTCTGATCAACATGCATACAAATAATCAAGCTTTGGGTTAATATTGGTTTTACATAACAAATGGTTCACTCCCACGCAATGTTTCAAGCCCTACCCCTGTGTTAATTTATCACAGTTCAAGAGTGTTACAGCGCTTACAGCTGTACAGTACTTAGCAACGTCACATGAAACCAAACACCTAGAGGCACAATAGTTAAGTTTACAAGTCCCACTTTTCTAAGCCCACCCATCAAAGGACAGGCACACAGGTGATATAGCCAAATGCAAGCTAGCCTGAGAATTTTCTCCCTGCAGTTGGTGTGTAGAATGGACCACGGCACTGTTCTGCACAGTCAAACGCATCTCCAAGTCCTCTCCAGGCCTACTGCACTTCCTGGCACTCTCTGCCCTCCTGATCAGTACCTTGGCTGTGAGTTGATGTCCCATACTCCTTTCTGGCTGTGACTGGCCTCCCTTACCATTCCTGGCTTTGATTTGCTGTCAGGACCTGTCACCGTGCTCTGACAAGGGCATTGTCCGCTGCAGCCATTAGCCCAAAAATGAGCCCGTCTGCCGACCCGCTGAGACAGAGTTAGGCCTTTGCCTCTTACTGCCAAAAATTACGTACACAGACAGCACAGCCAGAAATACCAATCGGTGCCTCAACTTGGTTACCACTTTGTCAACCCAGAAACACCTTCAACGGTATGAGCTTACTTGGAACTGAATTTGATGTGGAAGCATTACAAAACAAATTTATCTTTCAATATTAAAAAAGACAACAGTGAAGGCTTACATGTACAGATTCTTGTCTAATTCTGTAGTTTTGGGATTAAGTCTATGAGAGGAGGAATGAACTGTAAATTTAATGCCTACTGGTTGCTTTGGGAAAAAGAGTCAGACTGTTCCTATTCATTTATTCTTCCTTTCCCTCCAACTCGACAATGCATATACACGGCTTGCTTCATTTGCAGTAACCTGCATACAAGTTTAACATCAGTATGAAGACCAGTAGTCTTTTATTGTGCAGCGGTTCTCTAGTTAAGCCCCAACACATCAGTCCATTGTTTATGAGAACCCAGTTCCTTGTTCTCACATCTCTGTTTGGATTGGGTAGCTTCAACTCCACTCCATTGCCACCTGACTCTAAATTTTGAATGTCAGCTCATAGAGGAATTACCGTTTCTCACAAAGCGGCAGCCTGTAACATTTCAGGGCAGAGTAGCTGACGTGCTGGTGAGGCCTCAGGCGGAAAGCTGGATAAAAATAAAAACTAACTTCAAACTAACTACTTTACAACATTCGACATTCATATAATGAAAAAAAATATATATATGAAAAACGATTGCTGCACTGTGTCCTCATCAAAGATTTCATTGTCTGGAAATTAAGGTTTTACACAAGATAAATATATAAATGCAATACGAAACATCGCAGGAACAATGATGAGAGGGCATTCAGATGATGCTGATGATGCAGATAATGCACAACCTATCTTGCAGGCAAAGCAAAGTAATAGTTACTAAATGTTTGATTCTGTGAAACTCCAGCACTGCCTAACCCATGACTTTTGTACTCTCATTACCTCACCTGGAAACACAAAAGACAACCTCTCAAAAAAAACCTGAAGCCTGGTTTTTCCTTTTTCTGATACATATTTTTCTGTATGATCACAATTTTCCTCACATCTACAGTAAGTCACAGTTTTACCAACTGCAAATTTAATACTTTGCAGTTATATAATGAGTGGCTCAGTGGACTAAGTCTCTGTGCCCGTAATCAGACAATCGCTGGTTGGAGCCCTGGCTTTGGTAGAACAGTCACATATCTGTGGACCCTTCAGCAAGGCCCTGAACCTCCAGCTTCAAGGGTGCTGCATGTTGGCTGGCCCTGCGCTGTGACCCTCAGCTATGGAGAGCAGGATGTGGGAGGTGAAGAGAAGCGTTCCAGTGCACCTATACTTGTGCAAATGGCAGAAGAATGCATGTTTGTTTGTTATCCTGTTACACTAAATTTAATACTGTATCAGCCCACGGATGCATTTGCCATACTTCAGCCCCCACTGTCTAAAACTTTGAGGGGCACTTTTTAAATATATAATTAATGCAGAAAGTTTCTAATGTTTTTTTATGTGAAATGAACTCAGATTAAACAGTAATCACCACCTTGTGCTAACATGAGTAAATAAAATGAATACAGTACTGTCGTTCCAAAGAGAAGTGTGCTATCATGTGTATGTGTATAGAATACCATCTGTATGTGAGAGGAAGCAGGAAACAGTTCTAGCTACGAGTACTCAGGCTTTTATTTAGCTCTTAGTGTTTAATGCATCAGTCTATAGATAAAATAACCTTAATTTGGACAGGCAATAAAATGTACTCAGATATAAACGGTATTGTGCTATCCTATATCTCGTTTTGAAAATACATCAATATATCGTGAATTTTCGATATATTGCCCAGCCCGAGTTCTTGATGGGTGGGTGGAGAATTCATGGGTAAGCAGTAGGGATGGTAAGATTCACAGATTTGCATAAAAGTTTACGATGCTACTGCCACTATTACAAAGTGCACAGGGAACAGTTTGGGATCAACTCTGGATGCATTGCTGTGAACATCTTTGCATCGGTAAAATTTGGTCAATTAAAGTTGAATAGTGAGTTAAATCATTTGACTTGCATAATTGCATATTATTTATTTAGGGAACAACTGGTTATTGAATTTGCTTCCCCACTTCAGTTCCCGGAGGCTTCAGCGATGGGGAGGGAGGAACAGGACAGCATCTAGGGGAGTTCTGGTGAAGCTGAGTGGGGAAGGTATTTAGGCCGGGCTGGGAACATCTGTATTTAAATGTTTGGCTTGTGTTTTATCTGTGACCTTTTCATTTATGTTATTTACTGTTTTTTTCATATTTTAATGGTCCTTAGTGTATGTGGAACTGGTGTATGTATGATGGTAATATTTGAACTGGTTCTTAAGAAAACGTTGTGCGGTGATGCACAGTGTTTAAAAACATGCGTCTAACTTTCATTGCTAATTTTCTAAGTTAGTAAAGAAAAAGAAATCTGTTAAGGGTTTACAAAAATAGAGTGTTTTAGCTAACCCAGTGATTTGCTAAATGATCACTTTTGCAAATTAACACTACAATATATATATATATATATATCTCAAGAAGTTGTGGTACTCCGTATGGGAAAGTTGATCAGCAGGGAGTTTATTTTGTGACATGAAAGTATAACTAAGCTAGTAACTGGTTAGAAATGATTTGTAATGTTGTGTTTGCCCATCTTTTACGTATATTGAAAAGTTTACTTTGTGACTATTGCAAATTGTCACACGCAAAAGCAAGCTCTTTGTGCCTGTGAAGGGAGAAGAAAAGCCGACTTGTCCGTAAGTTTGTGGGTAAGAGAGGAAGGATCTGTAATTCAGGGCCAAGGTATTTTTTCACGTTTTGTTTTGTTTTGCTATTCTTCCCTTCAACTAAAAAAGTATTTTTCAATAGTGTTTATTTTTATTTTGTTTAAGTCAAACATACCACCAGGATGTATTCACCGTCACCCACCTCTCCCATCAATTTGCACTCCCCACTTGGTTAGAACAACTGAAGTCAGGCTGTTACCACAAACTCTGTTACTGTGCTGCACCTGGGCCTGGACCAACATACTAAAACACAACACATGGTGCCATGATGGGATTTATTGGATTTATTTTGTTTTATTATTACTAATTTGTCTATTGTTTTATTGTTTTGATGTTGTGACACTGGAGAGGATATGCTTTTAAATTTTGTTGCTGTGGAAACAATGACAATAAAGCATCTGAATCGGAATCTGTCCAATGGAGTTATCAATATGGTGTCACCTGGGGTACTTATAAAAATATAATTATTAATATTATTAGTAGAAGCTCTGTGCCTTTCTTAAGAGCTGTGACCAATAATTTTTGACCAGTAATTTCATGCTTAGATTGATTC
Organism: Hyperopisus bebe; assembly: GCA_026777045.1. Lineage (NCBI taxonomy): Eukaryota > Metazoa > Chordata > Actinopteri > Osteoglossiformes > Mormyridae > Hyperopisus > Hyperopisus bebe. Next base: position 4,018,357 of record JAODJW010000002.1, read on the forward strand.
ACCCTCTCTAAACTTTTTCATGCACACTCTCTCCTCTCCAGCTCTCCACTGCTGTCAGTGACCAATTCTCTACAAGTTTCTCAGCCAAGTCTCAAGGGAGTTGAAGGCGTGTCCAGTATTGTGTTGAATCGCACTGCATCGCTATAGCGGTGAATTTGTATTGTATCGTATCGCAATAGTCATTGCTGAAAATGTACCTTTATTTTATCGGATCATTGGGAATGCATCAAGATGTGTATCTCATCACATCAGTGATGAAGATGCATGTCCTTAGAAAACAGACGATCCGTAGCCATGCCCCTGGCTGAAATTAGTTTTTGTATTTTTCAATGAACACCTTTATTAAACAATAAAATTGGCTTCTACCAGGTATCATAACAGTTCTACATAGTAGCATGAAGTTGCAGTTACTTAAAATTATGTACATAGTAGGAACAACAGTGGTGATTTAATGAGCTTGTGTTAGAGACAGAAATGCTAATGAAATTAAATGGTGTAATGTAGGATTAAGGTGTTGGTATGTGTTATACACACACAGTGTGTGCTCTTTGCCCCTGTTAATTTTGATGCTGCATTATTCGGTTGATTATGATACTTCTCAAGCCACAATGAAGCTCTCATCTGTAATGCACTACTGATGTCTTCCTAATGCATTATAAAGGACAGTATAAGCATTAAGGATGCTTTGTACTGCGTTATGAAGGCATCTATAGTGGCTTCCAGATGTGAATTTCATAAAGCATTCATAATGCATAATAAACATGGCGATAATGTGCTATGCCATCCTATAAATATAAATAGCCATGTTCATACATACTTATAGACATGGCATTCATAGAATGTGTTACCGTATTACTTTCTTAACATTGATTTTTGAGTAGCAGTTATTTTGGATTATTATATTTGTGTTGAGGGCGATGTGGTGTCTCAGTGAACTGCACTATAGCCTCACAGCTCCAGGGCTGGTTGATTCTCGTCTCTGCTCTGGGAGGTAGGGCTCACATGGTCTCTTCGCTTTGTCTGGATTTCCTCAGGGCATTCCGGCTTCCTCCCACAGCCCAAAAACATGCAATTAGGTGAACTGCTGTCTCTGTGTTGCCCATAGTCTGAGTGTGTGTAACTTCGTGCCCTGCCATGGGCTGGTATCCTCTCCAAAATGCCCCCTCACTCATACTGTGACCCCGACCTGCAAAAGCAGATGGATGGATATTTGTATCAGGGCTGCCTAGCAGGTTATAGACAGGAAGTGCGTCCCACACACAATAAAAGAGAGGGTTTCTTGTGTTGTATAACAAGTTAGAGGTTCCAGTTAGAGAGGTTTGGGCCGACTGGGTCATCCTCTAAGAAAGGTAGGTATTTAGGTCAATGAATGGCTCTTCTGGTCGGGACAGTACTAGGGGTCCTCTGGTTCAGTGTCTTCTGTTGATGGGGCGGAGAGAATGGAAGGGACTTGACTCATAAATGATGCTGAGATTGGGGAATTTTTCTCTTTTACCCAGCACCCAAACAAGCTTGTCCAGGGCGTTGTCCCCTCTACTTCTTCTCCTTGAGGCTAAAAGCATCCCTATCCAGTGTTCTTCCATATACTCTCCTTGGCACTGAATTAATCTGCAGCGAGGAATAGCAGCTAGTGTTGGCATTCACGGCCTGGCCGGGCAGAGTCTGTGCCCACCTTCAAATTATTTTATGACCTGCATTTTTGCTGTTTCTTCATTTTTTAATTTAAACGATATTGAAGTGGTGCGCACCATTTCCTTCTCATAATTTCTCCATTCTGTTTTTCAGAATCACTCCAGGTAGCTGGTGGCCTGTACTGTAGCCATACTGTAAGTGAGCTATAGTTCGGGAAAGTTTGATAGTCAAATAGTCCATTCCAGCAGTCGATGTGCGTGAGGCAAGAGGAGCCAGATGACAAGGTTCAGGTGTGATGGAAAAAGAGGCTGGTGGTGAACAGGTGCAGAGGGAGGGTTAACTGCAACTTACTGACAAGCCTATCCGCCTGGCTAAAGACTGTTGTTAATTACAGGCTGTATTGTCTGCCAAAGTCAGCATTCATTTGGCTGGGAGGAGCCGGTTGGTGCCTTATTCCAGAGATTGCAAGCTGGAGTGTTTTTTTTCCTCCACATAACGACGCACTCAGTTCTGACTTGTGATTGTGGAAACACAACCGCAATGATGTAATAATGTTCCCGTTTGGCAGAACGCAAGTCATGGTCAGTGGTTGCTGGATTTCAGTTGATGAGATCCCATGATTTGTTCCATAGTTGAGGGCTCTCTGACAGGAAACAATATTGTGATTTTTCTGCTTTTTAATGAGCCATAGATGAGATGATTCCTAGGTAGCAAATTACCTGTGTGGCAATAGACATAATAAAATTTTGAGCTTGGGAAATAAAAAAATTATGTAGGAGCTGGGGATATTTCACACACATTTTAGCAGAATAGGCAACTGTACTGGTTTGGACTGCTGATGATGTAATCCTGCATGCAGTAGGAGAAGATATTGATAGCAACTGTAATGTTCTTGTTTGCTGATTATGCTACTATTTCTTCATTAAAACCTTCAGCTAGCTTTGAGGCACATAGATATACTGCAGTGTCTATTGGTGTCTTTGTTAGCTGCTTACTTGGCTAGGTATGGTGGGGGTGTTTGATAATGTGGTTCATGTTGACTTAGTAACAGGTGTTATGGCGTTAGCTGTACTTATTTACCCGATGCGAGTATGTTGGGGTGAAAGAGGACATCTGTTTCAGTCTTACTGGAGTGTCCCCAGTGCTGCATTAAAGACGCTCTCAGGAACAGTATGGCTCATATGAATTTTAATGCCTAATCAGTTGCAGTCATAAGATGACAAATGGCGGCAGAGAAGACTTGTACCTACGGTCAACTCTTTTCACATTTATGGGGATGTAAATGGTTTTGAAAAGAATCTCAAACAAATGGAATGGAAAGGAATGAAGAAGGCATGAAAGGTAATTAAAATGTTCAGCCTTGTGACTACACCACAGTAGTTGTACAGACATATGCCTCTGCATAAAATTACACATTGCATTCCATAACAGGTATATACTGTATGACCCAGTACTAAGCCTTTCATTTAGTGACTGATTTACAACTGCAAACAATATGATAGGATTTACTATTGAACAATATAATAATAAATAACACTATATTTGACAATAGAACTCAATCACTATAGAAATACATGGCTGTAAACCCGATATATATTGAACAGACTATGAATGTCTTCAGCTTTTACAATCATACATTCTTCTACTGTCACTTTCTAACCACATTGCCCAAAGTCTCACACCGCCAGAGAAATCTGGGGAGGATAACTTTTTTTTTTTTTTTTTTTTTTTATTAAAGAATCATTATGCTTCAATAATCAGTGGCCTATTTTTTAATTGCAGATTCTGAAGAAAGAGTGATAAATACCAGAAGCCTGTCCTTGGATTTTTGTTTTTGAACTTCACGTAAAACATATTCCACATCAGTAGCCAAGCGATTGAGGCAAAAACATACTCCATTTTTAAATAGTATGGAGGTAATTATTATTTAATAAGCTCCATAGCTTTCTGTTCAGCACAAGGTTGTGCTCTACTGTTCTCATCAAAACAGCGTGATGAACCACACAGCAATAATACTGAGTTAACACAAAGTGATTTTTTTTTCCCCTTTACGAAAGTAATTCTCTTAAGCCAACCATGCCTTGAAGATGTCTGTTTCATTTGTAACCTTACATTATAAATGTTACCGCGGAAGCACAATGACACAAAAGGTGGAGTGTATAAAAGACTAAAGTCTTCGGTGGGAATTTACTTTGAATTGTCTTTAAACATTCTGGCTGGGAGGTAAAGTTGGGTCATTGTAATTTGCATCAAGCCCACAGGCATAGATAGGTTTACTTTTGAAAGGATCCTACTGTTATGATTTATTCCAGAACCTCCGTGTTGAGAGTAACAATGAAGACAATAGCGATCTGCAGATTGGCTTCTGGTGAAGCCTTCACAGAGTGTCTTCTGAAGGGTGGGCGGGGCCTGGAAGCTGTGTCTCCCCAAGGGCGTTGCCTTAGATTCAAAAGCACAGGTCTGTTTTCCCCCACTGGCGCCATGTAACTGTAAAGGCCCAATAACTCTTGGAGATGTACCCCCCCACCGCTGCTTTTCCAACCACCGTCATATGAATAAGTAAATGAAATACCTCATTGTTTTTGTGCCCTGCATTGAAAAATACCGGCTAATGAATTGTAAAATTGTTTTTAAGCTATTTATTCAGGGAAGTGAATATTTCCCCAAGCTGCTTCTCTTAATAATTTATGGTTTTATGCATCACAATTTGCATTCTTAACAGAAATGTTAATTGTTTTGCGCATATTATTGGAAAGCTATAATTCACTTATGTATTAATTCACTTCATTTATTCATACTCTACTTGGTCTGCACAGTGCCAGGGAATATTATCGAAACCCAGGAGAGCAAAGACCCTAGGGGTAGCAGCAGAACCAAGCAGAAGGTACAAGAGGTGAACAGGCAACAATTAGCAATGCACTACGTCATCTCCTTCAGTTATCTGCTAAAGAAATAACATCTTGAAGAAGCAAAGTTCTTTAGCTGTATTTCATCCCCTCTCAGAAAACTGAGGCATTCTCAGGCGAAATTTGGCCTGCCCACAACAGGAGATGAGGTGAAATGGCTCAGTCTGCATGTTAACCATCTTCTCTAAAATCCCTTAGGTAAACAAGAAGTTAGGGAGCTGCTCAGAAACTGCTTAACAGGTCTCCAGTGTTGAAGCCTCATGAGAAGCAGGCTGCTGTCCAAGGTGCTGGACTCGCCTCTGGCACAGACGGTACCATACAGACAGTGGCTCACCACGTCTAACTATACTACTGCAAACTCTGAATCTTTCGTCTTTCCTCATATTTCATATTTTGCTCTTGTTAGCAAATCATTGTTGTCATTTAAACACGGATACAGCTATTGATACACTATTGTTCCTGAATGCTGCACCAGCTTACAGTTAACTAGAATGTAGCTTATTTTGCAAGACAGAGATATTTTACCAGTTTGCATTTCCATTGTCAATAACTCCTCCCAGATATGCTTGCCAGTCAGGAGAAGCTGGCCAGATGTGGTTCAGCTAGAGGAATCGGCCCAGCAGATGCTGTGTTTTATGGAACACAGAAAGGTGACTGAATGGTTTCCCCCAGAGCTGAACTCCCGAGGCGTGTGCAAAGATAACTCTGTTATTCCTTTTGTTTCTGTGGTTGCTTACAGAGCATTTGCTAATGCTAATCCCCCTCATGACGGAGAGAAATGACGCAGAAAATGAGCCCCTTTGTCTCGCCCGTTTAGCCGGCAGCCTCAAAAAGCTGGGAATTATTGACATTTTGGTAGCTTCCTGAGCACTTTGCACTGAAGATGAGGCCCATTTCTCTTAATGGAACTTAGACAGTGTATATTTCAGCATTTTCAGTAAACACTTTGAGTCCTTTTGCTCAAATACTCCCTCTGGACAAATCGAAAATATATTGATGAACTATAGCAGGTGTTGTGTTTTGTTTTACCGTGTTTCAAATATATAGTGAGATTACCCATGGCAGCTATATTGATAAATGTGTGATCTTTATATACAGGTTTGTAGAATTTTTTCCCATATGTCAAAGACACGCAAATTCAGTGCAGCTGTATGTCTAAGCTATCCTCTGCGAATGTGTGGCCTGTGATTGGCTGACTTATGTATAGTGCATAAGGGATAATTTGTGTTTTGCTTTTTAACATTCCTGACAGCCAGCCAATAGAAGACATCTCCCTCCACATACACTGCTCTCACCATAAATCATCTGCATACATTTCCAAATAAGTTCGTTCCTTCGTGTGGGCACCAGGCACATAGCTTAATTCCGACTTAATACTGAACTAACTTTAGCTTAATGTTGCTGAGTAGATCTTAGCATGTGACCCCAGCAACAACTCCTTCGGACTGTTTTTATATCTTCACTTCTTTAAAATGATAAATTGATGATTAATCTTGAACTAATGTTAATGTGTGTCCATTTTTATGCACCCCAGTTGCCCAGAGGAGGATGGGGTCCCCTTCCGAGTCTTGGTTCCTCTCAAGGTTTCTTCCTGCTAGAGGGAGTTTTTCCTTGCCACTGTCGCCTCAGGCTTGCTTGTTGGTGGTTCGGGCCTGTTATATGTAAAGTGTTTTGTGACAATGACCGTTGTTAAAAGCGCTATATA
>JAODJW010000002.1:4024813-4035437 GCA_026777045.1 Hyperopisus bebe
CTTCTGGCTAGACCTCATTGTGTCATGTCTCAGGCTTTCAAAAAAAAATAAGCATAGGCATGCACACACAGAGACACACACACACAAACTCCTGTACACGTATGCAGGGACTCAAAACATATATGTGTGAACAAAGACAAATACAGCAAGACTGAGACACATTTAAACACACACAATGATACACTCTCCAAGTAACTGCATTTATTATTAATACATTCGGAGCCATAAAACAGGACACACACCAGTTAATGAAAACAGGGATATTGTAACTTGAGCACAGATGGAAGGATAATGATAATTAGTCAGAAGGTTTATATTTTTAGGTTATAAGTCACACCTGTGCTTGTTTCAGCCCTGCTGGTTTGATGCTAACTGCAGGACCCCTTCAGTATGGCACAGACATAAATATGCTATTGCGAAACTTATTGACTCAAAATAAATGCTTCATCACCTTCAGTGGGCTTCCAAGTCCTTTAGCCAGCTATCCCATTGCTCCTTAAATGAAGCAAGTCAGATTGCTGGACATGTGTAGGCTAACTTCAGGGAATGCTCACTGCATTCATTGAAATGATGTACTAGTACTCATAAGCCGAGTCTCCCTTTGTCTGTACTCTATAAGCATCTTCAGCCTGTTTGATTTGTAGCCATTTTTCCATTTCTGTTGACTAGATATATTTGTGGTTATGCAGCACATTTAAAAAAAATAATCTGATTTATTGCTTTTTCAGATGTTTGATTTGCAACCTAATTGAACGTGCAGAACTCATGAGTATAAAAACAATTGTAATGCTAGTTAACTCTGTCACATCCAGTCCAGATTCCACTTTTCATGGATTATCTGCCACAGACATGGTTTTCCTGTATGACCATGCCTACCTACAAATTCATTCACCCGATAATAACTCCAAGCTTAAGTTAATCAATCAATCATTTAATGTATCTATTAAAGTTCCCTCTGGTTCATTCATGTCTCCCTGATCAGTCTTTGGTTTGGTTATGAAGTCATCCTGGCTTGTTCTTCTCGCCTCATGAGGCCAACTCAGCCATCCTCTCTACGTACCTAATAATCCGCAGCCCTTGTCCTGTCAGTACTGAATAATAGGAGAATGGCCAGTCAACAGGTAAAATGTGACAGGCGAAAGACCTGCCACTGCATGTGTCTGCACTTAAAGATTGTATACATTTTATTCCTCCACCTGACTCTGATGGATGGATGGATATATTTAGATGGCAGTTGGTGCTTTGAAAACCCAACCCAAAAAGTGATAATTATAGTTGGCTGTTTTGTTGAGTCAAGGTTTGCTGGTGCTTTGTTGTGACCTGAGAAACTCATTGTCATTGAAGGGAACACAAAAGCTTACATCACAGTGGTGGAAAAATAAGAATTAAAGTTCTGGACTGAAAAAAAGTCTAGAACTACCCCCATCCATTTGTTGTGACAAGACCAGATCAAAGGAAATAATGTGTTTATATGACAAAAAATAATTGAGTTGAAACAGTTTGACGTGGAGTGGTATAAACTTCCTGCTCCGCGCTGTGAGAGGGCCATACTGCACTATATAACTAACAAAAAAAATCAGATGCATGTCAAAATGTTACGTTATTTATACATACAGGTTCCCTTATCTAATACTTAACCTTAGTTGAAGAATTAATTAACTTTGCGTGAGGAACATGCAAACATAGAAATAATTAAAGACACGTGCTTTTCGCCCTACTGAGAACAGAGCAGAGAGATCATGCTGCACTTTAATAAACTGTTGCCATGAGCAGTATGTGTAAATAATCTAAATGTGCTCCTGGGCATAACCTGTTGGGACAAAGCAGTTGCCTGGATGATGAGCTTTCTTATGAAGTGGAAATGAGCGCATGACTGGGGGTGTGGTTTAAAATGCTGGCTTACTTTCCAATTGTCCTCTGTTGCTTTAAGCAGCTTCTATGGAGAAATGTTTCACGAAATTTATATTTTTATAAAAATGCATGCATAATATAATAGAATAATATAATATAATATATTGCAATCGGCGCAAGGCAGGAAGCAACCCCTGATGGGATTCCAGCCTATCACAGGGTGCACAATCACTCACACATACGGTAAGTGGGAGGAAACCGAAAGATCCAGCGCAAACTCATGTATGCACTGGGTGAAAGCAGCGCTATTCATGGTGCCGTCCTCAATACTAGGCTTGCAAGATGAGGGATGTTAATATTGACAATGCATTTGCACATGTGACTGTCAAATTGTACACACAGTGATAGTGAGTTGTGGGGAAAACATTGAGAAGTTGCACTGAAACATTTTGCAGCTATTGGAAAGGAAAAAAAAAAGGTCCCCAAAACATCATAATAACAGATTTTTATCACATTGTGAGGACCAGTTGGAAACTAAGCTTTATAAAAAAATCCGGGACTGCTGAGGGAAAGTACTGTAGAGTATTTAAAAATATCTGCATTCTGGAAGAATCAAGAGAATTTTTCTAGGAATTTAGTTTATTATTTAATTTTAAATTCAATATAGAACATTAAAACGACTGCATGATTAAATATATTCACTCCACACAAAAGAGTCTTTGCTCAATGAATTTCTAGCATTAAGCTCTTCAGTACTGTATGTCAAGAATAAAAATGTAATTGAACCATGATGCCCCCCCCCCATTCACAACACTATCTTGCAATAATTTGAGAAGCCGCATTACCCATACACAAATACCATATTGCCCTTTTTAACCCATAGGGATGCCATCCATATGATGGAAGCCTATTTAAAATTATAAGCCATATTGCTCTCACATTGTCCTTGCCCTGGACAACCTTCTTTAATGATTCATCCCACAGCTGTAAAGACAGGACAGGGAGATGATCCAAGTGTGAGCGCATCAAGTCTGCATCCAGAATTGTAGTCCAAAGGCAAGCAACGGGTCAAAAAACAGGTAGAGGCAAACCAAGGCGGATAAATCAAAATCGTGACTCAGATCTCTAATCCAAACACGGGCAGAAGTCGATACGGGGATTATAGGGCAAATAACCAACCCCACTAGACGAAGAGCAAGAAAACCAAGAAAGCAAACCAGAGACAAGGAATCAGGTCATGTCAAGCATGCTCAGTATATTGAGAGACTCAATACTGTACAAGTACCAGCTAATTGCGTTGCGCAAGAGTATGTTCCTACAAACTTTCTTAAAGTTTTTTTTTTTTTCCTTTTTAACTATTCGCTGTCATTGTGTCGTTGCATTTCTTATCCAGACTATGTCTGGATTGCTAGTCCCCCCCGTCAGGAATGTCCCAGCATCATCAGCTAAATGGTACAAACGGATGGCATCTTCCAGTTCCTCCTGTAGGTTTGTTTAAGAAACTGCCACTCTAATACCGCCTCTTCCACCTCATGCTGTGAGCACACATGTTCTAGATGTATGCCGCTTGCTCAACATTGTGAAGTACCTGCCATTTTCAAATGCAGGACCATAATTAGCTGAGCTAGTGGCTGAGAGAGGAATTAGAAGTTACAGATGGAGAGAGCCATGAAAAATGTTACATTTACCCGCCGATCCTCCAGTAAGTGGACCATGCAGACTGCTTGCTGCGCTGGATCTGTTCCCAAGATGACACCTCCAAAGTTCCTGTATGGTCACTCACTTTTTGTGAAAGTTTGACGTGAAAGCACATTTTTGCCAGCCAGCAAAAGCGAGCTGAAAGTCAGAGGTACTTTAAGGGTATTTACAGTCTTTTAAAAATCCAACTCAAGACTAAAGCTGGCACATTTTTATGTTAGCAGCTTTGTTCATATTAGTTACGGGTGGAATTAGGAGTTGATTAAAGGGATTGTGTAGAAACAGGCATTTAAATGTAAAAAATATTTTAATTTCAATTTTTTTAAAGTTGTGAATATTGGTTTTAATGTCATACTTTATCTGGATCTTTTTATTGCAGATTTATATTGGACTATTCAAAAAAAAGTCAGTCACTGTTCTCATTAATGTATTAACCAGTTTCTAGTCAATCTCTCCATCTTCCAGCCACATATCCTGGACAGGGTCATGGGGGCTGCAGACGTCCTCAGGCAGCACAAGGCACACGATAGGTGTACATCTGGAATGGGATGCCTCTCTGTTGCAGGGCACATACTTGCAGATAATTTCAAGAGGCCACGTAGCCTAGTTGCATTGTCTTTAGACTGTGGTAATAAACCACATGAATCTAGAGCGCCTAAGAGCCAAGGACTTCTTCTCCCTCCTGGACGCCCACCTGGAGTGGAGGCCAAATCCCACCATGTGGAAGGTGCCCGAGGCCAGAGCATCCTTCTTCTGGGTGGGGGAGATACAGGTGGGGCTCACCCCAGGCATGGATCCCCAGGAGGCAGAGAAGGTCTGGCGCTATACGAAACAGACGCAGTGGCTAATCGAGCAAGAGGCAGCTCAGCCCACTGGTTTTCTGTAGTTCAGCCTGCTGGCTTTCTGCAACTGGCTGCAGCTTAGGCCACTGGCTCACTGCAGCTCTCCCCAGCTCAGCCCACTGGCTCTCTGTAGCTCAGTGCGGCGACTCTCCACAGCTCAAACGCAGCTGCCCATTTTGAATCTCTAGAGTCTGGCCTGGAAGGGGTCTACGCTCATCCCATCCTGACCCAGGGGCCATCTTTGCCTCTGCCAGAGTCCATTCTTGCCTCTTCAGCTCTGCCAGAGCCTGACTTTGCCTCTGCAGTGTCTTCAGAGCCCATCTACATCTCTGCAGCACCTCCAGAGCCCATCTTTACCTCTGCAGCACCTCCAGAGCTCAACTCAGGAGGGGCCTCACAGTCTTTGTCCCAGGTTCCCGGCCCAGAGAGGGCTGCTCCACCCACACTCCAGGCTCCTGGCCCAGAGAGGGCCGCTCTGTGCGCTCTCCCACCTCCAGGAGGGGCCACATTGCCTGAACCTGGGGCTGCAGCAGCCGTGCAACCCGAACTGGACCCAGGAGATGCCATTCCACCTGTCCTTGGCCCAGACCACTGCTCCAGTTGTGACACTGCTCTGGAGTGCTCATCCTGCTCGCCTCCAGGTGCCCCAGCTGTGCCTTGCTCCTGCCCTGCAGTTCCCTCGACGCCCTCCAGCCTCACTTGCCCTCTGAGACCCTTAGGTCATATGGTCCAGACGGGCTCTGCCTTGCTGGTGAATGTGCTTAGGAGGGTCCATGTCCCAGGGTAATCACCCAGCTCCGCAGGGTTTGGAAGAGTCCTCAGATACCCTCCATTTTCATTCATTGTGCCTCAGTCCCTGTTTCAGTACCCTGCCCTGCTTTTGTTTTCTCCAGGTCGGTGCCTGCCTCTCATTGGCCGTTTGTTAGTCTTTGTTCTTAAGGACCAGTTTGTCTCATCATCCCCACTCTGGTCATTAATGTCAAACCCTCCCGTTGCCTGCATCCTCCCTGGTTTCCAGTCCTCTGATTTGCGATCCCTCGCAGTGCTGTTTGTATCCAGCCTCTGTTCATTTAGTTCAATAAACCCCCTTTGGTTTTGCCACCATGCCGGTGCTTGAGTCCTTCATTCCTCAAGTCATGACACTGCATCTGCATGCATATGAATATCTTTGAATTATACTGATGTCCTATTCTTGGAACCAATCTGGTGCTGTAGTAATGTGAATGGCAGACAGACAAGACATATTTAAGAAACTTTTTCATGGTTTGGATTTTCTTCCACGTTAGAAGAACCTCCATATCCAGAATGTCCCCCCATTCCACTACACTGCTGTGATATTCCAGGCTTCCAATTGCTGGAGGCCAGTCTACTCCAGGCTTGGTGCTCACTGACATCTGCACTGGCTTCGTGTTTTGCCCTCTACTGCTTCCCTGCATATTGATGGAGATTTGTTGTCTAGTCCACTAGGAGGAGTGAGTGTCTTACCTCCTTAATGAATAAGTTCTTGACGGGGTAAAGACCATAGGGAGAAAGGAGCTTTGGGTGGATTTTTTCCCACCTACTGTACCCAGGGGGTTCTGAATCTGGGGGACAACGTGGGGACTTCAGTGCCGCTGCTATAGCGCAGAGACTAGCAAGGCCTCTACATTCATCTGCTTAAAACCTGTCTGTGGTGCAGACAGAAAGTGTTGGACAACCCCTGAAAAAGGCAAAACTGTATGCATGATTTCAGACCCGTGTATGTGAGATTCCAGGCCATTCTGAACTATTCAGGCCCACATGTCTGTGTTTAACACAAAGACACAAAGAGGCAATATGACATTGCTTTCCAGCTACTGATAAATGAAGTTCCTTTTTTTTTATCGCGCTCTTACATTTTCTAAAAAGAAATTACATAACAGTGCATTTTGTGAAAGTATCTTCTCTGGCGGAGCTTTGAGGGGCCTGTCACAAAAGCGGCAGGCACGAGGCATTGTGCTTCCGTGTGAAAAGGCTCCTTTCAGCAGATGTTCTTTGTTTGCCCCTAGCAAGTGTTCAAAAAGTGTAACGTGGCCCATTGCCAAGCATTTGCAATTTGGTCATCTCCAGGTCCTTGGCAGCGGCTGCTGTAGCTCGATGTTAACAACGAAGCTTGACCTGCCACGTTGCATTTTTTAACAACGCTGGCTAAAGTACGTGTCTGAACAATGAGACGTGTGTAGCTAGACAGCTGTCTTTATTGGCATGTAATATACCCTGCTGTGGCTGACCAGTCTGCTATTCATCTTGAAAGTCAGGCTTTATTGGATGTGATTCAATCATTGTTGTTAGATATTGCCTAAGCAGTATGCAGACCTTTAAATCTTTCCTGCAGCAACAAACATATATCTAAGATGGTACGTTTTCATCACATACTATTATGTAATACAGATTACATCCTTTCTCATAGCATTCAATATTGAAGTTAATTGATCCATTCATCGTCTAAGTACTTATCCAGTACAGGTTTATGAGGAACATGGGCTGGGACACCCTGGCCAGTCCATCAAAGGTTACATTATTCAAGTCTATGTTAAAATAAATGTTTTCACCATTCATTTCTGTACCTTCATGCAATGAAATTCATTAGGTAGGCAATGAATGTGGATGAATTTCACCATTTCCTTGTAAATTCATGAATTTTGATAAGAGATTCGAATTTTATTAATAAGTTCTGTTTAGAGATTCATATTGTTGTTGAGTGTTGGTAGATGAAAAAGGGAATTATAGAGTATGAGAGGGAGGCTGAGATAAAGAAGAATTCAAGAAAACAAGAAAGGATAGAAAGTGAATTGGCAGGTAAAAAAGAGAGGCAAGACAGGACATTAATCATACATGATATTGTATGACCTTTTATATTATGTCACATACATGCACATTTTTATGGGAAATATAAGAAATAAAATTTCTTTTTTAATTCCACGTGCCCCCCCCCCCCCACCACCAGTCCCAAAACATGCTGAGATGATTTGGAGTTGCCAAATTGCCTGTTGGTGTGAACGTGTGAGTGTTGCCCTACCATGGGTTGGTGCCCCTTCCTGGTCTGTTGCCTGCCTTGTGCCGATAGGCTCCAGAACCCTCATGTCCCTGAAGCAGTTTCAGGAAATGGGTGGATGAATGAATTCCACTTATACACTCTAAATTAGCAGACATGTACTCTCCATTTTGCCTTCAACACTCTGAAGTTTCCCAGCTGTGCTCTTCCAAGTTTCTCATTATTTTCAGAGGAAAATCTTGGATCAGATCAGTGATTCCATTTTGGAAGTCAGTGCCGGGAATAACATCACACCCGAGTTAACCGCGTTCCAGTACAAGTTGGAAAGTCATTTAGCAATACCAGTTCTAGCCTGGTTTATTGTTAGCTATTGTTAGCAATGCCACTTGACAACAATGCATTATGTGGTATTTTGGGCATACAAACACTGCAGCAATATGTCCACAAATAGAGGCTGGATACTACTGGTGTACAACTAATTTAATGAGACATAATTGAGAAATAACAGTATATAATGGCAACTTTCACTTCCGTTAATGAATGGCGCAGATTTCTTGACTTTCCCAGCCAGAACTCTGACTTCAGGAGGAGTTCCAGTTGAAATTTCCAACTAGGAACCTGGATATTCAGGCTACCCAGTTCAAATGGAACACACTATGAATCCTGCTCTTGGAGGACTCCCTGGAAGGATGTTTTCATTCCAACCCATACTGCTTTCAACCCACATTCATTATTAGCCTATTAAGGACCATGTGAGCATGACTTAGGTAGGGTTGGAATGAAAACATTCTGGCAGGGGGTCTTCCAGGAACAAGACTGAGAGTCACTTGATCAGATTGAGTAAGAGCTGGCAAAGGGTGCTGTTTTCTGTAGGAGGGACGTAATGGAGCAGGAGTGGTGTTTCCTCTTCATGACCTTGTCATCAGAAGAGGAATGAATGTAAATGAATGAATGATACATTTATATAGCGCTTTACCGAACCAATGGGGAGCCACTTCAACCACCAATGTGTAGCACCCACCTGGATGATGAGACGGCAGTTATTTTTGCGCCAGTAAGCTCACCACACAGTAGCTAAGGTGGTGAAGGGGTAGGAGAGAATTCACCAATTAGATATAGGGAATTATTAGGAGACTAGATCTGATAGGGTCACAGAGGGCAATTTTAGCCCTCAAAAGATGCCCAGGGATCTTTTATGACCTCATCCAAAGGACTGGACCATTTTTACAGCACAGTGTCCCCTTCACTACACTGGGGCATTGGGATCCACACAGACCACAGGATAGACTAACCTACTGGCCACACCAACACCGCCTTCAGTAGCAACCCAGCTTTCCTATTAGTCTCCTATCCAAGTATTGGACTGGCCCAAAGCTGCTTAGCCTCAGATAGATTAATTTGAAGTGCAGGAAGTATAGCTTCCAACAAGGGAGAGCTATTCTGACAGATGTGTGTTATATGCTCACTGTATGCACAATGGCATTATCACCTTGGCACAGGTGTCCACCCCCCCCCACCACCCAATCTCACTGATGGCTTAAACTGCTTCCATATTTAAGTGTTACATATTGCATGACTTGTCGGTGCTAAAAATCTGGCTCCCAACTAATTACATAATTAGTGTCCCTCATGTATCCCTCAATACAATCTTATTGTCCCAGTACAGCAAGATGTTACCAAGGCAGTGGCTCCCCCAGTTCCCAGTAAGGGAGAAACCCCTTATTGAGATGACAGCAGGCTCCCCTCCCTTTGCTTTTAAGGTCTAACACATTCAGAAGTTGAGGATAAACAGGTGAATTAGACTGCACTGGGCCAGGAGATAATTTCATGAATACCTATAACTTTGTTGAAGCTACTAACTATATATAAATGTTCAAGTTCCAGCTTATAGTACATGATGTCATTGGAGAAACTAACAAATAATCTTCAGTTGTATAATATTGATGGAACAAAGCATTACTGATATTACTACTTAGTTAATATTTTCCAGATTCAAGTACCGGTATTTGACATTTCGGTTGTATAAAAATCAGTTGGAAAGAGATATTCCTTATGACTTTGAATTCTGCATGAAATTATCAGAAGGGTAAATATTTCGGCACACGGTACAAAGTCGTTATGGTTGACTGGATTATTGCATTCATCACATTAACATAGAGCCAGTCCCTTTGGTTTAATTCAGATGTTTTGGGAAGAGCATTCTCATTGATTTCAAATGTATGTGTTCAATTTTGCATTGCAGGTGAGGCCAGGCAAGGCTACAGGGGAACAGAACTGCAGCCATTTACATGTCATTTAATGAAATCACTGTTTCATGAAACAAACTGGTTAGTATTCTGCCTTCAATTCAAAACCACAATGAAAAATGCATATAAAAAAATTAACATCACTGGCAAGCATATTAGTGCATACACACAAACACACACACACACACGTTTGTATTCAGTTTCCCCTTGTGGGGATCAGGGAAAAAGTCCCCACATGCTCAGAATAACAGGTTTTCATTGCATTGTGGAGAACATTTGCTCGCGCATACACACAGACACAAACACACACACACACACACACACACATGCACACACACACAATATAATAACGTAAGCCTGTTAACCGCTGTTAAGCTAATAGCACCTTGACATGCCAGGTCATGGTTATGAACTGTAGCCAAGATATAAGGAACATGGGGCTACACCTGCTGCACTGGGATGACACAAATCATGAATTTAAGGTGAAGAATGAAATCAGTCCTGTGTACTAATGCTAGTGAATTCTCAGCACACCTTCAGAGTTCAGCACTCCTTCACAGTGCAAGACAGACATACAAACATGCTCACACAATCAAATATTAATGTCATTTTCTGAATGTAGATTTTTAAAATTTCTTACAACTATTTTTCATCATCTAAAGTTATCTGCATACATCAGTCAGTATGTATTTTGTGTATATTGAAATAATTATATATAAAAAATAAATACAGGAAGGCTGACAAAAACATTTTTCAAAATCTTCTCACTGATTTGCTATATGAAAAGAAATATATATTTTAAGAGAGAAAAATATAAAAATTTTACCTGTACGTGGGATTAATTTTACAGCCCATTTTTCTTTATAATTTGTCCTGCAGTGCAATGTGTCATATAGTCAAAGGCCATACTGGAGAAATCTGACAGACAAATGCTCACAAATAAAATAAAAGAGGATGTTAGACAAAATTATGCT
>JAODJW010000002.1:4047014-4089198 GCA_026777045.1 Hyperopisus bebe
GGGGGTGGGGTGGGGGGGTTGTTATACCTGCCCACTTCCCCACACCCCACTTGGCAAATCTTGTCAAGACATACCAGAATGGTGTTTTTTTTAAGTACCATAAACATATCCTATAATGCAGTACAATAATGTAAAATAGTACTGTCTGGACATTTTGATGGTAGATTTGTCGACTGGGGAGTTGGAGTGTGGGGGGCTGCTAGCAGTTAAATTTGCTGATCAGGATTAAAGGTTGCTGATAACCTACCACGTGAGGTGGGGTTGCAGCAGGAAGACTTATTGCAGGCTAATTTTATCGCCGCTGAATAACAGAACAACAGATTTCCAGGACATTGCACATCATTCGTGGGGATCAGGGAGCTGCTGTTAATTTGCAGGAGACTTCTGCTAGGGGTGGGATGTCTCGATGACCCAGGCTGTACCCTGCCTGCTGTCCTATACTCCCTGGTACACACTCCACATCTCTTCAACCACAATTTCATTTGTTTATTTCAGATGGGTTTTCATTTTGCAGTCCATATATATTTAGATACATTTGATGGAGGATATGTCACTCCACATCTGATTGTTGTTCACACATTTTAGCAGTCTCTGACATCCAGGGATGTTTTGAATTTGGTAGTAACCAACAGTAATGCAGCAGTGACAGTTTGTGAAGACGGGCCTATGGTACGGGATTTTCAGCAGATCTTGTGATTTGATGTGATGGTCCCTGAGGCGGCTGTTGCGCTGTCCTCGGTGTTAGCGTACCTCAGCATGAAGCCATTGTGGTGAGAATTCAGTTTCAAAGTATTTCATTATAGTTATAATGTCCTTGTCCACATTTCCTATGGATTCACTGTGGGATCAGCATTGCCTAGCAATGTGGTCTCAATTAGCTGTAAATAAGGTATCATTGTGCTTTTGAAGTTCACACAATTTGTTGTGTCAACTTAATTTCACACAGTGATTGAAGTTATCAAAATTCACTCTTTGCTGATTTAGTCTGAATCAGAAGCTTGACATCAGAAGTTAGCAGTGGTATTTGCAACATGTAGTTGGTTTTCTTGGGACAGGGATTATCTTCAGCACACCACCCAATAAAGGCCGGCATCAGCGTTACGCCCCTCCCCCTGTACTGTGGTTTTTATTGGCATGCACGCGCGATAATACGGGCGTAATGTCTTCCACAGACACTAATTGTCTGAGAGCAGCATTATGTGTTTCAGAGCTGCCTGCCGGAAAAGCGTCTCCGTGGTACATGGAGGGGAGGACTGAGTCACCATTTGGCAGAGCTGAGGGTGACGGGAGGCTTGCGTGCGCTCGCCAGGCGTGCAGATTTACGCGCTTTTCCAGAACAAATGCTGCAAAATCATTTGACGACTTTCTGCTGAAGTGGAGGCGGTCATAGCGGACCAGCAGATGTGTTGTTTATGTGCTGAAGTACTGATAATTAAAACATCCAAACAAGCCTCATGTTCTAATTATACAGTCTATAGTTAATAGTAGGTGTTCATATTTACCTATGGATAATTATTATGATAAGTCCAAATTGTTTTTTTCCCCTGTAAAAGACATCATTAATTAGTATGCAGTTTAGACCAAAGGCTTATTTACATGGTCTGTCTTGCAATTAAATCCACTGAATTGGGCACATTTTTATTTTTTTATCCCTCTTTAAATTAACCCCAGGGTCAAGCATTAGTTTTATTCATAGTCCGTGGAAGAGTTCCACTGCCTGTGGTCATGCAGTTAAGGTCTCTTTCAGAACGGTACTGTATCTTGTTAACATAACTTTCCTGCCCAATACACTCTTCCTCCACCTATTAGGTTAAAACAAATGATTTATTTTCACTAGTCAACATTAGTCTGCAAAATCTATTAATGCACGATAACACAAATGCTTCACAGATTGTTCTTTTTGCTATAACCTTTTCTTCTGTGTCAGTTACATATGTTTAACGCAATTGAAAAACAGAATGTTCTTGTTTTTCACATTTCAAAACACGGAGATTCCTTCTCACAACCCAAAGACACGCTGTTCGGTTAAAGTATCTTCTATAACTTCCACTGGAATGCCTGCATCCATGGCCTGAGCTGCAATGGCATCTTCTCACCTGAGTGTAATGTCCATATCAGGTATATTACAGAAAGCCATGTTGTTGTTTGCTATTATGGATACAGACTCTTTGGCTTTATTACATGGCAACATTCATCCCAGCAGGACCTCATATAATTGGCAGTTTTGCAATGTATTTAGTAGATTGGACTGAGGCTGTGCAAAGGCCTACATGATGGTGTTCTATCTGGTGTGTAACCTGTTTCAGCACCGTACAGTAACACTAATAAGATGTTCTATTGAGAGAGCCCCTGCACACGTTCTCCCTGCGACTTGTCATTTCACAAGCTAATTTCATTACCGGCGCTGTGAAATGCATTGTTTTCTGCTGTCCAAATGATGGCAGGTTGCTGTTCGAATGCGGGGGAGGGGTGTATGTAGACTGACTGGAGGAGAGATGACAGCTGGTGCTGATAGAGAGGTTTAATAATGCACTGGAAGCCCCAGTGCCTGCGTATTATCTACGACATGGGTGAACAGGAGAGGGAAAAGTACGAGCATATAAGCCATGGATGAGGAGGGTGAATATTTCATGTTTAGCAAGCTGATCACCTACACCTTCCGGAAGAATACAGTCCATCATGTGTCATTATCACTCCCCACCATGCACACACTTTATAACACTTCTTGTTGCTTGAGTGGTGTTGACACTGGATACATGGTTTGCAACGAATGCAAGGCATTGTGGGATATTGCAGATTGCACTGGCTGGTGAATCAGAGCCCTCGGAGCATGGGCCTATATCAAGCCACCGTTTGTCTTGCTGGCGAATTCTCCGATGCTCCCAGCAGACTATTGAGTTTTTAATTCTGGGCAGGGTCATTAACAAGGTGAATGCATTTAGGACAGTACTTAATAGAAGGCTTTCGAACATAGTTGGTAGATTATCGTAACACAGATCACACAAAGTAATCAATGTGGTTCTTTGAAGCACACAGGTGGCGCCTCTTGTTGGCACGTCTCAAAACTGTAGCTTTGCTCTTGACGTAGCTTGATGCCTTGAACAATTGTAAAATTTCTGTAATCGTTTTGGATACAAAAGAGGCTGCTCCAGGGTCACAATTCCTTTGACCAAAGGGTATACATTCTCACTAAATAGCCACAAAGCCAAAAAAGCTCATTTGGTAATGAAGCATTTTGGTAATGGAACAGGCCAGATTTCAAACCTGTGGGCTGTCTTGTAAACATTTAATTTCCTAAATAATACCTACCCTCACAACTCAGTCTGCACCATCCCAACTAACAGACATGTCTGTTAGCATAGAGCGGTGGTACAGATAATTTTCAGAGACCAAACTACCATTACCTGTGGTTTAAATGAATATAACACAGCACGATATATGAAAGTTTCAGTCAGTATATGCAGGATTATGGCACACTGCATGATCCCCCCGTGACAAGTCTTGCCTCCCATAAATCCTCTTTAAAACCTACAGTGTGATGTGGTACCAAGCTATGTGTCCAGTTTGGATATTTTTAGGTAAATTGTGCATGTTTTCTGCATCCATTGACAGCAGTAGTAGGTATTATACAGACTTGCTAGGGCTGGTTGAAAAAACAGGTGTCACAGTAAGCTATTAATGGTGCTGGTGTCCAAGTTACCACTTTATGATATAGAAGCAACAGACAATAGCCTGTCAATAGAGGATGAACTAAACCCCATTCACAGAGTTGGGGAAAACATCAAACGAGTGGTCTGGCAACAGAAAAAAAACAAAACTGTGAGACGCAACACCAACCGATTGCATAATTTATGTTGGTTTTGAATCAAGCTAATGAAACCAACAAGCTTAAATAATGGATGACCTGTGGCTTTGTTAATAGGCTTTGGAGTGGCAATAATGGACTTTGTTACATGCCCTGTGGATATTCTGGCTTGAGTTCCAGCTTGCCAGGTATTGATCCCTCTAATACCCTGTATGTCAGACACAATTTCTCAGTCGTGGCCTAGAACATGTGATGGCAAAAGACCAACAGTTGCATCTTGGGTAAAGGATATTTTTAATCTTAAAAATGCAGCCTTTGTAAATCAGATTATTTGATTAATCAAGAGAAATCTCTCAGCTCCATGATCAATAATGCTTTGCATATTCATCCACTTTATAGTAATGAGTAATCTGTGTTTTGCTTTGTAATTTGATTAAACAATGGTAAATAAGGACCCATAAACCCAAACCCTGCTGGATAATAAAATATCCACTGGTGATCGTACTGTTGCATCAACTGTAATTCTAATAATAACCTATGAAAATGGGAATTGTTAAATCTGTAGAGTAGAGGTGCAGTATGTGTATGAAATGGTTCTTTAGGAGACAGTTCCAGTAGTTTGTGCATAGACAGAACTGAGCTGTCAACAGATTTGGTTTGTCTAACTGCTCCCACCTGGACAGCCTCCTTGGAACAGGTGGCAATTTTGGGGTCATCTTTGTCTTGCAATACAAACTATTTGGCTTCAACTAAACTAAACATCTGAGATTTGAGCCAGGCATTGCACTGAATAAATAAATCTATTTTCCATTATGGACAGGCAGAAGGCTAGGGTTTTGTCTATCTCTGAGAGGTCAGGACTTCCCATGGCTAGAGGCTGAAGTGATTTCAGTCTGAAAAACGTGGGGAACTTTACTCAAGTTTTGAAATACTGTTTAAGAGCTTGATGGTATAGTCGTAGTGAGAAACAGCTCTGCCCTGTGCAGTGGCATCAGGGAAATTTTTGCTTGTGGGAATTTTACTTACACAAAAATGTTTTGAGGGCAGAAGGAAAAATGATTGGTTCAGAGAGATAACCAATCAGATTGGTCCTGCCTTCTCTGGTTGCTCTACAATCTGTTTGGTAGAAGAGGTGGATCCAAACAACTAACCAATCTGATTGGTTATCTCTCTGAACCAATCATTTTTCCTTTTGCCCTCAGAACATTTTTGTGTACTGTAAGTAAAACTTCCCTGAGCAAAATTTTTCCACCGTTAGCCATGTCTTGACAGAAACCTTGACCATTCATTGTTCATTACCAACTCCATATAGTGAGGCAAACATGGCAATTGTGTCGGTGACTACTTTAAGACAAAAGCAATAACAGATCAGACACTTTTTTGAAAAGTGCTGAGATGAATGAAAGGAATGCCCACGCTCTACGCTGGTAAGGGGGCAGATGGACACAGGAGAGTGCTAAACCCTGTCGTTCATGAGAAGCACGGCAAGACAAAAGAACAGATCTGGCATTTAGCGGTACCACCATGTTCGGGATGAGAGCTCTCACCGAAAAATGTGCTCGCTGGAGATAAGGAGGAGGACAGAGGAAAGGTTCAGCAAAGGACTGGGGAACAAGCTTCCAGAATGAAGGGAACGAGCACTAGCTTTGGAAAGTGCTGTTATACTTTAAGCCATTTAGAGAACAACATCTAATGAGGGTTTTTCTCAGCCTCTTGGAATGTCCAGCAGAAAAAGATAAGAACACACTAATTTTAAGGCCCACTGCAGCTGTGTTACATATGCATGCATTGACAAAGGAGTCGTACTTAATTATCAGTTAATTTATTACTTGTTTTGAAACGTCATACGCAGTGGACCTCAATATAAAAGGCTGAGTTAGACAATCCAAAGTTTATAAAGTTAAAATGGCAAATGCAAAACATTTAATGATATCCTCAGTTTCTTAAGGAAATGTAGGCCAAATTTAGTCAAATGACGCCTTCCTGTTATACACATCATTCCAGCAAAGACCGTTCACATTTGAGGCTCATTCCAGAAAATCAACTTGTTTATATGACACTACTGGTTGTGAAAAAAAAAATCAATATATGACTTACAGTATGTGACTTAACACTTGGAATATTTTTGACTACAGAGGGGCTAAGATGCCCCAGAATGGCAGCGAGGAAAAATTGCCATGTGAACTACATTAAGCAACATCTTGTGTTAGGGACATAACATCTGGGTAATTTGTGGAACAATGTTAACATTCACAAGGCACTAGAAATGTAACAAAAATTTGCTGCAAATTTACCATTTATAAAGGCATTTCTACCATCAAGTTATCCTTTACTAAATCCATTTCCACCTGGAGGTCACCATGCATGTGAGTAGATCGTCCTCATCCAAGTCACGAATTTAGTGGCATGTACCCCAAGGTCAGGCGTTAATTGTACATTTTATGTACATGCCACATACATACATTTCCATATTTATGTTTATTTTACTGAGTGTCGAATGAGTCTCCATACTTTTTGGTATGATGCTTCTGATCAATGCTGAGACAAACCTCAGGGTGACTTGCATGACGCATAGATCATAAGTCAACTCCAAATTTAAATTATCCCTAAGAATCTCCATACCTCTAGGAAGAAATGAGGTGCCTGTATCGGCCTAGTAACC
Source organism: Hyperopisus bebe (assembly GCA_026777045.1). NCBI lineage: Eukaryota > Metazoa > Chordata > Actinopteri > Osteoglossiformes > Mormyridae > Hyperopisus > Hyperopisus bebe. Next base: position 4,053,482 of record JAODJW010000002.1, read on the forward strand.
CTGGTGTGAGCGTACTTTCAGCAATACACACAAAATGAGTATTCATCAAACAGTGGTATAATTTGAGAAAACCTACTGAAGGGTAAAGCAATGAATTTTATGTTTTTCGATGTTTCTTCCACACTTCCATACTGATACAATGATGGAAAGAATGATTAACATATTTGACAGTTGGACAAAGTACATACTTTAGAGCAGGGGTCTCCAACTCCGGTCCTGGAGAGCTACTATCCAGTAGGTTTTCTGTCCCACTTGGCTTCTGATGAGCCACACCTGTTCCTGGTATTTACCTGGGAACAGGTGTGGTTCATCAGAAGCTGGGTATGATAGAAAACCTACTGGACGATAGCTCTCCAGGACCGGAGTTGGAGACCCCTGCTTTAGAGCCAGTGGTTCTTGGAGGACACCTGGGTTTTCAGCAACCTCTTTATCCATGTATTGCCCCAAAATTATAAATTAGATTTGGCGCCTTCCAACTGCTACAACAAACAAAACCTCTAAAAATTACTAGGTAAGTGTGTGTGGTCTGTTTTACTTCATGCTATATTATAAATTATAGTTCATCTTAATTAGAAATAATCAGTCATTCAGGTGCTTAATTTTTCATTTGCTACAACCTATTAACTAATCTAAGTTATTAAATAATTAATCATAATTACATTCGACACGTTATTTTACTACAGTGCTAAAGAATGTAGAAACAAGACTAAAATCTCTCAAGATAAATTTGTATATGCAAACACAGGTCAAAGTCAAAATGATAGCTGAGTCTGATTAATTAACATTCAGCTATTGCAAAAATGAACACATGCATCTTGTCTCAAAGGAATCTATAAAAAAATCTTAAAAAGATCTGAAATTATTTGCAAACCCTATCCATTTTTCTTCCATTGATGATTTTGTGTGCAATCTTTATGTCATACAATAAACGTGTTGATACAGCTTTATTATTATTATTATTATTATTATTATTATTATTATTATTATTATTATTATTATTTCCTGTGACCCAGGCAAGAAAAATTGGTTGGAAGATGGATTTATTATTATTATGCATTAAAATATGTATATGGTATTGAGAGGATTGTTCCAGTCTGACCGTGGTCATGCAAAGAGCCTTGTGGTCTTAGTTAAAACCTCTAAATAATTATACTTTTCTCATCCATGCAATGAACATAGTCTGAACTAATTGTGTAATGGGATATTTCTTATGGGATCTGACTGACTTTAATGGATTTTCTAAGATGAACGTTTATTCATAAACTTGTCAAACAGATGCTGACATCACCTTCTATCAATGGAAGTCCTTAGCAGATGTAGGACTGCATGTCCAGAATGGTGATAACAGGGTGTAGATTTATGCTATGAGCCATGTTGTGGGTGCAGGAAAGGGGGTGACCCATGTCTGGCTTAATTATTGGTGATGTAAAGAAAGGCCATTTCCCCAAAACTATGACGTCAAGCTGACACCTGTCACCTTACAAACAAGAACTAATGCTCGACCCCATGAATATGACATCAATATAATGTATGGGCTATGACTTGGGAGATGATGTCACTGCCCCCATTAGTTCCCATTAATCAGGGGTATCAAATTGGTCCATTATCTGTATTGAGGCATAGAAGAGAGTTCTGAGAGTTAAAGCAGTGATCAAAGAACTAGACATGTAAAAATTAATTTTGATGGAAGTGACACTAATCAGTCAACAGTGAGCAGGAATCAAAATATGTGTAGCTTTGAGCTGGGGCCAACTTGCTGTGGCCAACAGTCACAGTAATCACAGTATAAGATATGTTTTTGGTTGATCTGCTCTTGAGCAGGCCTGGTCTGAATTCTGAAGGGCTCTTGGTCTGACTCAGGCCAGTTCTTTCGTTAATCCTAAAAGCATTACACTACCAGGACTTCTAATCATATAAACCCTGAACAGACCTCACACTTTTGTGCCATCGAGTTGACTTCAGTTCACTTCCATCTCATTCTTTTCAGTTAAACTTTTCACCATGCTCAAATAAAGAAGGCCTTCGAAGAAGTACTTCAACAAAATCTGCTATAAAAATTAACCTAAATTGTTTAGTGGTTTAACTACTATGTAAGGTAACAGGCAAGTGATATGAGCTGGCACTGTGTGTCTCCTCATCCCCTTGCAATGCTAGGTCCCCTACCTATTTCATGATTTATGACCAAAGGAAACGCTGGAGGGCAGATATTATGTTCATTGCCATCAGAAAACCGCAACTTGGCATTTTGCTTATTATTATTGTCAGTATAAGAAATAGTAATAATCATAAGGCATTGTAGTGTTCATTATAATACTTCCAATAATCTCCAAAGATGCTTTCATCTACAATGCACTATAAGTACCACTGAGGTACCCTGAGCAAGTTACTGCCCCCAAGCACCGCTCCCCGGGCGCTGAATTAGCTGCCCCCTGTTATGTCATGAAAGTGACATATGGGTTAAAAGCAGAGGACACATTTCATTGTTGTGCACTGTGCTGTGCTGTGGTGTGTCAACAATGACAAATAATCACTAAAAAAAAAAGAAAAAAAAAAAAAAACCTTTATAATGCATTATGATGTTCAGTATAAAAATTAAAGATGCTTTGCACTGCATTATGAAGGAATCAATAGTCCGTTATAGATGAGAGCTTCGTAATGCATAATAAACATGCTTGAAATTTGCTATGCATTTTATAAATATTTATAGCCATGAATGCAATGTGTTATGCTTATGTTCATTAATTCCTATATACACAGAATTCATAGAAAGTGTTACCAACCTTGATTTTTACCACCTGAAACACTTCCATCTGTCCTTTCTTTGATCTAACTTTTGTTTGACCTTTCACTGACCTTCTTTTAACCAACCAAAGAAAGGTATTTGAAATATCCAAAATGTATCGCAAATCAGACTTAGATAGATAGATAGATATAGATAGACAGACAGACAGACAGACAGACAGACAGATAGATAGATAGATAGATAGATAGATAGATAAACATCAAAATGAAAGCCTGTTAGTAATAGTTTAAATTTCTGAACTAATGATTTCTAGTACATTTCCTTATGCATTTCCACAGTTCCCTGTGCTTGGCTGGAGGTGTAGTACTATTTTTGTACTTGCTATGAATTACCATGCCTGTTTATTACTGAAAGCTTCACATGACACTGAATATGCAGCCTAACTTGACGGAGTCATATTTGTCTGGCACTAATAGGCACAATTCGCAATAAAACCGAAATTTATTAAGTATGCTGATTCCTGTTGCTCGGTATGTGATTTTACAATGGGTCAAAAATGGGAAGAAAAAGAAAAACTCTAATTATGTACCCCGTCATTCATTGGCTTGTAGGGTCTATGCAGAAGGCCTGTGACCATCGCCAAATCTAACCTGCTGTCATTCTCTAAGTCTCATTTTCTCTCTTCTGTCACTACATTGAATTTATCAAAGTGATACAAATACACAACAAAAATGAAAACTCTGTTCTCTCTAGTTCCATTTGGATCGCTTCCATCTGAATAAGAATGCCACAGTGCTGTTACATTGTTTTGGTATTTCCATGACAACGGCTCTTTCTGTCAGATCCAATTGTGACATGAACTGGGAGGGGTCATAATGGTAGTCCAATCCCCTTGCCTTGCCTTCAGTCTTGTGCTGTAGGTTTGCAGCAAACTCTGGCAGGAGCAAAGGTCCGGCCCCCTGCCTGAGAGGTTGCCAGGTAACATCGCGACAGCATACATTCTTCACCTGAGCTGCTCCCAGAAACGCAGATGTGCATTGCTGAAAAAAAAGAGCAAAATTGCTGCTTTGGATTAAAGCTTCTAGAAAGTGAAATAAATGCAGCTTGATATATTCTGTTAGAAACAAGTTTAAGCGCTCAGTGTCACATTCATGCATTGAAAGGAAATGGAGGAAGACTGTCAGACCTATAGATGGCATATAATGAAGCCTTATAAAGTTCTGCTTCTCTTTTCTTGGAGTTTCTTGGTCGTATTTCTTTTTTTCCTCTTATCGCACCACTACCGCCCACTTCCCACCCGCAACTCTTCCGGTGTGGCATAGAGATTAGTAATGGCAGGTGAGAGAAGGACATGGACTAGACTGAACAAAGGGGAGGGAGGACTTGAATGTGGGGACCTGACGTGCATGTCAACAGGCTGCGATAAACAGCATTTGTGCTTTCAAGTTGGCACTACGCCAACAAAATAAATAAAGAATGTTGGGACTTTCATTTCTCGTGGATGAGAGCTGTACGTTTTTGTTCTTCTGACCATGGGTACACACAGGCCGTCACTTTGCCCACATTGGCATGGTTTGCCGAAATTGCTCTTCTTGCACAGGGAGTGAAGATCTCTGTGACAACGCTTTTCCTCCGGCACTGGAAAAATGGCTACAGACAACACCAGTATGGTTCATAAAAGGACTGTGAAGGACGAACAGGACTTGAGGCCAGGTTCTCTCAGTCTGGAGCTATTAGGACAACTTGTAAACAATGAACACAGCAGTACCTCATTGAACTGTGCAAACCCCCTGTTATTATGGGTCAATGTCTGTCCTACTGTGTAAAATAAGACAATTTTGTACAAAATTCTCACATGTTAAAATGCTTTTAGCAACGGTGATTCAATGTGTTTAGGAAAAAGTGTAATATAAGAATATAACCAGTAGGTGGCAGAATATACAGTATGCTGTCCTAGAGTGTGGGGAGGTGGGTATTTTTTTTTTTACAGAGGAGGTACCCGATGCAGATGATAAACTGAAGGGTTTTGCATTAAAAATATAATTCCCCACTTAGAAACACAGGACACCAAACTCGCAAATAGGATTTGTCTCAGACACATAGCAAATAATGAATTTTGCACTAACTCGGTTATCTTGTGATATTTGGCATGCAGAGTGAATAGAACATGGATATCCTGAAGGTTTATTCCTGCCATTTTCAGAAACGACGTTCGCATTAGCCATGACTGTCTGTTGAGGAGATTCAGCTTGTTGCTCCCTGCTCCACTAAACAGTTTATAGAGCATAAGTTAAGGAGAACAGGATTGAATATACCACTTCTGTTCTAAAATGGGCTCAGATTATCTGAAGGAACATTGAGCGTTCTGTCACCTTTACTGCAAAGCACTCTAACCCCACTTTGAACCTTTCATAAACGACGCAGGAAATGCAATTCAGTGTCACGTATTCTTTTCAATCATCTTCCCCTTCATCCAACTCACAGGCTACCAGTGCCATTTGGAACTGTTCCGCTGAGTGAATGACCCCAGTGACGATGGACGAACGCTTCGACTGAAGACTCATTTATCGTTAAAGCTTGACATTCTGCGGAAATAGCCGGAAAGGTGCCAGGAGGGTCACCAACCCAAATGTGTGTGAATTGTTTCAAATCACAAAAGAGAATCACCAAAAAAGCTGAATGGAAGTAGCTTCTGCAAAACTTAAAACATTGGGCAAATAAAGGTACCTAAAATAGAATAAATAAAAATAAATTGTGACTTCGTGAATTTATGCTGTTAATGGTCAGAAAATAGCACCACTATATTCAAGCTTTTTGGAAGAGTCTCAGATGAAAAATGCCAGTCTCAGTCGCCCTGCTATCAACTTGTTATAAACAGATGCAGTGCACTCAGCTGATGATGTCATTCCTGAAGGCTGACTCTGCTATCAGTAAAATTAACAACATGACACATGAAACATACAACACGAAATCCACATCCACGGTGGTTGCACAGCTGTTGCCAACCTGTGTCCATCCCTTGCGATGGTTCTGGCACACAAAAAGTATGAAAACTAACTTGGATATTGCTTGAATGTTTTATGCCCAGACCTTGAGTGCCAGGCAGTGTCTGTTGATCGTCTTTAATAAAAATAAATAATGTCTGTATGAGGGACCAGGAGTTCCAGCCTGGTGTGCATTGCCAAGGGGAAGCTGGCAGGAAACCAGAGCCTTTGCCACAAAGAGCAAATAGGGCCGATGCCAAGGACAGAGATTTGTTGGTGACCGTGTGCTCACACATGCCCCACCCCCCCCCTGTTCCACACCTGGATTTTCTCTGTTGTCAATGTTGCGTTAGGAAAACGGGAGCCAGGAATGCCTAATTGCATCTGCAGGTCATGAGTCTGGCAGGTATATTGCGAGGGCCTGGGGGCTGTTCATTCTACCCCCAGTACATACAATGTGTAGTCTCTACATGTTCCATCTGAAAACACGGAAACATCATTTATTATGATAAATTCAAGAGTAGGTGGATTTACGGTCTATAGGACTTTGCTTAGAGCATCCATGCAAAAACCTTTAATTTACATTCCTGGTGCTCACAAGGTTAAAAGTCATAAACACAGAGGAAGGAATATCACAGTGTGTAATTCTAAGCTTTTAATGTGGGATCAAGACCTGCCCTAATAAATGAATGGAAGACCAACAAATGACTTAAATGCTAAAACAGTGCTTACATTTATGTAAATGGACATATTTGAGTTCAAAAACCCCCCTTGCAACTTACAGTAGAAGGGATTCGAAGACAAGAGGTGGGAGAACATCACTCTACTGCCAGATTCTGTTCATTCCTTTCATTCTCTGGCAGGACTACAAAAAAAAACAGGATTCCTGGAAAAAGGCTTTTGAGCTCCCATGAAAAAAATGACAGAGAAGTGTGACAGTGGGGGAATGGCTTACGACACTGCAAGAGAGAGATGACACAGAGTACAGTGGCACCAAGGATCTGGTGTCAGTCAGCTGTGAAATGCTTTAAAACAGTGCGTTTGTTGGAAAAACACAATGGTTGTATCTGGCGTAGGTGCACTAAGGGTTCATACACATGCAGACAAGCACAGACACAAACACATGAGCACTGAAGAGTAGAAACACACATGTTCATTACCTAGGACACAAACACACACATAGACTGAGATATCAGAAAAAGGTGCAGACAAATGTCAGGATTGGATCCCTGTCCTGCCTTGGTTCAAGTGTCATTTCCCCATTTGGCCAGCAGGTGTCATTCCATTTCCCATTTTTCCCAGGTTGGTAGCTCCTAGTGCAGGGATGGGTGATGTTATCCACAAAGGGCCGGTGTGTATGCAGGTTTTTGGGATAACCCTTAGGTCAGCTGTTCAACCCCAGGTGTGATTCTTCAGCCAATCAGTCCTCTAATTTGTAATCTAATTAAAGAGTTGCAGTGAAAACCAGTATAGCCATTCGGGTCCAGCCAGACCACTGCGTGGCTTAATGGGCTAAGCAGAGAGCTGTCATCCAGGCTCACGTTTTGTCATGGGTTGGGGTTTGTGTTTATTTTTCATTTTTGGTTCTTGTTTTATTCCTGTTGTGTATTTCTGCTTGGTTCCTTGTTTTGTACCTTTATTTTATTCCTGCTTGTGCCCCAATTTTGTAATGCTTATTATTCTGTTTTCTCCTACTGTTTAAAACCCTTAAGTATTTCTTATAACCCTCACCTGTGTCTTGTTCCCAACCCTATTGTTTGGTTAATTGTTTTGGTCCGCACCTGCCTCTCATGTGGGCCTCATTATCTGTCTATTTAAGTGCCTACTCTCGTTCTGTTCCTTAGTTGGTCATTGTGTTCGATTGTTACCTTGCGGTCATTACTGTGTGTTAGTTGATGCATCCTTAGTGTTAGTCAATGAGTCCTTAGTGTTTTGTTCCTTGGTTGTTCCCCACATGCCTTCCCAGTTAGTTAGTTTTCCTTGGGGTTAGTTTTAGTTAGTTCTTATTTCTCCGGTTTTGTTTTCTACCTTCTTGTGGTCCATTTATTTCCCCGGTTCTCCCTTCATGTTCTGTTTCATGTAATAAAACCTTGTTTGTTTGACAGCCGCTACGGAGATCATCTTTCATGCCCCACATAACAACAAATTCAAGGGCTACACACCAACCATAAAACCGTCACATTGCTAGCCATAGTATTATTAAGTTAACTGTGAAATCTTATATGTTTAAGCATTTTACTGCTACCAAAGATCATAAAGCACTATTTATTCAAGACCTGTGTAAAGCAATTGCTCATTTTTGTGCTCTAAAAAAATGTGAATTTTAATTTGCTGAGTGGAATATTGAAACAAATAACATGCAGTAAAACATTAAAAGGTTATCTGCTGAGCAATATTACTGAATTAAATGACCACTGTCGAGAAAAACAATTGCTTAAACTTGCAATTAGGAATAAAGCTACAGTAAGTAAAATAATGAAATGGCTAGCTGAGTAAAGTGGGTTGGAGCAATTCAGTTCACTTAAAGCAAATTTTGTTATGTTGAGTGTTTTAACCATTGGGAAAGGAGGATGTCTGAGAATAGATCTTTAAGAAATGGTGAAAGCATGTTTATATGCAGCGTTTCGTTCGTCTCTTACACAGAATCCAGCTGATAATCACATTAAAGTCTTTTGAAGACTTTTGTTCCTCTTGCCACCAAAGCAGGCCACGTGTCCATTTACACTGGGACACATTTAAATGGTCAATAGACCAGGGTTATTATGCTTCTCAAATTTCCATTAGTTTTTATTTTCATTTAGTTTTCCGTGATTTTTTTTCCAGTTTAAGTTTTAAGTTTTAGTCTCATTTTTATTTTATGGACATTTGTAGTTTTGGTTCAGTTTTTATTTAATTTCAGTATTAATTTTGATTTTCAGTACCATGTTTGATAACACATTTAAAATGACCCCCGTGCTTTCAACATGACCATGAATCCGCTAAGGAGAACTTCTGAAGCATTTTGTTTTCCTGCCTTAACATTCCATTCCAGACCCTTCACCTCTGTCCTGTAACACCAACATGTTTATATAGCTATGATGGACCTGGCTTATTGATGCTCCCAGGCCCTGATTACACACATATGCACACATTTGATGGGATTTGGCACTTTTGGAGAAAGTAAAGTCTACCTGGATGTGACCCAGTGAAAACCCCTAGGGAAGCAGTGGTTAGAGAGTGAGGAAATATTCTTAGAAGTATTAAAGTAAATCAATCAGACAATAATTTTCCAAAGCATTAAGAGAATGTTGAAATGCAGTTTAATACAATTTCAAAAACTCTCAAAACACTCAAAATTCCAAAATCAACGTTTCACTTAACAGTGAATTTATGAAAGATTCTAACAGTGATATTCAATACAAACAAGCCCTGTTTTAACTTTAACAATAGGTATAGGAATAAGAAATATGTATTATTGATAAACAGTCCAATGGCAAACTATTAAACAAAGTTTGGTAACTGGTTTCCATGTAGAAATAGTCTCATATTTTAACAGGTGATTAGCTTAAGAGTACATTCTCATTTATATAACCATTGCACAGCACATATGCATGAGTCTGAGACAGAATGGAGAAAATGTGCAACAGCGCTCATTAAATAAATCTTAATCTCTCTTCTCTGGAAAATGTTTGGGAATCCTAAAGAATCCTTTACCTTTGTTGTGAACACTGTTGTTAGTCCAGCCGAAAGCAGTACACATAACCTTGATGAGTGCCAAAAAACAGTATACACGAATACCTAGACCAGACGAGAAGTGCACCAAGATGGCGCACGGTGGACTTTGCTTCCTGTGGGTGGTGCAGTGTGATGTAATTGCAACCCAGAACCACAGTGCAAATTGAGGGTGTAAAAATGGAAATTAAGCTGATTTTACTTTTCTGTTTCTATTTCACTTTGTTTTGTGTTGGATTGTTCATTGTAGTTTTTATTTAGTTTGCCTTTTTTAAAAACTGATATTTTAATTTCAGTTAACTAAACTATTTTTCACTCCTAGTTTTAGTTTCAGTCTTAGTTTTCATTAACTGCAATAACCCTGCACTAGACAAAAACAAGAACAGTTTATGAATATATAATATTATGAACTAGATCGATTCCCTAACTGTCTTTGAGTTAAATTTGTAGGTAAGTCAGAAAAATAATGACAGGATACACAATAATTAGTCATAATAAAAGTAACTACATAAAGTACTATGCTGTACCTCGAACTGACAAACCACTGAAGCCATGTGATGTCACAAAGTAGTGCATTCGTATATATGTGCATCCGTGTTTTTCGTATACTGCACTGCTGTCCCACTTTTCTCATATTGCTATAAAGGCATTTTAAACAGGACTTTTTAGAAGCACCTGGCAGCTGCTCTCTTCCACAACCTTTTGCTTTAAGCCAGCTTGTAGACCAAGCATGAGCTAAATAATCTTCAACCGTGCCTCTCTACCCTCTACAGAAGCCCCAAGTTCCCAAGAAACCCCAAGTATGGGATCAAGGCTCTTGTTGCTTGGATGTGTGTGTATACATGTTGGTGTGTGTGTATGCTTCACGGGAGTGTGGGAGAAGTGAGATAAGGAAATGTGTCACTCCACAAAGACACACAAGGCTTTGCTGTGGCTGCAAAGGATTGTACTGAAATGTTTTCTTTTGAATTCGACAGCCACTAATTGAACCTTATAAATTATTTTCAGGTGCTGAGGAACTTCTTGCTGTTGCCTGTTCTTCGGCAGTTGATAACTGAAGGTCAGCATTTTTCGGCCGTATACCAAAGGGTTGTTCTTTTCCATACCTTAATCTCAATGCGGATGTAGACCTTGTGGTTAAATAAAAGACGTTATTAAAATGATCTCTTATTATGGTTATGTAAAAGGCATAGAAAAATGGCAATTTATGTAACAGATTTTTCAGTAATATCATTAAGTCGTGAAAAACAAAACAACAACCAAACAAATAAATAAATAAACTAAGGATATGCACCCATAGAGCTTCATGAGCACTCAAGCCTCTAGATGCCAAAATTTTGACTCAAATCTACAAGGAAGCAGTTTTAGCCAGGTGAGACCGTCTGGCTTGAACCATCTGCAAGTAATGGCAGCTAAGCTTTGTTCCTGACCTCCTGTTAATCTTTTGGTATGTTCGGCAAGGGGCCGGATGGTGTGCTTGTTCTGCCATTTGCATTCACATTGGCTCATCTCCCTGACCATGGGCAATTATCCCAGCACTCTCTATACCTTACCAATGAGTTTAATTAGTGCATTTTTGTTGATTAACACATGGACAATCTGTGTTCCCTTCCTGGAGGCACCATAACTGGCAAGGGCAGACAGGATTCTGGGACAGTATACACCTTCTTGAAGCACAGTGTGTTTTGAATGGTTCTTGCATTCAGGTTTCACATCGGCACATGGTTGGGCAAGCCGTCCTCAGTGTCACATCACATTTTCAAAGGAAGCTCATTCCATTTTCTCCTGTCTATGAATGTTAAATGACTAGATTAGAGGTATGGCTACACAAACTCAGTGATTAACTTTGATCATGTGAGCCAGAGTAAAATATGACCTTTTCAGAACCATCCAGACTATTAAATTACATGGAAACAAAGGAACATTTAAAACCACAAAACCAGAGAGATATTGCTGAAGGTTGACTGTGCTACCATGAAAGGACAAGCAAACAGCTCAGAAGGTGGGGCTTCATTGCAAGACAGGATAAAAGAACATAGATAAAAAAAATACCAAAGAATGGGAGAGGTGAAGGAGAGGGATGCACTTAAGAGTTTAAAACTTTAAAATGGTTTATTGGCCAGACGGGAACCCAAGTGTTTGCATGTCAAGGAACATGCCATCTGAGATAAAAATCAGAATGCGGGTTGCCAATCAGGTTGCTTCAGCCGTATTTGACAAATTAGCATTTTCATCTTGCACAAACCACCCCATGCCATCTGCTCCTCCTACAGATTCCCGACTGAGATCCTGCTAATTAACTGGCTGACTCTGTGATGGTAAGAGAGGAGCAACATGCTAATTTAAGAAAGCAGTTAAGCCAGATTCTGGCTGGTTTTCAACCACTAAAATCAATTGAAAGACATAAAATGTACGATTAACATCTTGGCCATAATCTAAATGACCTATAGACGCATGTAGCTGTTGCACGCTTCCAGCATATCTGTTGATGATGTTAATGACAATTTCAGTATATCTATTCATTGCTATGTGAGATCTTGAATATAGAAATTGTTTTGCATTAGACTGGGCATCATAACTCAGTAGTTTACCTCCAGTTTAGGATGTACAGGTGGACCACAAATCTGTCAACTGGTTAGACATTGATCTCCCCAACCTCATGTACTGTAGACCATATCAAGGGAAATGGTTGGACAGTTAAATGCCATGAAAAGCTGTCAGATGGAATGGTCTTGCTTGGGTTGTACCTGGCTTTTATAAAGTTTTGTCTTCTTTTAACTAATAAGATTGGTAGAAAACTTCTCTCCCCAAAATCAGTAAAAAAAAAAAATCCATTTAGCGCCATTGTCAAAGGGTAAATTCATTTATTTATAAATGTTTATAAATGATTTAACTTCAGCTTCAGTGTGAAAACTTCATTTTTGCCAATATGCTCTGTCTGAGGTTCTCTGTTCGGCACCTTTTATCCAGCAAATCAGTGTTGTAAATGTCTGAAGAACCATTATGGATCCTGAGGTACAGAGTTTTTCCTGTGATTCCAATTTAATGATCCACCCCCACCTCAGAATCACCAGGCCTGCACTTACAGCTATGAGGGAGCAGTGATTCTCTGTCCACCTGGTAATGAGAGATGGTGTTGGCTCTACAGCCCAAGGTGGTTCAGCTGGAAAAATCCAGCACTATATCTTGAGTTTATTCTGTGCTGCAAATCTTGTGTACATCCTTGATCTCACACCATGTTTTTATTGCAGCTGACAATAAGTGTGCCGCTCTGTGTGATCTCCTACAAACACACCAAAAGCTACAACCATATTAACCTGCAGCTGCAAGCTGGATTGAAGACCGGTTTCTGTAGCAGGAAGCCGAACACTGAAGGAACGCCACCATCCGATTGCTCTTCCGATCTGAGAGCACGCTGATGATTAATGGTTCTCAGTCACTTCTTTTCTTAGAATGACAAGTGGGACTCTGGTATTTGCATCATTTTCCTTCGTGTGTCTTTAATTTAGTCGGATGGTTCATTACAATACGGAAATCTCAAAATCAAACAAACCAAAGTATTAAACTTGTATATCTCCAGATTCTCTTTTGCTTTTTAGCTTTTGTGGGTAAACAGCATGTTGCAGTTTGGCTGATTCTCTGTACTTCTGTCTTTCTGTGGTGCCACGTACTGGCATGACCATGGTGGTGCACAGGGTGAGGTTCTAAGTACAGATATGTAGCAGCCAAATATCTGCTGGAGACCAGCTGGTGGTGTACCATTAAGACTACAGCACTCTGGAGCAAAGGATGAATACTTCATCTGCTCCTCTGTCATTCATGTTAATGTTCAGTGACAAAGGAGAGTGATGCACAGTGGATGCATTAATTTTAGACGTTAGAGCATGAATTTTCACACTGTGTTCTGCAACAAAGGTTCCCACAATGTGATTAAAAACCTGTTATTTTGACCTTATGGGAACATTTTTTTTTTCGGTCCTCACAAGAGGAAACTCAATTGTATAAAATATATGTGAGTGCAAAAATAAAAAAAATTAAAAGGTTTAGTTACTTATGATTAAGATTAGGGCTGGGTAGGGGTTAAGGCTGCCATTGTTGGGATTAGGGCTGGGTAGGGGTTAAGTTTGCCAGTGTTGGGATTAGGGCTGGGTAGGGGTTAAGGTTCCTATTGGGATTAGGGTTTTGCCCATAGAAATGGATGGATAGTTCCTACAAAGATATCCATACAAACACTCATGTGTGACAGTTTGTGAGTATATCAAATAGCTTGTTTTCTTTCAGGTTAAAGCACTGTTTCTTTCAAATGAAACTATAAATAATGCAAGTTAAAGCAGTGTTCAGAAGACAATAGAGTTTGGCTTTCTAAGTAGGAAGAAAAACATCGAACACTTCTTCCTGTTTTTCCTGACAGTTCTAGGTATTACAGTCATAGATTATCAATTAAGCCTTTTTACTGAACTGGATCCACCTGGCACATAATGGCTATCCAGCACAGCCACTCAATAGAGAGATAATATTAGACATTTGAGTTACTCTGTCCCTTTGCTAGTGCAGTGTTTAAAACATTTAGACCACATGTCTGCTGAGCCAGGATCGACCCTCACCACAACATTCCCTCACCTCATTATTTGGAATAAGGTGTCACTTTACTACACAGTGTCCAGGTGTGAGTTATACAGTAGTAGACAGGTACCTCCAAATTGTCTGTAACCCCGGCTTGCACGTGATGTATAATGCAAATTCTCCCAAATGCTTTTCTAAGCAAGGTGGCAGTGTGGCACAGTTCAACCACGGAAATTCAGCAAGTGGCCTTTTTGGCTGTGGCTTGAAATGCATCTGAGTGGAAATCCAGGGCTAGATTCTGAGACGGTATCACTGTCAGGCTGAATTCCACAGCGGGAGACGCGGTAGATGCGGCCTGTCCTTACCTGAATGCAGACCTGGCTCAATAAAGCAAAACAAACAAGAAAAAACTAAAATTACAAACCTTCTGAGCCTTTTTCTGACTACCTCGGTTTGCTAGCTGCGCAGATAATTATCCCCTGACATTAATGGATTGGAAGCTTTTTATTCTGCATAGAAGAAAAGCAGGGACAGTTATTGTATGGCCATGAATCCGAGACTATCTGAGTGAATAAATAGACACTGCGTCTAAAGATTTGAATATGGTTGTGCATACAGTGGTGGGGACAGGAGGAGGGGCATGGAATCGTAACCTCATGATGTAGATGAAGAAAGAGAAAACGTGGAGAGAGGAGGAAAGGAAAACAGAACATAAGTGCAGTGCAGTGAAAATGATAATATAGAGAAACAGCATGAAAAGAGAAAGCTTGGTGAACGAAAAAGTGAGAGAGTGGAGAATAAATTAGAAGATAAAAGAAAAGGGCGACGTCTCATTTATTAGATGCTCCTGCGGCTTATTCTTCTGATACACTCAAGAGTGAGATTTGATCCATAAAAAAATGTATACAAAGGCCTTGAATTTGTGTGCTTTCTTCTTGCTGCCAGTTGTGTCCAGTGGAAATGCTAGCCTTGAATGAGCCAAGAAAAAGCTAGGATGTGGGCACATTTCAATGTGGCCGCACCCGTTTTTTTGCTGTATAATTCATAGCATAATGTAAAAAAGAAGGTAATAGAGCAGAGATTATAGACTCAACCACTGCATCTTACCAGGCAGCGCCCCCATGAGGACTGAGCGAGGGGGCCCCGTGTCACACAGCACACCGATGGACTACTGGTTCAACAGGTTACCGTAGTGCCAAAGCCCGGGACAGCTCTGCGAGGTTGCTAACGGACAGAGCTGCTGAGCGACACTGTCTGTGGTCCTGAAACAGCACCACCTCCAGAATGCAGAGAGCTGAGTGCTGCTGTTTGTGGCACAACCATAGACTGCCTCCATTACCAGCAAAAAAAATACCTTTTTTTTTTCAAAGCTCCTAAGCCAAATCGTTTCTTTGTTCCCATAAATCTAATAAGGGGTTGATTGCTTTTCCTAATTATGCTATTTATTCCTCCTGCAGGCCTTTTGTGTTATTGGTGTAATTAATTTCAAAGATAACTTGTCCTCCGCTTGGATTAGAAATGGCACTTGATAACAGAGCATTGGGGGAAGGAAAAGCTAATTAGTGCTCCAGTCTAGATGCACTACCTTACAATGCCACTTTTGCCAATGTTGCCGTATTCCTCCTGCCAACTGTAGTTTAGCACATGAGGCTCTAATGCCCAGAACTGCAGTACACAGGCAGTGCGCCGCTTGTTTGCCCTTCTAAATCTGGAGAAAATAAAGAAAGTCGGCTTCTACTATCTCTCTTCAGACTCTGGGTTTGGGGGAGTGGAGGGTGAGATTTAAAAAAAAAAAAAAAAAAAAAAAAAAACAGAAAAAAGAAAAGTGATTTTCTTCCTTCCAAGCTTCTCGAGTCTATTTTCAGGAGTGCCACCACCTGCCCGGAGAACTGTAATGCGTTAATCACCAAGAAATTCTGCCCAAGATGAAAGCTAATAGTGTGTTGTTTAATGATAGGCTTCTCGGGAATGGTAAAAGGTTACTGTTGCGCTGTTATTTATAAATACCATAAAAAGCCACTTCTTAGAGTGAGCGTTCAGTGAAGAACTTGGTTGAATTAGGGTTGTAAGATGATGGGAGAGGACTGTCAATATGTCCTACGGTGTGCTCTGGGTGTCAGCAGTTTTATTATGGCTAAAATGCTAGTTACCTTCAACATAGTTAACTATATTCTTTTCACCTGCTGGTCTGCTTCGGCTGCTAAATCCATGCATTATGTAAGACCTTATTCCACTAGTGAGAGTACTGTAAATACCTGCGCATTCTACTTCCTTCCAATTTACCCAAGATGCATCAGTAAGGGACGGAACAGCCAAAGCCAACTGGTTTGTTTATCGGACAATCGATTGACTTGTCTTTAAGGTACCACATGTCAAGTTGTGAAGCACAAAGCTGTTTTTTTTCCCATAATGCTCTTACCCTCAGTTGGTATTTCTTCTCTGTATCCATTCCTGTGTTTGGTGTCCAGCCCTGAACCCTGCCCTCTTGGTAACTGAAGAGTAATTCTTTGGAAATGAAAATCATTTGGTGGCTTGTGCTTAAAAGGGGGCTTTAATTTGCTACCTGCCTCAAGCTCAGCCTCTCCTCCAGCTCCAGTATCGATGATACTGTCAGAAGCCCCTGGTCACCACATTAGCAGCCCTAACAAACAACTCCTCCAGCAAATGAATTCTTAAGTTGAGGGGATGATGGAGGTGCTTGTAGACTGGATTGCTGTAATGAACCCAAGGAGCAAAGCCCAAAGGCTGGATCGATCGAGAGTTCGCTCAGGGAGCTCATGACAACCCTCAAACTGGCACAAATAAATAAATAAATAGATAAATAAATAAGGTAATGCTTCGACATTGCGTGATCCATTAACACCTGCGGTCTCAGGTGGGTCTGCTCCATTCAGCCTTTGCTCTAGCAGTGAATAGACCCTTAATTGGTTTTCTGTTAGCTTTGAATACCATGTTTCCTTGCCAGCATTGTTGTAGCTGCACTCTTGTTTCTTATGAAGCATTGATCTCTTTCTGAGTGCACGTTATCTGAGCTACCACTGGCCACACGATGATGCAGCTCTTCACACTGACTGAGTGTTGTCATACAGTATGTAAGCTTAAATAGTAAGCTACACACTAATCTTTGTCTCTCTGCTTCCCTTCCTTTGCATTTACACTAATTTTTTTTTTTTTTTTAATTTTTACCGATAAAATACCAAACTATATTTACTACCCCGCTCCACTCCCTTCCATCCCAGTTCAAACTTGATGTGGGACTAGATTAATTTATTTCCACTGTGAAAACACAATACACTGGACGCTGTACAAAATTCTTTCCAACAATCTGTTACTGAAGTTTTCATGAATTTATACGATGTAACTATACTGAGATCAAGGCTTGATAGTGAAAGAAAACGTTCCATGTTTAGACTTCTCTCGTTAGCTGGTTGGACAGTCAAGTCATCATTCAATTTAATCTGGAATTAAATGCTTGTAATTGTTTACTTAACTCAATACTAATTAAGTTATGCACTTAATGGTAATCTTTCCAAATCCCACACCCCAACCTGAAACAGGGAGATTTTTCTACATATCCCACTAGGGGCAGCATGTGGCTGTAATCTGAAGAGTACTGGTTCAAACCCAGCCTCAGCCTGTCTGTGGGTCCTTGAGCATGACCCTTAACCCCCAACTTACTCTACAAAGAGCAAGCTGAGGGAGGCATAAAAACAATTTCCAATAAAGTATCAAATATCATTGTAGTTATTCTAGCAATACAGGGGTTGCTCCCTTGAGATGCTTTGATCACTTTTAAAACTTGTCTTACTTGCTCATCATGCAATTTCTCTATCCCAATCTGGGTTCTTTTATTCGTTTCCTGACTGCTTCTTCTTTATCTTGCCTGCCTCCTCCCCCTTCCTCCCAAAGCTACTTTACCTGTCAAAAGCTTGGACATGCCAAGCCGTCTACAAAGGCGAGCAATGGAGTGTCACATCACGTGACCTGGTCACCTGACCTAAACACAGTAGAAATGGTTTTGGTGGATTTTGACCAGAGAGTGAAGGCAAAGCAGCAGTGAGTGGTCAGCATATATCTGAGAACTTCTTCAGGACAGCTGGAAAGGCATCCGAGGAGGCCACCTCATGAAACAGGTGTAGAGGAGAATGCAGGGTCTAGCAGTCCCTGGAGCAACTGGGGTTAAGGCCCTAAATGAGGGATCACTCTGCCGACCATGGGGTTTGAACTGGCAACCTTCCGAGTCCCAACCCACAGAGCTGCCCCCTCAACAATTTTTTTTTTTAGTTTAATACTTTTTTGGTTAGTGCATAATTCCGTATATGTTATTTGATAGTATTGAGGTCTTTATGATTATTCTACAATGTAGAGAATAGTGCAAATACACCTTTCTATGGGTAGGCATGTCCAAACCTTTGACTGGTGCTGTACTCCCCTTCTTCCTTCCTGAATGTTCTTTCTCAAATCTAGTCAAAGCTGGAGGCTGCATCCCACCAGAAAAGCAATATGCCCCTGCATTACATTATGCCTCTTATGTGTGAGCAGTAACCCTCATTATACACTCCTCCAATGAACACATGTTCAGTAAGTGCTTTACACACTTATGATTTTATATGGCACATATTTAATGTCATAAACAGTCCAAAAACAGGACCCCAGAGGGCTGAGAAATGCACGGTGTATATAATTAAGGTTCTCCACATGCCGCTCCCACTATTACAGTCACATGACCTTCAACCGGCAACGTGTCATTCTGGGCTTAATTTCAGAGCAACAATATTGGTCTTGACCACTGCTGTTTTGAAGTTTAAGGACCTTGATGTCTTCTATGAGGTGCAAAAGTTCAGTTCGCTTGAATTAATGATATTGGTGAAGGATATACAAAAACATGTACATGTTGGTGTGATTAACTGCAGGTATTTTTGTGTGTGTGTGTGTGTGTGTGTGTGCGCGCGTATTAGACAGCATGTATTATGTGCTGTATTCCTGTCAACAGTGTATTTGTGTAAATCAAAATTCAGGGATCAGAACAATCTAATAGACACACAGTAATAAGGGTTTAAAAAACACTGAAAAAATAATCATATATCAACCTAGTATTGCCTTAAAATTTATCAGATGGTTCTAGAACCACAGGGGAGAAAAAAGAGGCAACACACAATAACAGAGATGAGGGACAGAGGAAAACAGTCAAAGCCAGAAATCTGTGAGAATTGCCAGTACAGGATAATCAATCTTCATTCATCAGGGGATGCCTGAACAAAACTAAATATTTTTATTTCCACTTTATTTCAAGGCCACTTGAACAATTGCATTTTTATTAGGATGCAGGCTTTGCAAAATGCTCCACCATGTGCCATGGAATGCGGAAAATATCATGGGAGGTGGGCATGAATTCAAGGGTACACCACGTGTTGTATTCCCCCCTAAACACACAAGTACATGAAACAGCTGTTTATGTCTTCTTAACAAATAAGCAAATGTTACTTAAAAATAAAAAGGTATTTTTTTAGGAAGCTCCTCGAAATCGCATATAATGTCAATATTTACTATATTACAAGACATTTAGTGCAGCTACTTGATTTTCAGCATACCTATCTAATACATTTATACAAATATGTACACAGTGACATCTACGAATGACTTAAGGCTGTTACTGACATTTTTTTTCCCTGTTGTCTGGCAAACAGGTTTGTCAGTCCCTTGATTCTCCAGCCATATCTGTGAGAGTTACTTACATTACCTTATATATTTCACTTTGATCATTTAAACAGCAAGATGTTTCACTAGAGTCTAACAGGTTGACCTTGCCCATGAGTTTCCCAAGTTGCTTTGCTTCCTGCTGCCACAGCACTGGATGTTTTGTCAGTATAATGAATGAGGGCTTTTCTGCACATGAACTGAACTTCAAACGCTGGAACTACAGCTGGTTTCGCTTATTATTACAACGTTATATCTGGGTGGCAGTGTGGTGCCTCAGGCTGGGCTATCCTGCCACTAGCCCCCACAGGGGCTCAGGCCTGGATGCGTTCTGAAGCCTGTGTGTGTCAAGCACAGCGGGGGACTGGGATAGAGAGGAGAGGTATATTAATCAAAAGTAAAGATGTTAAAGTGGCAAACAGGTAAATAGCAGAGTGCTTTGTGTGGTGCAAGTCCTCCCTTTCAGACCTTCACTCCTGGGGGCTGCTGGATCGGATGTCTTTTTGCTCTAATGCAAACTATATACACCCCCTTCTCCCCCCCCCGGGCACACACACAAACACAAACAGATAAACATCATATATTTTTCGTACATGCACTCACACAGGTAACACATCACGTAGAATGGATATCTTGAACATAGACACAATTAACATTATGCCACTGTATTATGACTCTACATGAGTGTTTCCCAAACCGGTCATTGGGGACCCACTGACAGTCCACGTTTTTGCTCCCTCCCAGCTCCCAACATGAACGGTCTGTGGGTGCCTGAGGACTGGACTGGGAAACACTTCTGTACATCGATTCAAAACCTGACCAGTTTATTCCTAGAACCAAGGGAATTGCTGGGATCTTAAGACATCAGGGGCTTATCCCAGAGACCTAATCTGTCCATCTGAGCTGGACAAATCATTTGGATTCATTTGGGGCTACATCCCAGAATGCACCAGGCTCGTGACGCTCGTCTGCCTAGAAAAATAGATTAACCATACAACTAGATCTACTGCATGATGAGACGGAAATGTGGAAAAAACACAACATGCAAATACACACAAACACAAGAAAGGCCACAGAACACAAAAATATACATGCACACACTGCCAAGTAAATACTTACAAGATATGATGTCGTGGTTGTATTCATTTTGTGCTGAGCCACAAGCTAGATACCAGCCTGCTTCATCCCAAAAACACATCCATCAATGTTACCATGACCATGAAATTGGCGTATAAATCACTGCCGCTGTGCTATAAATGCAAGACATCAATAGAGCACAAACAAACGTAACGTGTAATATGGTTTGGAGCCTTTAGGTACAAAACAGTACACTTACTTCCTTCAGCCGCCTTATCTCTGACACATACTGTATATTGTATATTTACAGTTCATGTTATTAAAAACAATCCTTTAATTCACATGATGGCAATTATGTAGAGCAAAATACCTATTCAGCTATTATCGCTTACATTGTCTTCCAGACATAATTAGAGCACACAGATAAACACAGTTTGCTAATTTTAAACATCAGAAATCAATGTTTGTTATTTCGCTTTAGATTCTCTTTTATTTTTAATAATCCCAGAAGAGATTATGCAAGAACAGAAAAAGCGGAGAAAGATAGAGTGGTTCATAATCTTCTTATTTATTTATCTATCTATCCAATAACAGTTCCCAGTTCAACATTCACATACCTATGCCATTAATATCCACTCACTCTGACATTAATCCCACAATTACTGCTGGGATGTACCACTTCATATGCTGGTGGGGGGTTATTCTTTGCTTGATACCATCCAGATAAAAGATATACCTCGCACCTCTGACTTGTTGAGCCTCCTTCTCATTTCATGGTGACGCTGTGTTTTGTTCCAAAGTTATAATCTAAATACCTACTCCTGGTGCTTCTCAGGTCTGGTTTCATTAGAGAGATTAACAGAGGCCAGTCTAGTCTGGTTTTTTAGCCCTGTAAAGGGCTTCAGGCTGTGGAATTCAATGTGGCCTTGATTGCATCAGGCAATGCGAGCTTGTACTGTTGTGTATTACCCTCAGGTGTCTTCTGAGGAACTTAGCAGCTGTGGTGAGGAGGGTAGAATGAAGCTAGAATATTTACATCTGTTGCTGACTGCCTAACTCCGATGTCACACTGCCGGCAGGCTAAATGACAGCTGCTAGCTTCACCTCGGTGACTATGCTCTGCCTTAACTGTGCAAGGCTGCCCACTCAAGACTCAGGTGAGTTTTTGGGTGGAATCTTGAAAAATATTTGGTAGCGTCAACACAGTCTACATCTGCTTTCTCACAATTGACTGCACAATGATCAAATTCTGTCATCTTTCAGTCATCATTGTCAAGGTTTCCTGTATGATTTATAAATAAATCAAAAGCAACATATTTTCCACAAAATCAGACTCATTCATCTTTTATTTTGGCATTCTTGTACATTTACTGATCACTTATTTTTAAAAGGTTTAACATCACCATTTTCTTTAAATGACATGCAATCAATCAAATGATTACACTTAGAGACGATTTTTTCCCCATTTCCTGCAGCACTATAAAACTTGACCTCATTCCTTATGAATTTGGACATAATAAACCACTAGCTCATTCTTTAGGAATAGGTACATAATCAGAGCGCATCTTGATATAAGGACATATTGCAAAACTGCTTTCCAACTGTCTCTTTCCGATCTTCCTGCCCCCACAGATGCATCGTATATTATTACGCTTGGTATCTCCATGGGTTTATTCTGAAGAGAAGCAATTGTTCTGACTAAGACACGATTATTCAAACAGTCAATGTTTTAATCTGTAGTTCTCATTTT
Organism: Hyperopisus bebe; assembly: GCA_026777045.1. Classification (NCBI taxonomy): domain Eukaryota; kingdom Metazoa; phylum Chordata; class Actinopteri; order Osteoglossiformes; family Mormyridae; genus Hyperopisus; species Hyperopisus bebe. The sequence goes on from JAODJW010000002.1 coordinate 4,076,007, forward strand.
ATTTAATTTCTTTATGTAAAGGGAATGGTAATTAATGTAAAAAAAGAAATCCAGTGTCATTATTTTCCTCTTGCTTTTACTCTATCCTTTCGATATGGCCATAGGCTCCATTACCTTTGAGGATAATTGTGACAGGCTTGTTGTGGGCGTCCAATCCCACTTTCATTGCATGTGATAGCTGTATGTGCCACACAGGTTAATATTTACATTCATGCAGTCATGCCCCCCTCTGCTTCTCTACTGAGACCTACTGGAAAAAAAAATAAAATCACATCACCACGTGTGATTTTTCTGCTAATAAAAATCATAATAGTAGCCAAAGTAGCAAAATGCATACCAAGGCGCTATCAGTAAGCCTCAAACCAACATTCTGACCTGGGGGGTGTTCCACAAAGCAGGATTTCTCTGTTATCTGGGTTTAACTTAGCTAGAAGTCATGATTGTCCAATAGAAATGCTCCTTACCTAAACCCTTATTGGACAATCATGAGTTCTAGCCAAGTTAAACCAGGATAACCAAGAAATCCTGCTTCGTGGAACACCCCCCTGGTATTTTTGAAATCCTTGGCATTGTTATGATCAAGCTTATTATTGATTCAGCCAGTTCCAGGAAAATTATCTGAAAGTATTTGAGTATTCGTTTTGGGTCCACACACATTCATTGACAGCAATTAAGGTAATTTGCTTGGAGACCATAAATTGCACTCCTGGTTACTGCCCTAGAGGTAGGAGATGTAGCCGTCAAAGATGGGCCCCTTGGTACACTGTAAGGATGAGACTTCCTACGTCATCCAGGTTTTACTTTCTGATTCCCTAGCTGGTGGCTGATGATTTTTTTAAATTGTATTTTTATCCCGGTAGGTGAATCCTCTCTCTGTCTGCATTAATGTTTGCCTATGATGACAGCGACAAGAAAAACACTGCAGTCGAAAAGATGACAGGAATCTAAATTAACAGGTTAGAAAAATGCTTAAAATAGCCTTGTATTCAAAGACATGCTCTACAAAGGCAACATTTATTCCAAGTTTATGATGTATTGGATTGGCTATTTTATACAAGAATACAACGCGGCAGATTTCTTGATGTGTCCAACTGCAAACATAATTATGAGATGGAAAAGGTGTATGTTGATTTTTAGAAGCTGCTGCTTTTTCAGATTTGGGGGAACTTTCTGCGGGGGGGGGGGGGGTTACCCTCTTGGGAGTGGTAGTCTCATGACAGGCAGTGTTTTGTCCCCCTATTTCTTGTTCACTTGCCCACTATTAATGTTTATTTGTTCCTCTATAACCTACAGCCCACATTCCCAGATCATGAAGCCAACCAGTTTCCTGTTAATGTGATTACTTTCTGGGCTCTGATGGCTCAGGAAAACCCCACCCCTTAAAGATCAATTCCGTTCCCCATTATCAAGTCACATGGTTCTAATGGTTCCTAATTAAATTGACATATTTCAAAATGACAGGGGTCCCTTTTATTAAAGATCTGTCTATCTATCTATATCTATCTGTCTATATCTGTCTACCTATCTATATCTGTCTGTCTACCTATCTATATCGGTCTGTCTACCTATCTATATCTGTCCGTTTGTCTTTAAATGACTTACCCCATTAGGACATCCTGATTTTTCCAAGTTCAATTTGTCTCTGGATCAACATGGGAGGACCTTCTCAATCATGGTCTTCATTGTATGATGTCACGATTTTTTTTCACATTTTCAAACTCATTCAGTGTGGGGTGGTGGGAGGTTCAGTGGTCTAAGGCTCTGTGCCTGTGATGCAAAGGTCAGCAGGTCAAGCCTTCTTCTTCTTATTATTATTATTATTATTACTATTATTATTAATATTATTATCCTCATGAAATAAACATACACCCTTGCATTGCTCTCTCCAGCATTTGCAGGTAAACATGTTCCTGTGTTTTGTATCTGTGACATATCCTGCCACAAAAGGCATGCACAATAATATGGGTACTTTACAAATCTGTGCACCTTGCCACAAAGCAGAAAACACTGGTTTGAATTTACATGGTGATGTCATACAATAAAGCCTGTGATCAGTTAAAGAACTGAAACACAAACCCCTCCCTTGTTGACCCATGGACACATCAGACTCGGCAAAATCCAGACATGCTATGCCATTATAAATTTCTCTTATAATATGCAAGTGACATTTCCATATGAAAGAATTAGAATTTCCATAAAAGCTAAGCACAACTACCAAAATATTTGCAATAAGATTTTATTATACAAGAATTAACAACACAATATCACTATTTAGTTAATAAATATAGTTACTTGATTTTCATTATCTAAAATGATACTCCTGATATCCTGTGACTTTAGCTCTAGTTTAGCCCAGTTTCCCAATTTGTATTGGACTCATGTCACCACATTTGCCAGGATGTTTCAAAAATAAGGCTCCTGTGATATGCTGCTGTTCACCTGCGTTCTTTCACGCACAACAGGTCGCGGGAGAGTTCTCTCTAATTGGGGCAACATCACATCTGTCACCGCCACTGACCTGCAGACGCCCCACTGCTCTGCAGCAGGCACAGATTCACCAGCCAGCCATGATTCCCCCACCACACTTCCACGGGAGCACCGATGCCAATTATTGTCAATTGCTGAGGGAGTCCTGACCATTATTGCAGGAAATTTCACTTTCTGAGCTCCGTTTACTTTAGTGTTTATCAAACAATTTACTTTAAGTCTAGTTTCGAGGCTGGACTTCTATGTCTCCTTTTGTATTTTGCCCAAAAGTCTCCAAAACAGACTTGCTCATCCATGTCCTTATGGACCTTGCTTTGTGCACTGGTGTGCAGTCATGTTAGAATGGGAAGGGGCCATCCCCAAACTGTTCCCAAAAAGTTGGTAGCATGAAATTGTCCAAAATGGCTTCAAATGCTGCAACATTAAGAGTTCCTTTCACTGGAACTAAAGGGCCAAGCCCAACCCCTGAAAAGCAACCCCACACCATAATCCCCCTCCACCAAACTTTACACTTGGCACAATGCAGTCAGGCAAGTACCATTCTCCTGTTAACTGCCAAACGCAGATTCATCTATTGGATTGCCAGACAAAGAAGCACGATTTGTCACTCCAGAAAACATGTCTCCACTGCTCTAGAGTCCAGTGTTGGCATACTTTACACCATTGCATTCCACACTTTGTATTGCGCTTAGTGATGTAAGGCTTGGATGCAGCTGCTCGGCCATGGAATCCCATTCCATGAAGTTTTTGAGCTAATCTGAAGGCCGCACGAAATTCGGAGGTCTGTAGCTATTGACTCTGCAGACAGTTGGTGACTCCTGCAGACTGTGTGCCTCAGCATGCATTGTCCCCACTCTGTGAGTAGGTCTTACATTTTAAATGAATCCTTTTGATTATGAAAATAAACAAAAATCCCAGTCAAAGCTTTTCCTTGAAAAGGATAAAGTAAGAATTAGGAGTGATGTTTTTTGAGGGCTTAAGGTGAGGAGAACAAGGGGTGTGTGTGTGTGTGCAGTCAGATTAGGCTCATATTACATTGTGGGGACCAAATGTCCTCCACAATGCAATACAAACCTGTTTTTTGGTGTTGTGGGGACCATTTCTCAGGTCCCCAGAATGATCTGTGAATGCAAACAAAAAATTAAAAATGCCAAAATTCTCGTATTTTGTCTGGTTACTTATGATTAAGGTTAGGGCTAGGTAGGGGTTAAGGTTGTCATACTGGGATTAGAGTTTTCCCCTTGAAATGAATTTAAAGTCCCCACAAAGATATAATTACAAATCTGTGTGTGTGTTGGTATGTGTGTGTTTGGGGCTACATAATGCATGTGATGTGCACGCGATCTAGCATGGATGTGTGAATCAGCACACAGCCTCAGTGCATCTGGTTAATGGCCGACAGACAGGATCAGAGAGTGGGAGAAAATGAGTGCAGTATTTCAGGGAATACTCCTTCACAGGAGGAAGCTGGGCTGTAAATATGACTTACTGGGTTGTAAAACATTTAACCTGTTACTAAAGGTTTCCCTAGTATTATATTCCCAACCATTTTCTGAGAAATATGGGGCAGCGAACTGAGTCACAATGGAACCTAGGGAAAAGGACAGAAAACCCTTGAAAGAATGGGGGACATGCGCACACACACACACACACACACACACAATCTATTGGAAATTTAGCTACAATTAATTTTTTTGGGCTAGGGAAATCCGGCTGAAAAAAGAAAGGTAAATGGAAAAGGGGGGAGTTGGGGCCCTATGATGAGCAATGGGATGGACCAGGTATTTATCTGCCTCAAGGTCCTGGGGGGTCGGACCATGGCCTGCGTGTGTGTGCGTGGCCACTTGCTGCAGGCCTGCTGCTACTCACTAAAAGGTTAAGCGAGAACGACGCAGGCAGACAGCGCTGGCGTGAGCACCTCGTGCTGAGCGCGGCGGCCATTGTTTTCAGGTCCTAATGAAGGGAAATCTCTTAATCAGCCCCTGATTGCCGTGCGAGGTCTCCACACATAACAGGATCCTTTTTATTCTTCTGTTGCTAATTTTATTAACTTACCGTCCTCCAAGCCTGAAAATAATTCAAAATAGGCAAAAAAAAAACTGATTTAGCTCCCAGAAAAAAATGGTGAGTATTACAATAATTAGCATACTCTAAGTTTAAACTCCAAGAAAAAAAGAGTATTATAATAATTAACATACTCTAAGTATTTATAACTTATTATGCAAAATGTGTATTAATATATGTGATATGCACAACTAAGCAGACTAGAACAAATTCTCTATACTTCATAAAACAAATATTTATTTTTCTTCTTCTTCCTCTTCTTCTGCATTGTGCACAGCGCCATTTTGTAGTTCATCGTTGTATGTTGGCATACATACGGCAAGTCACACAAACAACCAGCCCGACAAGCACAAAAAGATCCAGTTAACTTAAGGTGAGGAAAAGTGTGACTTAATTTCTAAAACTAAGGAAAACAACAACAAAAATAGAAATAATAATAGTTAAATTTTTTTTTGTTTTTCCCCTTCATAGTCTCTCTTTTCCAGGCACTAATTAGCCCTAGCGATTTGAAACCGAGCTGCCTGTTATCTATCTGACAGATCCCGATTTCATTTTGTTATCTGTCTCAGTTTTTAATAAGGTCTTTGTGTGCTGGTAGCACAATCAGTGCCGTTGTTTCTGCCCGTAATGATAACACGCTAGAACGGACAGAGTTCTAAGACTTCTAAGTTAGAAGAACTGATCAAACAGACTCCAGAAATGATTGTGCTTTATGAGCATAACTGAAGACTGTGTGTGTTTAGTAGTGTGGCGATAATTAAAACTGTCACGTCAGAAAAGCTCACTTGCAATGAAGGTGGATTTTTTAACCCAGGTGTGTTGGATATTTTATACATTAAGGAAATATGTGAATTAGTATCACCTCAAACAAAAATCCATTGTTGCACCTGGAGTCATTAATAACTCAGTTTCTGTGAGAATATGTTCCTACCGACTATAATAATCATATTTATATTTGAACCTATATGAACCATCTGTCATGGTTCTGTTTGTATCTAAGCTTAAGGAAAAGAAATATTTCCACATCTGCTCCCTCTGGTAAATGTGTGGAAGAAAATGAGAGAGTTGTGTATGCATGCGTTTGGGTGTGTGTTTGTGTGTGGTTGGGGTTAGAAAAATTCTTTCACATTTACAGCATTAGTGTTCATTCTTGCATCTATGTCAGTCTGCATGGAAGCTATTCTACCAGAATAAAAGTAATTTATTTAGCTAAGATCTCATTTTGGATTCTTTTTTTCGATGCTGAAAAAATGTATAGTTTCCACGGGTGGGGAGGCTGGGTAGTCAACACTGTAGTAAACAAGAAGGTTTGATTATTGGAGGGCGTGGGCTACACCGCATCTGCGCCATTGTGTGCCAGCAATGCTACAAGCCGGAGACTTTCTTTAGCTTTCCCTGTTAACGAGCACTCAAGATGCTCAATGAGAAGCATTTTCCAGATGTTTCCTAGGGAGTCTCTGTCAGTCGGGGGGCAGGCGGTGTGCTGAATATCACATTTGCGTCAATTTATTCGAGCAAATCCAACACGGCGTTATCGGATAATTAGGGAAGCCATCTTTTCTGCCGCTTCATTTGCACTTAAGCATCAGCATCTCAGGTGTCCTATTCACAGCAGTTACATTTTAGCCGTCTTAAACTGCGCAGGATGTCGCCGCCAAGCCGAAATATGCTACAGTCCTTTGGGCCCATGAACAGTTTTATTGCCTGAAATCACTCATCCTCTTTGACTTCAAACTGCGAGGCCCTTCTCTGCGCCGAGTTAACGACGTAAAGGTGACGCTAATTTTGCTTTTACTTGGGAGCATCCTGGTCCCGAAACATTTTAGAGTAGCCTACGGGATCATTTACCTGGGGGAGAAAGAATGCTCTCCTGCACCCCAGAAGCATAAGTCTGTTTATGCCTGCTGCTTTTTTTGCTTTGGCAGCCAAGGGATCGAATCACATATGGTAAACACAGCAAAGTGCAAGATTATACCAGGTACAGCGAATTCACACTGCGCCAGATCATTAGACAGTGCCCCAGCATTACAACTGCTCTGTATTGATATATTACGCATGGAAATGAGGAAAATTCCCACTGCTCTGTAATAATTGGTAATGCCTGGGCATCGCTGTGTTTCCAGATTTGAAGATAATGGAAAATTCCAAGTAATTTAAATCATTTGATAACATCTGGGCCAAGGGACATTGCTTCTTTTTTTAGGCTCATAGGTAATGCCCAAACAGATTTTGTCTGTCCTTTAGTGATAGATACATGAATGAATTAATGAATGAACGAATGAATGTTTCATTTATATATCACTTCTCAAGTTTCCAAAAGCGCTTTGCCAGACCAATGGGAGGCACTTCATCCACCACAACTCTGAAGTGCCCACCTGGATGATGTGATGGCAGCCATTCTGTGCCAGTAAGCTCACCGCACCGTAGCTAAAGCGGTGAAGGGGCAGGAGAGAATTCACCAGTTAGATACAGGGGATGATTAGGAGGCCAGCTTTGAAATGGTCACTTTGGGCTAGTTTTAGCCAGGGCATCGGTGAACCAGCCCTACACTTTGAAAGATCCCCAGGGAGCTTTTATGACCACAGAAAGTCAGGAACTCGGTTTTGCGTCTCTTCCGAAAGACGGTGCCATACATCTCAGAATCTAAGCATCATAGAAGCTCTATTGACAGATAAAGTGTGGACTTTGGGTCACGACTATAGATGAAGAGATCATAAGATAATGACCGACTATATTGGAGGGTTCACTACTCTAGATCCTTAGATAATGCCTGGATAGACATCCATCATTGCTACGCTGGATCAATAAAACAACCAGGGCATTGTTCCAGTAACAGGATTTTGGAATTTAGACTGGCATCATCAAAAATGCAAGTAGCGCCTAAAGTCCTCAGTCACTGTGATTCTCAAGATGACCAAAATGTAACTGCTTTGAGTCCAAAGAAGATTTCTCTTCATCCTCAAAAGGTGCTTAACCTGAACCTGTGCTTAGCCTGTCTGTCATCACTAATGGATTTCTGTCCATGGTTGGCCAGGACAAGTACCCGATAAGTATTCTATCTGCCATTAGCCTGGTGCTAATAGCTTTTCACTGCATCATTCACAAGTTCATTCACAGAAGATGCTGGCTTCAACATTACCTCTTTGGATTGCAGCTAGAGGAAATCTCAGCCAAACGTCATGAACTTTTGCTGCATAATGATGTGTACTGGGTTAGCAAGGGCCCAGTGTTGGAGACTGTGTGTGAACTAGGAGAAAATTATCTTTCAGGCAGCCTGCAGCCCCCTTCTAAATTTTCCAAATGACAAAAAAAAGAAATGGCATGTGCATTTTTTATGTGACATCACGTCTCACCTACATCAGCTTAATTGGCGGCCGCAATGCTAGAGCCAAACCACAGTGGGCATGTGCTGGGTTATCAAGGTGTGCCACTTAGTTACATACTTTCTATAGCTGCTGCAATATTGCAAGAAAAAATCTCTGATGCATGCTTTTATGCCACACCCCATCCAAAAGGGCACTCCCTTCCCGGGATGAAGCCACACCCCATCCAAAAGGGCACTCCCTTCCCGGGATGAAGCCACACCCCATGCAAAAGGGCACTCCCTTCCAGAGATGAAGCCACACCCCATCCAAAAGGGCACTTCCTTCCTGGGATGAAGCCACACCCCATCCAAAAGAGCACTCCCTTCCCTATATGAAGCATCACTGGCAATCTTGGAAATGTCAAAATCAGGTTTGCTTAAAGACCACCACAAGGATGTTAGTATGAGTAACTTCTGTATGAAAATAGTTCCCATTCAGATAATCAAATGCAACTGAAGAACAGATTTCCAGAACTCCCCCAGTCATTTTTGAAATGACATCTAAAAATATAACGTATGAAGCTGCAAATCATGTAAGTCACTTTGGATGTGCCTTTTCACCAAATGGTGATAAAAATAAATACCTGATAAGTGGAACATTTGTGCCTTTTTTCATAGAGAATTTCTGTATAGACTAAACACAGTGACTTTTAGGTGTGAGAATGACACTGCAAGATGAGTGTGAGGATATACTATCCACTACACAGAAATCTAATAAATACCCTTTAACCCCTTAAGTTTTTTATTTTAGTTTTATTATTTCTATTTTATTTTTACTTTTAAATGTGATTTTAATGTCAACACATTTAATTTTTTTTTTCTGACTTTATAAAGCACTTTGAAGTGCCTTGTGTCTGAATTGTGCTATATCTAATATAAGCTAATAATCTTGCTTTGCCTTACTATTGTTATCACTGACTGAACCACAGCCATCAACCTGTGGATGATAGCTTAGTTGGTAAATAACTGAGGTTGTGACTAAATCGCTGTGGGATTAAACTCCAGGATGTGACCTTGTGCAGAATCCCATTCTGCACAAAACAGTTCGACTTGTTTTGTGCTGTTTTTGGAAGCGCTTGATTTAAAGGTTTGGACCGGTTTTATATTCTTTGCATTTGGACATCACTGTGGAGGCTGGCTGTTGGAATAGCTGATGTTTGCCTAGGTTTTGTGCCAAGAAGTTTGGCGCGGAGCTCAGTGGTGGAGCAGTTGATCTCTAAGGAATAGTGTCTGTGTCGGACTCTCAAAGTGGCTGGGATACTTGAGAGGGATTTTTCAGTTTCCCCTTTGTAGCCTGTTTCCAGAACGTGGCTCTTGCCACCCGATGTCTTGCCTTTCCTGTCTGATTTTTAATGAAGTGAAACAGAATTTTATTTCATGCAAATCTATTTGAACAAATACGCGTTAACTGCTTGAGTAAATATTTTTCATGCAATACAATTGCAGAATAAACACTGCCAACATAGCAGTGTATGCCAATGTGGTACTTTCTAAAACTTAACATAAGGGGTCATTTCAATTACCAAACTAATTAGATCAGATTCCTAGTTAAAGTTACATCGGTGATTAGGTGCAATGGAGCATTACAATGAGGTTTTGGTTCGCCAAAAATGTGCCTTTTCAATTATGTTAAATATCAATTACATTTTTAGAATGAGGTAGGTATTAGAAAGACGATTAATAACACTAATGAGGCCATTTGAGTTAAACCACTACCTAGTTTATTATTACAAAGACATACACCATATGGACAATTATAGCATCAGTTTAAATAAAGAGGTCAATTACAATTACAAACCAAATAAGAAGATTAGTATTGTTGTCATACAATTGCATAAGCAATTCAATTAAGCTGTCGTGCATTTTTAGCTGCATACAGCTAAACTGATAAGGTAAGAAAATCATGTTGGGGAAACATTACTTTGCTGTGATGTACTGGCATTCCATTCCAGTTATCATCTGTGCTAGATTACAGACTCACTATGACTCTGTACAATGAGCAGTTAGTTATGAACAGATGAAAAACATCATTCTGAATGGCCAAACCATAACGTTAAACATCATAATGATGATCAGTGTGGCATCCAAAGAAATTTAAGTTGTTTACAATTTTGTATGATAGTCCTGTTTACACGGTGTAAATAAATATCTGCTATACTTTGGAGAAAGGTATAACAGTAATTTCCTTCTTGTGATCTCAACAGGAAATGCTATACTTTACCAAACCATCCACAGTTAACAATTACATGTAATTTAAAGGGCATGTGGTAATTCAGAGGCTTTCAGAAACACCCTTGAACACCTGAAAGCACTCCAATGATTCCTCTTCACAGTGGATGCCCTGATATGGGTGGGGTCCTTTCTTTCTTGTTAAAGAATGAATAGAGTTTTTGCAGTTTCTCTGAGCCAAGGTTTTGAGGGGAGCCTAAGCCATGTGACTTATTCAGGAGGTGCTTTAAGAAAACTCGGCCTGTAACATCAACATGGCCTGGTGGTGTAAGCACTGCATTTGGGAACTTCCTTATAGGCAATACCCATATGAAACTCCACACTATGAAAAATTTCAGTAGTGCTTTCGATGGCCAACGTTTAGAGAAAATACGAGTATAATAGCCCCCTAGGTAGAAATTCTGTCCCTCTTTTACAGTATTGATCTTTCATCAAAATCCTCATTTCCTGAACCCAAAAACACATAGTGACAAAGTGATAACATAAGTACAGTCTGTCCCTAACTTACGGCTGAGTTCTGTTCTGACAGACAGGCTGTACCTCGAAATGTACGCGTGTTGGAATAGACTAGTTGCACTATATTGACTTTTAGGTGTGAGAATGAGACTAGGAGATGCGCGCGAGGCTAGGATAGCTGCACTGCAATACAGTACTGTACTTTTCCGTGGCAACTATCATACAGTGCGCAATGCACACTGAGTAGTGAAGCACTGTTGCGTGCAGTCGCCCAAAAATTCACATACATGCATACTTACAAACATACATCTGCCTGTCAAACTTTTTCTCAGCGTGGTCACACAGAACACCAAGCATTGTCAAGACTGGAGCTACTGAATGTGACACTTGCAGTGAAGGACAGAGCCAAAACCACAAAGCTCAGATGTGGCTCATGCGTTAGGATACTGCGCTTATACTGTAATATGAAGGGTATCAGTCTAAATCCCATGGTCAGCTGGGTGGTTTCACCAATAGGCCATTTGGTGGGGCTGCTAACCATAATTGCTCCATGGACAGTTTTACGTCACCCAGGACAAAAGCACTAAATACATGTAACTATCATGAAAGTAGGGTCAGGTAAGGAGGAGCCAGGACAGTAAGCTAATTAAAAAAGAAAAAATGGGCCCAAGCTTGATTTTTGTATTAGCATGATAGCTTGTCAGATTTAAGGTAGTCTAAATCCAAGTGAATGAAGACAAAGTCCATTTAATCTCAGGCACCTTAAATCTAACATGTAATCTGGCTAAGTAAGTAATCCTACTTCACGGCCTCTGGATTGCCAACGTAAGCATGAACAAGCCCGAGGTAGAGCGAGGCATGATAACCAAACTAAGCTTAAATACAATGACTAAGTGACTAACTACTGGAATGACAGATCACCAAGTCGAACTACCTGGAAGTAAGTAGGACCTCAGGTGAGGAACATGCCTGTGGCAGCTCATTCGTGTAGCAGATTCTAAACCAGGTGTTACAGAATGAGATCAAGCACCGTGGATAGTTAACAGAAATTTATATGTGTTTATACTTTAGAATAACACTGATATTATAAAAAAAGTTCAAGTAAACACTATCAGCAGTCCAGTCAAATTCTCTGATATTCTACTATAGTCAAAATAAAAATGAAAAGGTTATCTTTATAAGCTCTGATATTTTTAAAACTGTTCCAGACAAAGACTCTGTTGGATGAAAATAGTCTATGGAAATGTTTTTTTAAAAAGTTTTTCAAGTTCAGACAAATGATTAAAATGTAAACAGCCAGGTATTTATAGGTTAGGCTTACATTATACACAAAAATTACTGTATGTAAACAGTGTAATTACTACACCATGGCAGTGAAACCCCCCACTGATATGTGTGGTCACAATATTTAATTTCTCTATGTATTTATGGTATTCATGTATGGTAGTCACGTACCTGAGGATCCTGGCTCAGATTGTGCATCATCATTAGTTGCAGGCAGCTGAGGCTTACATTTGTAACACAGAGGAAGAGACCAGTATGGACTGATATATCAAGAAAAGCTTAAGCAAACTGACTGCTGATGAAGTAACAGATTTATACCAGAACTGGAACAGTCAAAGCTCAGCAAGATGAGTGCTGTTTTGGGCACTCTAGCCTTAACACAGATGAAGAACAGCTCAGGCAAATAACACCTGCATGGAGCTGCCACCCCATTTCAGATTTCAACAAAACCGACGTCAATCATTTGCGTCGGTTGTTGTCATTAAAAATTTCATTTGCGTTGCTTTAGTTTCTAAGATATGTTTGTTAACATGGAGACGTCACCAATGTGATGCTGGTCGCCCATTTGCATCCAATTTGACCCAAACTGGTCACTATCTTTTGTGCCGATTTCTGCCATTGAAATTTTTGTTTGTGCTGTTTGTACTTAGGACAAATGTTTGTTGGGTCACTGCCAAAGTACCACTGCAGCCTCCTGCTTAAGCATTTCTCCCTGGAAAAGTCTGTATGCAATTGGTATGATAAGTGAGTTTTGGAGTGAGGAGTACAAAATGATAGTGTTCCATTTAAAGTGGCACGAACAACACCATTCTTAGCAAATAAGAGCATAAGAAATTTACAAATGAGAGGAGGCCATTTGGCCCATCAAGCTCATTTGGGGAGAACTTAACTAATAGCTCAGAGCTGTCAGAGTTGTTTTTGATTTAAAGAAACCCAGGGTTTTAGCTTGCGCTACAAAAGTAGTAAAGAAGTGCTTCCTCAAATTCATTTAAAAATTTTCTCCTGCTAATGTCCACTTATGGCCATGAGTTCTAGTATTTAAACTAATATTGAAGTAGCCATTTGGCTGCTGAAAAGCATCCAGACCTGTTAGAATCTTATATACCTGGATCATGTCCCACCTTAGTCTCCTTTGCGTGAGGCTGAACAGATTCAGCTCAGCTAATTTCTCCTCATAAGACATTCCTCTGAGACCAGGAATCATTCTCGTAGCCCGACTTTGCACCCTTTATAAGGCAGCAATGTTCTTCTTAAGGTATGGTGACCAAACCTGCACACAATATTCTAGGTGGGGTCTTACCAAGGAAT
>JAODJW010000002.1:4089298-4110048 GCA_026777045.1 Hyperopisus bebe
TTTATTTCAGTGGAACCCATAAAATATCTGTACTTTATATTTCTGCTCCCTGCATGGATTACCTTACATTTATCCATGTTAAATTTCATCTGCCAGGTAGCAGCCCAGTCGCTAATTAAATCAAGATCCTGTTGTAGCCTCTGTGCTGCTAGATCAGTATCTGCTACACCACCCACCTTGGTGTCTTCTGCAAATTTAACCAGTTTACTGTATGTATTGCTGTCAATATCATTAATGTAAATTAGGAACAATAGTGGTCCTAACATTGAACCCTGTGGTGCCCTGGGCAGATGTACATAGTGCTTTGCTACAAGGTAGTGACCACTCCACAGCACCAAACTGATACAGCCACGAGGCATGATGCAGGCAGGAAAAACGTAACGATCTACCTATAGCCCTAAGACAAAAGACCTTATTGAGCAAAACAGAAATCACACTAACAAAAAAAAAAAAAAAACATAAAGACAAAAAACATAGACACTAGTGGACAGAATTCCCCACATAGATTCAAGACATACAACTACAATGAACCAAAGAAACTTCTTCTGGCGTTTTAACTAGCGGTTGGCAAACAACAAAGTGGTGCATTACCTCCACCAACTGGTAAGGAGTGTGGATCAGGAATCTAATGTACCTCAGTCCCCAAAAATAAATAATTTTATCTCCTTAAATCCTCCCAATTAGTCCAGTCAACCGAAGCAATTGCAAAAAATAAGGGTGACACACAGGTTTCCCCAACACTTCTGTCAATGTGTACCTTACTTTAATCTTTTCAAAGTTCCGGATAAGAGCCCTTCATTCCATTTCGTACTTCCAAAGCACTATAACATGTTCCATTGTCTCTGCCTGACCACAAAAATCACAATTGCCAGTATCATTCTTTCCTATTCTAAACAATGTGCTATTCAGTCCAGTATGTCCAAATCTAATCTCAATATTATTACGTCAGCTCTTCTTCCCACCCCTCTCATCCTTCCCACCGTCCTTCAAATTATACAAGACCATCATCCCTTTCTTTCCCCTTTCCCATTGCTTCTGCCACCTTTCCCTTACCCGCTGCTTGATGATAATTTGAGTAGGTTGGAGATCAAAAGTAACTTCAATATCAATAGTCTCATGTTTCGTGGCTTCCTTTGCTGTTTTGTCTGCAACCTCATTCTCAGGTACCCCAATATGTGCTGGTACCCACAAAAATACTACAACAAGCCCCATCCTTTGAATTCTAGAAGACACCTGCTGAATCTCTAGCAGAATATCTGATCTATGGTCTGAACATCCTTTATGTAAACTATACAGGGACAGACTTGAGTCTGAATAGATGCATCAAAGAAACTAACCAGAACAGGCACTTACTGTAAATACACAGCTAACAAGACACAATGCAGGACAGGTGAGAATCATAACCAATTAACCAATCACAAGGACTCATGTGTGACATATTACAATTAAACAGCAGTGGAGACTAGGGAAAATGAACAAACACTAAGGGTTAACTAAAACAAGAAAAAATTAATTAATGAGGACAAGGAGCAAAAAAAGAGGAAACATCTGAAGTGCAAAAACGGCAAAAACAGGAAAGCACTGTTACTCAATACCAACAGGGAAAACCAAAAAACAAAACAAAAAAACAGGTGAGGGTTGTTTCTAGCCAGTTTTGAATCCCCAGCTCACAGGTTCACAATCTGAGCCATACACTCAGGTCACTGAGCCCACTCAGCTCAGGGAACAGGGAAAGCCCACAGGGGTTGAAGGGCAAATGACATGGGGGAAGACAGGATGGCCAGCGACGCCTGCAGGCCGAACGGGGAAGAGACATGAAAGGCGGGGTCGCATGGGTGTTAACCCTGACACCAAATGAATTCAATTCATGCTTAATATAGTATATAATATAGCTTTGTCACTTTGCCTGCACTTTATATGTTGTAACATCTTCATATTGACAGTCTTAATTGTTGTACATAGCTGATAAATAAAAATGGTCAATAGTGTGAGACTTTAGTATCTCCCTCCACACAACTAACACTTTTCCACTTTTCACAACTGAGTTTTGCAAAGATGGCGACCAAAGTAAATAATGCAATAATTATTGGCTGTCGAACAACTGGATAGTGAAACTCCACAGCAGTTTCTTTAGCAAATGGTAAGGTTCACATCCAGGCAAATTAGTTAAATATTAGATAGGGACTGTCCACAATGTATTTCAACATGCAATCTCCCAGTGTTTAAACCCTCTGATCCCTACATAACTGATGAAGTCACTCAGAGACAAGTAATTAAAATCACTAGTGATGAGAGTAAACAGCAGTGCTGGTTGGGTCATGCTGTACATTTTAACAGAAGGTATCTGCCTACAGAGCAGTGCACATCTCGTTAGTAGAAATGAGCATGAAGAAGCAAATAATTCTGGTTTTTGAAGCAACACCAAAACAATACCACACAGGTGCATACCAATACAGGTGACTCACTGAGATAATCTAACATAACTGCTAGCTACTGAAGCATCTCATGGATATGTGGTTCTCACTGGATTTCTTGATGGCCACCCACATTTAAGGGATCTATTAGTGCTGAGGGACAGTATCCATTTGCCTGAAGTGGAACAGCCAAGTGAGCAAACATGTTCACATACTAATCATTAAGCCAGCCTACTCACCGGCCTACACACCCTGCACTGAGCATGGTGGAAGTACATGTGGCACCACATTCTCCTTTTCATGGAAATCCATCACTGTACGTTTTATCCTACACCAGTATCCTTTACCCTACATTACTTTGTTATGCTGCACCCTTACATTTTAACACTATGGGGGGCAGTTTACTGTTTTGTAAGATAGCTTGTGTGGGTTGTTGTTGTTTCCTTTAGTGTATGGATCGCCAACCTGCACAACATACATCCAGAGTATTTAATTTCTGGAAATATTTCTGATATTTAGGCACCTATTACTTAATACTGATTTTTTGTTCTGTGTAAAATTGTTATAACCACTATGGAGGGTGTATACATCGGAACATGCATTTTTCATCAAATCATTCATGAAGACAGACCTGAGATGGGGCAACAACTCCCTCGTCTCTCTTTCCTCCTGTTTATGCAGTGGGAATTCATCTGGGTACAGTCCTACAGTATGCTTGAGAACAAAAGCATTTGATAAGTCACCAACGTAGCTGTCATCTTCTCTCACTGTGCTGTAGAACAAAATGTTTTAGAAGATCATTTGTTCCTATGGCCATGAGATTTTATAATGCTGTTGACACCAGAATGGATTTGTGACTTGGTCACTACTCTAACTTCTAACACTTTAAGAACTCACCCATATGTACTATCTTACCATTTCATTTCTTTATGTTTGTTCTTTGGGCAATTACAAAAACTTTTTTTGTAGAATTTTTACTGATGTGGCACAGATCAATCACAGGGATCCCCGAATTTTAGAAAGACCACGCCCAGGGAAACCCTGACCAGTCTTACCTTCCTGAACACGTTGTCTGCTTGGGTTATGTGCTTCTGCAGCGGTTTTTCAGATTCGTGTGCAGCCACGCCTCTCAGCTGATTCCAAGTTGCTGGTCCTTTAGTTTGTCTGACCTTGCACTCCCATGTGAAATCTTATGGTTTGTCCTGAGTTTGAGTGTTTTTTCCTGTCTGTCTACCTGGTTTTCTTGACCCAGCTTCCATCCTCGGATTCTGAGACCTGCCCCCCGGAAAGCCAACATACATCGGTGACTTTTGCCTGCACACCGACCACCAAGTATGTGGGCTATGTACGCTACGTTTTTTTGTCTTCCATTTCGGACATTGTGGCACGATCCTGGTGCTTACCTCGTGGTCAGTTTCAAGTTTTGCCTTGCACCAAATAAAGCAGATTTTCATTCTTGCATCCACGCAAGAGTCCTTCTTGCTTGCATTCCCTGACAGATCTCGCCTGAATGGAATGGACTCAGCGGATCAGGTAAACATCCAGCAGCTGGCGGAGACTCTGGCTAGGCAAGGCTCTATGATTGGGCAACATACCACAGCAATAACGGTAATTGGAGAGTCCCTCGAGTCATGTAATACAGGTATGACTGAGTTTTCCGCACAGCTTCACCGTATCGCCAAGTCCCAAACTGCTGCTCCAGTAGTCAGCGAACCACATCTTTCTCCGCCAAGACAATACAACGGGGATCTGCTAACCTGTAGATCCTTTTTCTTTCACAGTGTTCCATGGTATTCAAGCTTTAGCCTTCTGCTTTTCCAATTGAACAATCCCATGTAGCCTACATTATTACCCTGTGCACAGGATCTGCTAGAGGATGGGCGACTGAAGCAAGGGATACTGGTGCTTCCTTTTGCCCTAAATTGTCTAATTTTGTGGATGAAATGAAGAGAGTTTTTGACCGGTCCAAGCAAAGCAGAGAGGTGGTTCGGAAATTATTAAATCTCTGACAGGGTGGCCGGTCTGTATCTGATTACGAAATCCATTTCCATACACTGGCTATGTCAAGTGGACGGGACCGACAAGCGCAGTATGATGCCTTCTGTACTGGACTTAGCAAAAAAATGAAAGATGCATTAACCACACACAAGCTTCTGGACTCGTTTGAAGAGCTGGTCAGCCTGGCCATTAGAGTTGACACCTGTATCCACCAGCGCCGGGGGGAATGACACATTAACCCCTTTGATATCGCACCTGAACTGATGTAAGTATATTGAACCTGTCTAACTCAGACTGAGCAACAATGACAGATGATGGCAAGGGCCTACCTCTGTTGTGGTCAGGCCAGGCATGTCATCACCACCTGCCCAGTAAAAGGCGACAAAGTGAGGAGGAGGGCACTTGTGAGTAGCTCTGGAATATCCCTCCTCAACTCATTAGAACCGATTGTAGGCAACGGTTTAGTGGGGGTCCAACAGTCAAACCCTGGTGGCCCTTATTGACTCAGGAGCTGATGAAAGTTTCATTGATGCCATGCTCATCCGCCAGTGCGGAATTCCTACGACCCAGGTCCAGACGCCTCTGATGGGTCATGTCCTCAATGGGCAGAAGATGGCCACAGTAATTCGCATCACTACCTCTGTGAGTCTCCTCCTCTGCGGCAATCACATGGAAATCATCCCATTGCATGTCATTGAGTCACCTGAGGCACCACTTGTCTTGGGGCACCTTTGGCTACAGCGACAATATCCTCATATTGATTTGTCAAGGTAGCATAATGGGTTGGTCTCCATCATTCCTCTCACAGTGTCAGTCTGCCACTCGACCACCTGAGTTTCTCATGGAGGAATATTACCCAGACCTGACAACTGTGTCCCTGGGATACCTTGATCTGAAGCTGTGCCCCATGTGGGAGCAGGGTTCTTTTTTGTAGGCAAGGAGGATAGGTTCCTTCATCACTGTATCGATTATCGAGGCCTTAATGAGATAACCGTGAAGAATCGCTACTGTACCCGCTTCCTTTGCTTCCATCAGTTCTCGACCTGCTTCAGGGAGCATGGATCGTCACCAAATTAGACTTACGAACCCTTACCACTTAGTCCATATCTGTAAGGGTAATGAATGGAAGACAGCCTCCAACACACCCACAAGCCACTATGAGTATCTGGTAATGCGTTTAATTTGATTAATGCTTCGGCTGTTTTCCAGGGTCTCATCAATGATGTCCTATGAGACTTGTTGGACCGGTTTGTTTTCATCTACCTCGATGGTATTCTCATGTTTTCACAGAATGAGCAGGACCATTTTCAGTATGTCTGTGAGCTCTTGTGGCAGTTACTTGCTAATAGCATATGTTAAAGTCAAGAAGTGCAAGTTTCACAGGCATACCATTTCCTTTTTGGGTTTAATCATAGCGGATGGAATGGTTCAGATGGACTCTGAGAAGGTCTGGTTAGGTTATATTTATTGGTTATATTTATTGGTAAACGTTTATTTAAATTAGGCAATTGTACAACTATTGCAACCTCACATTATATTTGTGGGGGGGGGGTATCAGTTCCAACCTACACACGCACGCACACACCCACCCAGTTCGCGTCCGTATGTTCACCAAAAGTAAAACTGATCGGAAGGAACTAGAGCGCGTTGAATGATCTCACTAGTCCTCCACCATTGCACTCGTCGCTGGGAATTGCTCCTGAAGATCGCCACCGCAAGCCAATTGTCGCATGAAAGTCAAACCCGTTCTGATCGTCCTTCATGTCGCTCCCGCCGCTGTGGTGTCTTTATCTCCAGTCTTGCCCGTCCCACAGCTCAATAACATTGAGCATACCTGTCACGGGAACTCACACACACCCATGCAAGTCCACCTATGGTGACACCACCACATTAAAACAAAAATATGGCCATTTGCTGGTTTGTTTGCAACCCCCTTCCGCATAATACTTGCTTCGTATAGTCACTCCCTGTGTACAATTCCCTATTAACAACACTATACAAACATTTAAATGCTGACATTATTAAAGTACAATATTTCACGGCATTAATATGGCACAAGAAAATAATTAGTAAAAGTACATATTAGCGATAGTCTGTTTCACAATAATAACACATACAATAGTACTATATTTATTTATACACATATGTACAACGATATATTGTTCTGGTTTGAGACGCAGTCTATCGTTTAAATGGAAATTATGTATTGGGGTTTGGGAAGATGGATTCTGTCATTTTAACGGAAATGACGTAGGGGCTTGAGAGTGGATGGGGGCATGACAGAGGACACGCACTATCAGGCCCCTTCTGCAGCCAGACCTTTCTCAGTTTCGATGCGTAATCTGCGTAATTTCTCCCGAATATCACGTAAAGCAGTGAGAACTGGTTTTCAGTTAATTTACCTGGTAAAATAAAGTTTAAATAGATGACATAAATGCTCTAATAGTACATGTAAGTTAGTGGTTTATTTATTGTTAGTTACTGTAATGTTGCGCTGCTTTATTTGGTTAATTGTGATATATGATATAAAGTACAGTGTATTACCCGATACAGTATTTTCAATAAAATAGCATTATCACCAACAAGCGCTGCTACTACAGCAAATGTGAGGCTGACCTTTTGTTTCCGCTCAGAGACGTGCCGTGTCCTGGCGCATACAATTTATATTAGGTCACCGTTCACAGTTCGACTTCTGATATTCAGATTGAGTTCTTGGTCAAACTGGTTTGTTCGACTTTCAAGAAATTCGAGTTCTAGTGAGTTTGAGAACTGAGGTACCACTGTATCTCCGTCACTGTCTGCAGACCTGGAGGTTACGCTCCTGTGCCTACATGGAGAAGTACGCCAATTGGCGCCGTTCCCAGGCACCTCCACTCCAAGTGGGTCAGAGAGTTTGGCTAAACACTCACTTCCCCACACTCACTCCCCCACATCTTCCCCTCCATGTGCTTTCCTGTAAGCTGCCCCCACAATTCATAGGTCTCTTTTCCATAGCCAAGATAATCAGTCCCACTGCTATTTGTTTGCATCTACCGGCTTCCATGTGACGGTTCCACCAAATGTTTTGTGTTTCTCTCCTGAAACCCTATGCGATCAATCCCCTGGTCTCCTGCATTGCCTTCCACTCCACCTAGGCTGAACAACAAAGGGGAGGTGTTCACTGTCCATCACCTGCTGGGGTCGGGGCTTGCAGTATTTAGTGTACTGGCCCAGGGGAATGGTACTGGGTTCTGCTGAGGTTCATACTGGACCGTTCCCTCATTGCAGATCTCTGTCACAGGCAGCCTGGGGGGCTGGACCAACCACCAGGTGGTGGTTGTTGGAGGGGGGGTACTGTCACGGATCAACCCGGGGGATCCTCGAGTGACATCAGGAAGACCACGCCCCTGGGGAATCCCTAACTGGTCTGACCTTCCTGAACACGTTGTCTGCCTGGGTTACGTGCTTCTGCAGCAGTTTTTCTGTTCGTGTGCAACTGTGTCTCTCAGCTGATTCCAAGTTGCTCTAATCAGTGGATTCTATTTTAGCTTGTCTGATTTTGCACTTCAACGTGAGATCTTCATGGTTTGTTCAAGCATTTTTTTCCTGTCTGTCCACCTTGGTTTTCTTGACCCTGCTTCTGTCCTAAGATTCTGAGACCTGCCCCCCCGAACTCTGACATGCTTCACCCGACTTTTGCCTGCCCACCGACCACGAGTACCTGTCTGAGCACTCTGATCACCAACGCACATCGTGCGACCATTGCCTGTTTCTCGACTACGGTCTTTGTCTTCTGATTTGGACATTGTGGCATGACCCTTGTGTTTACCTCTTTGCCAGTCTTGAGTTTTGTTCAGCCCCAAATAATGCCAGTTTTCATCCCTGAATCCATGCGAGAGTCCTTACTGGCAATCCCTGACGCTGATGCTACTGCACACCTGAATTTCCCTGAGGGGATGGATAAAGTAAATAAATAAAGAAGTATGTATGTATGTATGTATGTGTGTGTCTATCTATCTATCTATCTATCTATCTATCTATCTATCTATCTATCTATCTATCTATCTCAAGAAGTGTAGCTGCACAGCAGAGTGTTTTTTTTAGGTCAGAGAAATGGCACAAGCACCAGTTCCTTAGGTGCAAAGTCAACTTGGCAGTTAGGGCACATGCAGCGTCTGAGTAAGCATCTGTAGTCCCTTATATACTGTAGAAACACTGTGAGACCCCCAACCATCTGCTGAAAGTCTAACAGCAGCCCCTTTCAAAGAGACATTTTTCAGGCAAGAGTGCAAGGCTGCAAAGGTCACAGTGATTGATTTCCAGTAAAAATTCTGTGGGTCAGTTACATGCTGCGGATGACCTTTCTGATGGCAGCTGCCACAGAAAGGTATAGAATGGGGTTGATCACTTTTGGTTGATAGATGTAGTCTGTTGGGTCAATGGGCTTAGTAACGTAGTTAGTAGGACATATGAGGTCAGGTTTGGAGGAGCGAGTGAAGAGTTTGGCTGCATAGATTTCTGAGATTAGAAAATGACACAACAAATATGGAAACATGGAAAACAACAAAATACAAATTGAACATGGGATAATCATACAGTTATTTTAAAAGTGGGGCAGCATTGTGGCTCAGCATGGTATGCCTCACACCTCCAAGGATGTCTGTTTACTCCATGTGTGTGGAGTTTGCATGTTCTCCCTATGACATGGAGGCTTCCTACAGGTGCTCCTTAGCCCAAAGACTGGCAGTCAGGCTAAATAGTGTCTCTAAATGGCTTGTAATGCATCTATGTATCTAGGTGCCCTGTGATGAACTGACATCCCATCCAGGGTGTACCCCAACCTTGTGCCCTATGCTGCCTTTGCTGCTCCTGCGACCCCCCAAAACCACCACCACCACAACCCTGACCAGAACAAGCGGTTACAAGATGCCTTAAGATAGTGATTTTTGGCAGGCTATATATGTTGAATGGTGTCCATTTATTATCCATGGATAGAAATATGTCTAAGCAGACATGATTAATTAAAACACTTATAAATTACTGAATATTCCTGGTCTTAATACCTCAATAGCCAAGAAGACAAACTTAATATTGGCCTCTGGGATCTTACATTTGTAGAAAAAGTAGATGGGACAGGCACCGGTCAGTCCACCTGTTTTATATGCCTGTATGTTTAAAAATTTACTCAAAATCAATAGTAAATGAGCAACATATAAATGAGTATTTAAGACATTTGATTTGAGAGTTTAATTTACTGTAATAGAACTGATCTATGCAATGCTTTAAAGTACATTTACATCTTGGCCTGAGGAGAAACTACACATTATATAAGTGTACAGTGTCAGAATAAGAAATCCTAATGATGAATTCTCTGCATGGACAAGCTGGATCATATACTTTTACAGCTGAAAAGCGTTTATGTTGCATTATGGGTAAACAAGTCATATATCACTTGAGTTATATTTGCTATAACACTTGAAATATAGCTGTTCTAAAAATCTTTAGAGTCAGCTGTCCTAGTAGAAAATATAATTATACATCAAGATACATGTACTTCACATCATTTAACACACTGTTTTCCACTCATTATATATAATAATTTAACACACTGTACATAGACAACTGAATGATTTTTTAATTATAGCTGTTATGTTATATATACAAAAATCATTCAGTTGTCTAAATTATTTCTTCTAAAATTACTGGGAGAAGAAATGCACAAATATCAGTAATAACTAACAGGAAAAGTTCATTGAAATATCAGTCTATGATCAGTGATATATATATTATCCAAACATATATGGTCAGGGCAAGTCAAGAGGAGAAACAAGTCTTACATGGTTTAATTTCAAAATATCACAAGATACCTAAAATTCGGATAATGTAATCTACTTTAAGATCTAAATAAACCTTTTAAAGGTAACATTTAATGCCCGCAAGAAAAATCTGAAAAAAATGAGTATATGCCAATAGTCTTACTTAAGTTTTGTGGCAGTCTTGTCTTAAATCTATTACCGGTTTTGTCCAGATTAGAAAGGAGTAGGTGCATCAGCCCTAGAAGGAGAACTCACTGATCATATCAGAATATTCTCACTACACGTGTCTTTGTAAAGGGAATATACACCAACCTTACCTATGTGGTCCCAGCACACTTCGGATCTTCATAAATCAGTTACTCTTTGATGCATAGTATGCTTACCATTCATCCTATGTGTAACCTATGTAATTGATCCTTTTCAGAGTAGGAATCAAAATAAGCAAACAAACAAATAAATCCATTTGTCATATGGCAACCACAGTTACCTGAAGCCTGTATGCAATTTGTTTATAGCATATTAAGTCAAGAAGAAGAAATTTAATTTCTAGGTTAGGTAAAAAATAATATTTGTCCCGAAGGGATTTAGTTTACCTAATGTAACTGGGAAACACAGATATGATTTATTTAATATAAATGTTGATACCACTGACAAGGGAAATACGTGAATATTTGTTATAGGTTTCAGACGGAATTTTTCCATTTTGAAATGTATCGCTTTGACACCTTCTGTAAGGTTCCTGATGTTAAATAAAAGGTTAATGATCGGTAGGAACTGTCAGGTCTGTGATGTTAAAAAAACACACCACTGGTAACTACTCAAGTTCTTTGATGAGTGGAATAAGGAGATTTTACATGTTCTGCTTCTACACATGCATTACGAATACATGGTGGAATGGATGAAAGAGCAGTTTGATGCCCTCTGTGGAATTGCTAGTAGAGAAACAGTTTACCTGCTGGGGGGGGACAATACTGAACTCCTCCTTCCCAAATCAAAACTCAGATGACATGTAGTTTTATTAGCATGGGGGGGAATCAATTTCCAGACCCAGGTGTTTGAGGGTTTAAGGAGGTTTTACCCTCATGCTTATTATAATGTCTGTGGATATGGAACATAGAAGAAATGGAAATGCTGATCATTGCAGTTTTGCTTTAAAATACAGTAGGAAAAGTATACAAGAAAGATTCATTTCTTTATGGAATACACCAATTTATGCTTGTCTTCCAGTTTCTGATGGGATACACAGCTAAATGGATTTTGAGGCTTTTAAACATATATCATTTTAATGACATCCTGCAAATCTTACAATGGAATAAAAATCCTGACTACAAATGGAAATATATTGCTAGAAGCATCAGACCATGTCAGTGGAAAAAGAAAAGGAAAGGAAAGAAAAGAAAAGAAAAGAAAAGAAAAAGCTAACTGCGGAGAAACTAGAGATGGGAACCTTCAAAGTTTTCAGGGCTTTTCATTTTCTGGCACGAGCTGCCAACTTCCACAAGCTTCAGATATTAATTTAACTATTTTTGAAGAAATTTAGATCAAAGTTGGACTTCATATATTCATTTATTCCATTTAAGCATTCTGAAATGAAACCATAGAAGAAAAAAACAAGAATGAACGTCTTGTGTTTTGGACAAAAAAATTCAGTTGCTTCTGTAGAATTCCTCTGTGATTCGATTTTCTTCATTTTTGTGTCAAGGCAGCTCTGGCACAAAGGGAGAAGTGCATGGCGTACGGTGATGCCATCAAAAATGTCCCAAACAGGTGGAAATATTACACCTGCCCTTATGGTGTGTTCTTGAGTAAACAAAACCTATATTCCTTCAAGCAGGAGTTTTCTACAAGCCAGAATTCATGGAGATATGATAGCACAGCACAAGATTTTTTCACAGAACCATCGTATTGGTAAGGAAACAGAAAATCGGGGAGAGGGGGTGGTCATGGGGCATTTGCTGGATTTTAAGTTTATGTAAAAGCAGGATGCTGAGAATGGAAATAATGAGGTTCAAAATGGAAACAGCATAGCAAGGAGTGGAGTTCTGGGCACAGAGTGTACTTTTAATGCTCAGGCCTGTGACTCAATTTGTTTTGGAAATGTCCAGCATTTAAAATACTACAGGATTATTATAGAAATATCTCTCAAAGACATGCATTATAATGACTGGGAGATGTGATGTACAGATAGAATACAGCTCATTCATGTGTCATTCATCAAAAATCAGGGTTTAGGTTAAGACAGAAGTGGGTTTTCCTACTTAGAGATACTCACTCAATCCTCAGAATATGAGGGGATGCCTGTCTTTACGCGTCTCAGCTTTTGTCTCCTATGTCAAAACTTTCCTCATGGTGAAACAAGTGTCATCAAAATCTTCACATATACTATGCATGCTGTAAACAGGCTGACTCTATGCATGCTATACATCTCTGCATAATAGTTCTCTGTATAGGTCAGGAATCTCTGAAACTGCCACCCTATACTGTTTTTGCCCCAGGCTTCCTTAGATGGACTCCTAACTGTAAACCTAATGAGACAGCAAAAGCCAAGAATAGCAGAGAATGGTTGGTCATGTACTTAACTGTTTGGGTCTCTCTGAGAATCCGTATTCGTGCCTTAATTTGAGTTCACTTCTGAATGTATTTGTGTGTTTATATATATGTCTATACGCATGAATATATTTGGGGGCAGCATGCAGCTCCGTGGGCTAAGCCTGTGTGTCTGTCAAGGTCACCGGTTCAAGCCCAGCCTCAGCACATCAATGGGCCCTTAAGCAAGGCCCTTAACCCCCAGCTCCCTGGGTGCCACAATGGATGACTATCCTTCATAGCTTGCTGTCATGGAGAATTTCCCCATGGAGATCAATAAAAAGTTTCAATTATAATTATTATGTGCAAACATCCCAGAAATCTTTGCATTTTCATCATACTGACATAATTATTTACTTTTCCCTCTGTGAAATACTACAGATCATTCTGATTATAAACCGTATTTGAATAAATAAAATACTTGGCAAATGAATGATCAAAGTTAGCTGATGTTTAAGTGATCGGTGTTAATTCTGAACTCTTCAATCATCTGTAGATTACATCCATCAGATATGGGGTCATATATGTTTTAAAAGAGTCATGTTTATATGAGCACCCGCTGACTCTGGGCTAAGACCACCCACTTAAAGAATGTGCTTAGATATTTAAATTATGTTTATACCAGGATTATAAGATAAGAAGGTCTGGAAAAGCCATCTGCTGCTCACAAATTGAAAGAAAGTGAAGAAAATTAGCAAAAAAACGGAAGCATTTTGAGGAGATGGACTCAATGAAAACAGGGGCCAGTGTGGGCAGTGGATGCACAGAGGCAAATCGGAAGATGATGGAAGGAAAAAAAAAACAACAGATTATTAAAATAAGGATCAAGGATAAAGTGGGATAAGCTGGAATTTTAAAGGATTCTGGCGAACGGCAAAGGATTAGCCTCTTGTGCTGCTGTCGATTACTGACGTAAAGTTAAGTTACAGCAAGCAGAGTGTACACCTGGGCTGAAATCCCCTACGGCTGGTGAGTTTGTTCTGTTTGCTCACTTATCTCTCTCAGACCTGGGGCTAGGTCAAGCTGGAAAGAACAAGGCCTGGGACCAGTCTGAAACCTCATTTAAACTGCTGCTCTAACTTGACTGACTGTTGCATTTTTCGCTCATTCAGTGCTGACCTTTATGCTTTCACTGAGGTGGTCTTCAGACGGGTATGTCTCATCATGGCTGGTTGTTTGGGTCATGGCAGAGACAGTAACTCAGTCTGTCATGAGGTTAATCTCTCACAGCTGAGATCTGTCCTGTGTGCACAAGGAAAGGCTGCCATTGTTTTGTAAGTTCTGTATCAGTCTAAGCTTACAGTTTATGTCCTCTGGAAGGATACTCTTCTATAGGTTTTATATAAATCACTGTGCAGGGTCTCCAAAAGAATCTCCTCTAGATCTATGTAGGTCTGAGACAGCCTTGTGAATTGTCTTTAAACATGAACCCCTGGTCCTTAAGATTTATGCAAAATGAAATTGCTCTGCAAGGTGGGAAGGAAAGGTGGGAAGCCCTTTAATATTAGCTTTTGCATTTAAATAGTTAAGACAGACCTTACTTTACATGCATTGTGTTCTCTTGAGATCTCTCATTAGATTGCGTGGGACTACCACTAGTGACGCTCAATTTATCACGTACCATCGATCAAAGGTTAGTTTAACTTCCAGTTTTGTTACTTTTTTGGAGTCCGCTGGGTTAAACCAGACTGAGAAATAATCATGTTGCCATGTGATTTTTAAAAGGATCTGGTGCAGCTAGTAAGCATTCTGAGCCTGTTAATAACTTCCACGTGAGACACGAAGTGATGAATCACTGCACATGACACACTGTGCGCGATGGTGTACCACAACAACAGGCTGTTGGTGTCATTATGCACGCTTTCTGGAAATGTGGCCGATTTCAAGCATTTGCCTCCATGCACACAATTCAGATCTGCGTTATTTGAGATCTTGTCTTTCTATGTGATATTGCTGCTGCCTGAAGCTCTGCCATGATTCAGGACTTGCAAACTAATTTATAATCAGTTTTCCCTCTTCCAGTAGTAGCCTTAATGGTTATATAGTAAATATTTAAACTATCGCCGTATGAGTTTTTCAGAGTATAATTTATCTGCGCCTGCTAGGTTAAGGCTTTGCCAACATAATTGGAACCCCATAACTGAAGCAGCCATTAGTGGATTAGCCAAACCCCTCTGTTCTCTGGCAGTAATCTGCTAACAGATACTAGCAATAACACCATCACCAGCTCTGGATAATGACATAAGTTAATCCAACATCCTGCATCTTACTCTATGCCATATTCAGGCGACCCACTAATAACTGAAGATATCCAAGTGAAACGTCGATTTATGGAATATGCAAATACAGGGGAAAACAAGTTCTACAAATGAAGCTTTGGAAATGGAAGCACCAACATGAGTTTATGTGTTTACCCACATATACATTCACGGGAATATGCATTTAATGTAGAATTTGTTCATTTGACTTATAATCAGTTTGATTAAAAAATAAGAACTCAACATGTTTTTAGTTGAATATAAATATTAATTCCAAATGTTAACATTTTGTCTTCCCATTATTGCAGAAGAGTCCGGTGTGCATTTTTATTAAAACGTTTCTTGCAGTTTATGGAAGTACTGCCATAGGCTGATAAACTTGCAGCTTATTAAAAATTAATTTAGAACAATAGACAGTAATAAACAAGCAATTCCAGTCATTAAATTGTGAGGTGTGTTTTATTATTTAACATCAAATTGTCACAAAGTATGTATATTTGCTCGCAATGATCAAAGCTACTAATTATTATGCATTCATATATTTTGAGATATATTTAAATTTGCTGGGACTCATTAAAAAGTGAGATATGATTAAGCGTTTTGCGGTTTCATTATAAGTCCCCGTCATTTACAGGTTATGTTGAATTAATAATGCATATTGTTTTCATAACAGAAGTGAGAGTTGTATGGATAAAGTGCTTATATAAGCATATTGGTTCCTGGGGCTCTTAGTAAGGTGCACGCAATACAGAATATGTTTCTAGGATGAGTCACATGTCATGTTTTTTTTTAATATATTTTAATAGTAGCAGTGGGGCCCCCTAGTGTGTCTTTCCAGTATCTGATACTGTTGGTAGCTGCTTGCCCTACAGCTAAAACCATCCTCGACCCCAACAATTTTTTTTGTTTTCATATAAGTAATGTTTCATTTTAAAAATATCTTGGTACACAAAGGAGGGGAAAAATGCATACTTAACGGGAGAACTCATTGATTGAATCTATTGTGCTCAGAGGTTTCTGATTTGCAAATTGTGGCGCATCGAATGGACTCTGACTTCACATTATGTATTCGCGTACAGTTTGTTTTCTCCGGCAGACAAACCGCAGTATCGATTGATATGTGTTTTCAGAGACTCTTACATCGATAGCCACATGCTAATCAAGCCCATCACTGGGCTCACGAGCATTACGGAGTAGAAGAACAATGCTTTGGGATTATGCCCAAGAGGAAAAAAATAATTAAGCAGTCCCCCTGAGATACGCAGTCCACGTGTCTGGGATGCAGTCTAATTTTGATCAATATTCACTTTCAGTGTGATTTAGTGTTTAATCTGATGCAGTTTGTGTGCATATACTTTTTTTTCAATAACAACAGGCTGACAAGCAGAAACATCAATAATAGGAAGCCCCTCTTATTGATTTGATTGAGGTTAATGTGAGAGACACGACCTCTCGGCAGGTGGAAGGGAGTCCCAAGGCTGTCTATCAGCTCAGTTCAGCACGGTTTTGGCAAACCTTCTACAAGCCAGCCCACCTGCATTTTTTTTTTTTTTACGAAATATGCAGTTCATTAGTATTGTTTGCTTGAACAAAGAATAATTGGTATCTAAAATAATGACAAAAAAGGTCTTAGAACTTCAATCTTTTAGTCATTTTTTATTGAATATATCATCTCAAATTGGCAATTCCTCAAGAATCCAAAGGATCAGAACTGGTTGTACTGTTTCCCCGATAACTCAGTGGACAATTGCTGAAATGTATTTTTTTTCTCTTAGTAAACAATGTACTTAACCTTAAACCTTCTTTTTGAATGACCCGATGAAGAAGAGCTAGGCAATGTGATGCAATTAATGAGAAGCTCTAGTGTAACATAAAATCCATTCATTTTTCAGAACTGCTTGTCCTATTCAGGGTCATGGAAGATCCGGAGCCTATGGACACAAGGCAGGATGGGGCACCAATCCATCGCAGGGCACCAACCCATCGCAGGGCACCAACCCATCACAGGGCACACTCAGACATCATTCACTCACACATGCAAGGCAGGGAACAACCCAGGATGGGGCGCCAAACCATCGGAGGTCACATTCACACACCATTCACTCAAACATATACACCTATCGATAATTTAGAAACTTCAATTAACCTCAGCATGTTTTTGGACTGGGGGGGTGGGGGAGACCAGGGTACCTAGACGAAACCCCACAATGACATGGGGAGAACATACAAACTCTACACACATCAAACCCTGGTCCCAGCAATGCTGCACCACTGGGAATTTAGTTTTATGTAATAGTTCGTTCAATTTAATTGCTAGACATGTAAATAACTGATTGTATTTTATTTAATCGTATGGCCTGGAAAACCACTGAAATAATTCTGGTTTGAACAGGAGGAATTTCTGATTGTAACTATTCACTTTACAGGTTGAGCGGCTTAATGGCTCAGTGTCAAACACTGCAGACCAACACCTCCAAGATTGTGCTTCTGATCCCTGCCCTCACTCCATGTGTTTGGAGCCTGAACATTCTCCCTGTATTCATATGGGTTCCTCTGGGCATTCTAGATTTCCCTTCCAGTCCAAAGATGTGGATCATCATCGCTGAATTGCCAGTATTGTTTGTGTGCTGTAATAGAACGGTATCCCATCCAGTGAGCCTCATGTCCTGGGTTTCCTGGGATACAATCCAACCTCACAGCAACATTGCATTGGACGAGCAGAGTCCTCATGCATTAATTGGCTTTAGGTTTTAGCTTCCATTGTCCTTTTGCTGCTTGTCCAGTGTACTACTTTATTCACAACATGAGTAACTTGCAGTGCCAACATTGACAATCCTATTAATATGCCACTTTGTAAGGCTAATAAAATGCGGAATGTTGAAAAGGACATGTCTGTTGTCCTGGCAGCTTCAGTGAGCTGTCTAGGGGCTTTATATTGCTGTACAGTGGCAGAGGGGCCCGGAGTAGAGGAGCACCAAAGTGAATCAGCCACTTACTCCATTTTTCAGGTCAAGTCTTCATTCACAAAAATAACAATACAAAACAGAGCTGGAGATGTAGATAGATAGAATACAATGTGAAGTGATCCAACGATGGGCCCACTTTTTGAATTATCTTGCCAAATAACCTTTTCGACAGAAGATTAAACATTGATGTACTGGAGCTATCTTCAGCATAAACACCTGCCTAAGTGGTTTTGTATTAGTCAGACGTTAATTCGATGCTGCCTGTATCCTGCGGGCTGGTTAAATGTTGCCACGGTCTAAGCTGACATCAGTCATAAGAGCCAAGTTTCTCTCTCAGAGTCTCAACATGGTTGAACCCATTTAGGTATCGGATCTATTTACTTGTTTACAAATAGAAATATGACTTTTTGTATGCAAAATCCATAGAGATTGTCACTCTGGGCTTGTACAAGGCTCATGATTTGCTAAATTACAAAAGAGGGGAATAACAGGATATGTGTGTAATTAGTGAAAAATAGTGTCTGTGGAAAAACAACTAACAGTATTAAAGCTTAATTGTTTATCTGAGGGCTGATATGCCTGCCAAACATCTCAAAACTGCCAAGACTGTTAAACATTATGCACAAGCGTTATACAGATTGACTGTGAAATTTAGAATTAATAAGGGCTAAAACAATGAGCCTCCTTATGGAACAGTGCTTTGCTGTGGTGAGGAGGCTTGTGTGCATCTGGGAAGCTATGAGCTACATTGCCTGGAGTTCCTGACAGGGTCACCCATGGCAACCAGGTCTTGACAGAGATGCCCGACTAAACATGCCACCTATTCTGGACAGAGATGCCCGACTAAACATGCCACCTATTCTGGGAAGCGGCAACATAGGATTGTGTTTGTGGCATATGGGCACATTGGTGACAACAGCAAACTATTTGAAATTACACAGAAAAAGACGATGGCAAGCCTTATAGAAGTATATAGTCCTTGGAAGCCAACATCAACATGATGACACTTTATAATATGAATAAGCATATTCATTCATCTTCTATACCTGCTTGTCCTATGCAGGGCCACAGGGGTCCAGGGCACATAGGCCCATGGCAGAGAATAACCTGCAGGGGGCGCCAACCCATCACAGGGCACATGTACGGATAATGACTGCACCACTGTGTCGTCCCAAAGTTAGTCATATTAATTATGATAATAATGAAAGTTGTGTCGGTAGTGATTGAAGGGCATTTTACTATCAAGAAGGGATTTGCCAAAAACCTTTAAGGGATACCCAGTCTCCATACAGCCCAGGAAAGGCAGAAGATTCCACTGACAGGTACTGCACACATCCTCCACAAAATACTAGTCTTATTAACTTACAGTAGGTACTACTCAGTGGCCATTGGGAAGATAATAATAATAATAATAATAATAATAATAATAATAATAATAATAATAATAACAACCAACAACAATAATATAGCAAACTATTACCAATACTATTACTACTACTAATAATGACAATAATAATAATGATAAAATGAGGTGTGCTGCATCTGCAAAGTATTGTTCAGTTTTAAAATAAAATAGGCCAGTCAAGGCATGTGAGGCAAACCTGGGCTGAAAAAAAATTATGGTGTTGGCCTGACAGGCAGTACATTTCAGGAAAATGACTTTGCAGCACATCAACAATCTTAAAAATGAAATTAAATGTTTTCCCCAAATGATTTGAAAGAAACCCACTGCTATTTTTTTATCTAATCTTGGATTATATTTCAAGCATCTACTCAGGAGAGATTTCACTGATAACTGAATGAATTAGTAACAAAAAATGTGTCTCGCCCTGCCCACTCCGCCTATCCTACCCTGTGTTTCTTGTGGAGGCGTGGCTGGTTTAGGGCCACGCCTCCTACCAATTAGTCCAGCCCATTATTCTGTCAATCGCCCACAGCTGCCTTGTGTTTTATCCCTTGTTAGTCCTACAGTATATATAAGTGCTCCCCAGTCCTGTGCCCCCCAGTCCAGCCATTGCTACCTGCTGTCGCTTCAGTATTTGCATGTGTCTACAAATGCTGTAAAAGCCCCTCCCCAGGGTACCTTGCATCAGCAGCGAGCTTTTGGGTTGTTCTTCTTTCAGCTGGCGTGACAGTAAGTAAAAAGATTGCAAAGTATTACCTTCAAAAGCTTTTCTGAGATTGACATTTTAGTATCTGGGCAGCAAATTTCAAAATAGGCCATTAGAAAGTGAAAGTTAAAACACACATCACAGTTTTTAAGGAAATGCAGGAATGTTACACATAAAGCCCAAAATCCAAACAATAGAAAGTCTACTCACTATTTTCGCAATATTTAAAACTCCAAACCCTTTTCGTCTCAAAATGAAGCATACCACAGAAGAGAATATGACGGCCATATGTACTTCTGTAGAAAGTTGCTGTGTTACAAAGCCCACCCTCCTTTTAGCAACAGCTTTAAAAAACTCATCTAATGTACTCTATTCAGAAAACTGCACTTCACACAGTATGATCAAATGCAGCACTGGCAGAGTAGTGCCCCCCCTCCCCAGTCATTCTGTTCAGGAAGTGTGCTGTGAAAGCTTTAAAACATGCCGATAAAAGCGACATGATGCTGTCAGGTTGAGATGAGGCTGGCTGTAGGAGAGAGGTAGATGCGGGGCACACAATGGGGGAAGGGGTTTACGGTGAGAGGAGGATGCAGGACAGACAATGGGGGAAGGGGTTTACGGT
>JAODJW010000002.1:4115352-4183156 GCA_026777045.1 Hyperopisus bebe
ATGAATGAATGAATGAATGAATGAATGTTCAAACAGTCTTTTTGTCCAAATCCGTTAAACTCCCTGTTGGTCAATGTCAGGATCTAAGTCAGTCAATTTGAATCATAGTCAAAGTCTATTAATTAGTCCTGTGATTTGTTTTGAGTATAACTTATTGAGGGGTATTTCCATGTGTTGTTCTTTGTCATGACTTGGCACAAATAACATGTCCTCTGCTATCTGGGAAGGTTTTTATTATTTGTCCAAGGATTTCGACAGCAAAGTGTTATCACGAACAAGAGGATGGTACTGGTTTTGAGGATCTTTATGATCTCGATCCCCTTCTACCATTCATGCATTGGTGTAAGATACTCCTTTGTCCATCATTTCCAGAAAAGGTTAATGATGTATCAGACTTTGTTTACAGGTATAAAACTGTTTTCTTCTTCAATAGTAGCAGGTGGTTAGGCAGCAATGCTGCTAGATATTGGTGGTCTTTGGATTCTATGTATGGTGTTGCGGACCAAACTACAAGTTAATCCAGACCCAGCTGATAATGCACCTAATGAGTCAATATGTTTAATGTAAAGTGGTTTGAGGTACAAAAATACAACGTAGAACCACTAAACTTTGCACGCACAACTCCTCATAATTCATCCCCCATGACAGAGTCTACTGAGTGTTTAAAAGGTCCCATTAATATCATATATTGATGTGTTTATTAAAAGTGGTTGTTAATTCATTAAAGTTCATGAAATTCTTTTTTGTTATTGAAAATGATTCCAGACCTCTGACGTCGTGGACCTTTGATCAGAAAGTTTGAAATCTCCAAATCTAGGGTCAGTACCTTTGTGGCTGATTATGAATCTTCTTTATAATTATGAGTCAGTTCCTTGCACCACTAAGGGGAGATCCTGAAGAAGGGTTAAAAGGCAGAAATCCATCATCTGTGTACATTGCAAACAGTGTTATGGCATAGCTCAGGCAAGTGCTAATTTTAATTCATGTTCTGTCCTAACAAAGTTTGTCCCATTGTTGGAAATGATGTTTTACTTGATCCCCATTACAGGTGAATCTCCTCAGTGCTCACCCAGGTATTGCGGGTTGATTCAGCTCTGCAGGGGTTCTGAACGTTCACTGTGTGCTCCAGCTGTCATTCAGCCCTCCAGGCATGGTTTGGCTCTCCCGGCTGGGGGTCTACACGTGTGTAGATCTCTCCCCGCAGTGTTACCCGCATCCTGCTCCAGAGCAGAGCGATCTTCTGCAATAATCTGCAGCAGCTCTGGCAGCATGAAGAATGCGAGGAGTGTGGAGCCATTCTCCCGTTCACTGTGATAAGAGGTGCACTAAAATTAATAAAACTTCCTTTTATGAGAAAATTCGATTCTATACTTCAGGAATTTCTGGTCCTTGGCTGAAAATCAATTGCAGCCTTTAGATTTTTAAAAATGAAGCAGCTAAAAAGCACAGCAAAAAGCTAAGAAAGGAAAGTGCAAAGCGTGAAAATGTGACTAGTGAACAGAACAGCAGTGAAGCAGCAATACTGTAGGTAAGGTTCCTGAAAAAAATTCAGGTAAGGCCACACATTTATATACCCTCCCATGGGTAGAAGGTGTTAAGATGTTCACTTCCTAGCTGTTCAGTCTATAAGGCAAGGCAAGTTTATTTATAGAGTACATTTTCATACATTAAGCAATTCAAAGTGCCTTAAACAAAAAACATACCAGATATTAAACATATAAACACCATATAAAATAACGTGAAATTATTAAATGACAGCAAGTCATAAAATAATATTAAATAAGTGTAATCATAATGAAATTAAACGAAAACCATAAAAAAGGTTTTAACTTATATTTAAAAATTCCTAAGGTTGGGAAACACTTGAGACTGTGGTCCACATAATGGCTAAAAGCTGTTTCCTACCTCCAAAGGATCTAAAAGGCCTACAAGATGTAGGAAATAATGGAACCGAATCAGGCAGCCAGTCCTGATCTTCCCAATACTCAGGTCATGTTCTCCGGTCAGTTTCACCCAAGTACTTAGCGCCTGTAACCAATTGCCCGGATGTGTATATAAACTCATAAGTCAGGTTTCTCTGGTGCGAGGTATTTAGAGTTTACTCCTTGCCAAGTGTTCCACCAGATCCATTTCCTCTGCAAAGAAGCGCTCTTTTTTACTACTTGGAAAAACTACTGTTATAATAGCTATCCACCAAGTTGCCAGTGCACCTGACTTTTGAAAGGAATGGGAAACGACATTCTGACACACCCATAAGTAATTACAAGATTAAGTACAATTTTTTGGACCATGCCACTGTGACTATTTTTCCACTGTTAAGCTAGCAAAAGTGGGTTGGCCATGCACGAAAAGAACTTGTGCCGTGTTCTTCACACCGTGCACTTTAGATGGTTAAAAGAGGGCCCATTATCTCTGCTCTGATCTACCCATTTATAATTTGATCCCTGGATTACGTTTTTGGCTGTCTTTGTCCCATTCTGGTTTTCACCTTTGGACTTTCTCTGACGCTGATTTTTTTTGGATTGTGTTTTGGTGTTTTAAAGAAAGCATGGATTCTTCAGTGCATGGACACTGCCACCTTCTTCACGGAAGGTTCGTATTCTTTAACGACATACGTGATATATTTTGAGCCATAATAAATAAGCCATTTAGAGCTTTGTAAATTAAGAATACTTTAAGGTTGATGTAATGATAAATGGCTAACCTTGCACTTTGACCTCAAGTTTTCAAGCTTTATGTCTGTATCACTGAGGTAAAGTATATGCGTATTGGAAAGTCAGGGGAGCACTAAAGGACCCCACCCTACTGGGAAAAAAAGGAATGAATAAGATGTTTAATGTTTTGCAGTTTAATTATATCATGAGTCTGATATAGCCACTGAAACTAAGACCCCCCTCCAGAATTACCCCAGGATTTTTTTACCTGGATCATTGTATCTAAATTGTTAGAGTCAAGCTATGCACCAAATCCTTCCCTCTTCATAATCAAAAAGAATTCTCAGTCTTGTCTTTGTTTTATTGAAGGAAGTCTAGTGGCATCCTGTTCTAAATTTTATCCAGTTATTGACACAGAAAATCTACAGTAGTTCTTTAACTGAAAAAGCTAAGTAGGTTTGGGTGTTATTTTGTGTAACTATGATAGGCCATATTGCTGGCTTGCAAAATTTGGTAAATCAGAAGCAAATAAGGATTGAACAACAGGCCCAAGAATTGATCCCTGGGGGACACCATATGCTACAGCCATTCACTCAGATTCATTGCAATAATGACAAAATAAATGCCAGGCTTTTACATAAATCCAAAAGAAAGTGTCATTCCTGTTAGCACTGCCCAATTTTCCAAACTGTCTAAAAATATAAAAGGCTAGTCCAATATTCAGGATATGCAGGACTGGTATTGTCATTCAGAGCAGGGGAAGGATATCCCAAATGCAGGCAGTGAGAATGTAAACCCCTTGCAGGGGTTGTTTATTGAAGGGAACAGGCAGGATTGCACATGTAGACAGAGAACAATGACCAAACTGGGAACAAAGGGCTAAGAGACGCTAATATACATGACTAACAGAGGAGTAAGTGCAAGGCAGCTGTGGCTGGTTAACAAGAGGGCAGGAACAAGAGGTAAGACTAACAAGCTTCAGGCATGGATAGCTGATTAGAAGCCATAGCTGAGGCAAACGCAGGGATCAGACAAGTAGGGTGGGGCTGAATGTGACAGTCCACCCCCGCAAAAGCACACATTCCGGGCATGCCAAGCAGGTTCAGGAGTGGAACTAAGGGACCGGAAGAGAGGACAAGCACATGGGGTCAGGACATTGGGCAGGGCAAGGGACACTGGACAGAGTCATACACCAGACATGCAGACTCTCGGGACTGAAGACCTGGGGAGACAAAACTGAACCAGGAACTGGACTGGGCAGACTCCCTCATTGGAAGACAGAGACCCGGCCTGCCCCTCTTTCCCCAGTACTGGGGACCTTTTTGGAGTTGGGGACTGGTGTGATTTAAGTCCTGGACAGGGGTCCGCAGAGTCAATATCCAGAGGGAACCACTTTAGTTCCTCCAGGCTTAATTCCTCCAGGCTGGTGGCTTCTGGTGCCTAGCACAAGACAAGTGGCAGCCGGTGAGTCAGGGCCAGAGCTGGTGTTGGCTGGTGGAATCTGAGGTAAGACTAACAAACTTAGTTGCGGCTGATCAGAAGCCATTCCCGACGAAAACGCAGGAATCAGACAAGCAGGGAAGGGGTGGATGTTATAATACCTGCTTAAGTTTTCAAGCAACTTCGGAGAGCAGTATCACTACAATGAGGTTGGAGGCCGGACTGAAAGTCGTCAAGATAGCTATATATGCTCAAGAAGTTGGTTAGTTGATTGAAAATGACTTTTTTCAATAAATATACCTATGAAGGGTAGATTTGAAATAGGTCTATAATTGTTTAATATGGCATGATCCAGGTTTCTCTTTTTCAGGAGGGGCTTAATAACTGATTTTCAATGACCGTGGAAATACTCCTGATATAACTGAGCTAGTCTCATAGTTAATCAACTAAATTTTTTTTTTAAAATACTTCAGGATTTAACACTGAGACAACGGAAGGAGGGTTTAAGATGCTGAACTGCCCTCTCCAGAGTATTGCAGGCAATGGTAATGGTGACAATGCTAAATTCAGGCAAAATGACTACATTATTTCTGTGTAGCGATGTGTCTGCCAAATTCTCTGTGCCTTGTAACAAGGTACTGATAGCTAATCTAATAACTTCAGTTTTATTACAGAAAAAAAATCTCAGTACACTTTTTGTATTGATAAAAGCTCAGGGCCCGACTGTGTCAGAGGGTTTATTAACCTATCAACAACAGTAAACAAAGTGTACATAATGCTGATGTTCCCATTAATGACTTTAGAGAAAAAGACTGTCTAAAATTGCTTAATTCAGAGTTGCAAATATGACGTTTCTCTCTATAGAGGTCATAATGGATCCAAGGTTTCATTTTCTTCACTTGCACTCAGCTTCCGAGCCTTCTGTCTTCTAACTGTAGCAACAGGATTCCTAAATGGTGCTTTTTACTTGCTAGAAAGGTTTCTTTTCTTTTTTCTTTTACCTTAAAAAGTCAGGTAACAGACCTGAAGAATTTTAGAGTTAAAATTCTCAAGAAGTAAAACTAGAGTCTCCTGCTAAGCTTCCCTAAATAGAGCTTCCCTACTTTCTTTTATGTTCCTTCTTTGACAGGAACTGATCTTCTTTGGATAACTGGACAAACTAAAGTATCAAATAAAATACAGAAGTTCTCAGACAGAGCTAAATCTCTAACACCAGCCCAGTGTATGCCTTTCAGCATGAGGAAGCCAACATCCTATGACATATCGAACAATTCAAATAGAACAAAACGTTCTTTGGCAGTGTGGACGTTAGGATTATCTATGCAAATATTAAAATTAGCAGTGTTAACTAAGCAGTGGAAATAAGTGATATTAGTTCAGAAAAGGCATCAAAAAAATGTGCAATTTTTTACAAGTTCTCTAGACAGAGATAAAATGTGTGGTGTACCTTTCATCTCACAATACATAGATATTTTAAGGACTCAAAATCACCAGGTGATCTCTTCTTGGAATGCATCCTTAAAAGCACAAGGCAGCTGCACAACCACCCTTGCTGCCAACTCGAGAAGCAGAAGGAGTTGAAATATGTGGTTGTGTGTGTGTTGGGGTAGGGGGGGTACAGATTCACAGATTCAATGGGAACATTATCTAACCATTGTCTGTTAAGAGCATAAAATCCAGTTTATATGGAGTAAGACAATCAATAACTAAAAACGATTTATTTGTATGACATCTGTAGCTTCTCACTGGCTTCTTTTGCCCCAACGTTCGGCAGCATATTTCATAATGGGTTCTTTTAACAAGTATTTTCTGCTGTTCCATGAGCCTGAATGTAGCAGAACTTCCAGGATCTAAAAAGGACTATATCTGAAATTTTAGGTTATGTTGTGACACTTTTTCACCTTCACAGGTAGCATCGCAAGTTTACAATCTGCAGTGTCAGCCCCCGTATGCTCTGTAGACACCACAGCCATGGTAACAGAATCCGTTCCTTTAACTAACATCGAGTTGTCAGTACTCTTTTGTAACTTCACGACAAGTGCATTCCTGTTAGGCAAAGCTTCATTGATCTAACATTTGAATGAATTCCACAGGTTCAGATCCTATTGCGGATTTTATTTCCCAAGTGAATCTTCAACCAGAATTCCACGTCTAAGCTGGTCAAATTGATCAGTCACAAAAAGGTTTTGAAGGATATCAAAAACTGTAGTCATTAAAGCAGGAGTCATACACAAAATAGTCCTTAACTGTAATTTGTGCTTAAATCACAAATTTTGGTTATGTTTGCATGGGTATAAGTGGCTTAGATGGTATTACGGAACAGGTGAAAATAATCTGGTAACTGGAGCAGTCCATTTTGTATTTAGGCACGGGTGATCTCTAGTGATTCATAGTTGGCAAAATGTAAGTTTGCAGGGGTGTGCCAATCGATGTGTAGAACAGCAAGCCGTTTCTTCTGACATGAGCTACATATAAGGCATTTTTTGCAGGCTTTACTTAGATATCCTTTTGTAACACAAGCAAAACAAAGTCCATTCTTCTTTAATAATTCAGTTTTATCCTTATGGGAAATTCTTGCCATCTGCTGGCAAGATTCTATTGCATGGTCTCCTGAACAGAAAAAGCAAAGTTTGTACAATGCAGCCTTCATATAATCTCAATCGCAGTTTTAGGATTACGTTCTTACTTAAGCATTCAAACACTCCATAATTTCAGCTCAAGATGATGCTTTATGTGTAATCATACCTCAAGCAGAACACAGCTTGTAAGGAATTCGCCAGCTACTTGTGAAATGGAGAATTCTGAGTGGATATCCTTCTGTCAGGCTGTCCTGGAGCTTAAAATGAAAGAAATCTGTTTTTTCTCAGCAAGGTAACTTCAAGATAATTCTAAGGGAATTTTTAGATGAAATGTTGTAACAAGTTTAATTTGTGACACCAATACCCCGAAAGAGTATGCATGCATTTTCTCAAAACAATCTGAATTTTCTATTTTGTATTTTATGTATTTTAAGATTGCAAAAGTGGAAAGGAAGCAAAAGAGCGTACAGATCTCAACATAGATTCATTAGGTTCAATGAGGTACAAGTCAAATCTCTAGTAGATGAACCTCTATTTGGTCTAAAAACTGTCTCCAGCATCTTTCCCAGTTGTGCCACTTTCTCTCCCTGTCTTGCATAATAGAGGTATGAAGGTGTGTCCTCTTCTGGTATATCCAGACAGTTGTAGTTAGTCATCAAAACACAACATATTTAGAAACAATTACTTTCATAGATAACACATATTTATCAATTCATTATATTTGGTCATGTAACAAATTAGGTTGCAAAACAAATTGAAAGAAAGCATCCGTTAAATAAATATAATGTATGTATCTAAGAAATTTACTATTATTTAACCAATACATAATTGCATAATTAAGATATTTTGTTTGTCAACCAAAATTGTATTGCAACAAAAATGGCTCCAAAATACTGGCACAGAGTATCGGTGCTTTCAAAATAAACCCAAATATAGGCATTTTGGTTTTGCGTAACCGGTTGCAGGAAAATCCAAATGTGACGCACACAATGCAAAAAGAATACCAACCGAACTGGTTGTACTCTGTAAATTCTATTTATCTCTTTACCAACGAGTACAAAACATGTAGAAAGGAGCGGTTCTCTGGTTGTTTGTTTTCTTTTTTTCACAGTGAAAGTGGAATTTGTAAGATATGATGGAAACATCGAACGTTAAGCGAACGTCGAGGTTGCTGTCCCAGCCAAACCGTGTAATGGTCTCTGTAACCTTTC
This sequence comes from Hyperopisus bebe, assembly GCA_026777045.1. Taxonomy (NCBI): domain Eukaryota; kingdom Metazoa; phylum Chordata; class Actinopteri; order Osteoglossiformes; family Mormyridae; genus Hyperopisus; species Hyperopisus bebe. The sequence goes on from JAODJW010000002.1 coordinate 4,123,237, forward strand.
AAACACAATTTCACAAAAGAATGCTCTGTTTGTTCAGCAAGCCAAAACAAATCTAATTACGAATAGTCTGAAACAACTTGACCTTTATTTGTAAGTTGCTACAGTTTTCTTGGGTTTAAGCCATTTTATTTTATCTTTACAGCCGGGTGTTTTTTTTTTACACAGCCTTCTGTAAGTATTGTGACAAACAATTTAGTATCATTTATCTATAGCAGTTTATAAGGTGTGGCTCAAATTGCTCCTATTATACAGGAAATTTGTAATATTTCTGTCTCATTCTTTTCATTTTAGAACAAAATGGCATTAAGCTGTTATTGGTAAACCAGTATACTGCAGTATAATACTATAGTGTTATGATGTTGTTTTGAAGTGTGATTTTGAATCACATTTCAGTACTTCAGTTCAAAGGATGAAAATGACATAGTGGTATATTAACAAAGTGCCTTTTATTTAAACAGGACAAATTAGAACTTTGAGCTCTGGGATAGCCACTCATACATTCTCTCAGCACATTCCTTTCTTAACAGTTTGCCCAAAAACCCCTGCATGCCACTACTAGGAGGTCATATCCAAACTTCCAGAAGCCTCCAGGGCAGAGATTACGCACTATTTCTGGCTCACCACTGGTACTAGACCTTATGGAAACAACAGTGGTGAGTCTGCTAATTAGGGTGGCCTGTCTTGTTGCACAGCACGACGCATCAACACATACACATATCCATACACTGAACAAAAAACCTTGCAATATTAGACAGCTATTTACATTTTTATTGTTCTTTACAGGCTTACGAGCTTAGATGCTAACTAGCCTTACTACCATTAAAATAATAATACTTCCTTTGGCATTTTTATTGATATACTATATATGACAGACACACACACATGGTGGATCAAAATATGTATAAAGTTTTTATTTTACAGTACCGATTGGGCTGTGGAAAGGTATTGTCAAGGTAGCTGAAGTGTGTCACAGTGTCAGGGACAGGCTCCAGGAATGTATCAACTTTGACGGAGGGCATTTCGAATACCTTAGAGACTAAACATGACCCAGTGAAGTGCTGTAAAATACAAAGTGCACACATACTTTTAAAAAGAATGCTGAAAAATAAAAACTGTACTTCATAAAAAATATAGACTACCTAAGCCCGGTCTGTTCCACCCAAGACCCACAGGGATATCACATGACTGCCTGGGCGGCGGTGGAAGGCATCTCGAGCACCCCGCACATTCGCAGATATGTATACAGACTACGGGTGTACTGGGAGTGTTTTAGAGGGAATACAAGATAGACCACGAGCAGTGAGATGTGCTGGAGGGATGCACTTTGAACCCAGGGGAGAGTCAGGCACGGCCTACTGTGGCGAGTCAGGATTAAATACAAGGGAAGTCGGAGCGAGTGCAGAGCGGTATGCTGTGGACTGCAGGGAGTCAGGTAGAGTGCCGGATGTACTACCATGAGATGTACAGCATGTACCGGGTGCACCTCCGTAACTGAGGTGCACTGTACTGGACGTCCGGCTGAGTCGGGCCTGGAATTTTGGAGGTACTGTGAGCACTGGGGTGAAACAAGCTAGTGTATGGGGACTCCAAGTGTAAAGGAATCAATCACTTCACTCATAAACTGGTCACAGTCGAAAGAGTAAGTGCATCGGTCAGGGATGTACGGATTGTGCTGCGGATATGCCTCAGTTAGCACTGTGGTCACGCTTGCTATTAATATCCATTTTTCATTTTCACTGCCGTTCGCAGCCATCCACTTAGAGCTGGAAGTGCAATTGACCCCTGCTGGACGTACTGTCTCGTGCTCAACATGCCTCCCTGGGACTGAGCCTGTGCCCAGCACGGTAAAAGATGTAAATAAAGATATATTTTAATACTGGCATATTTACTTCCATTAGGACTGCAGATTTGCAGCGGCGTGTGATTTTCCTCTTTGCACACCCCATGATGCCGTGCATAGTAATCTATAATAACACAGCATGACAGTAACGCTGTGTGTCGTGCCACAAATTCAACTTTTCTTTTTGCATTTTTTACCCTCTTCGCCAGACACTCTGAAACCATGACATTCTGCAGATGCCTGTTGCAACACTGGCAACTGAACCACGCTGCCCAGTGCAGAAGCTCCTGACTGATGGAATGCCTTTAGTGTGACCTGAATTGAATGTCTAATGATTAATTAACATAAAGGTAAACAAAGATGGGTTGCAGCACAATTATTTTTTTTCTTATCTTGAAAAGAACTAGCAATAAAAATATAATGATTATCTTGTTTGATTATTTGGAGAAATGTAAAAGCCGTCTTAATCAGTCAAAGGCTATGCCAGCCCGGAGGTAATTAGTAGATAACTATTGAATGGCAGAGAAAGACTTTCTCACACTGTGCAAAATGACACTTGGCACAAAAGCTAAAGATCCATCGAAGAGGCAGCTGCTGAAGATCTAGTGAAGCCTCCACCTCTCGTGTAGCACAGCCGCCCGGATCAGTAATGCTGAACCACCTGTAAAAAGCGGTCACCACACTCCATGATTAGTTAAGCTATGTTCACAGTTACTAAATTACCCATAGCTGTGCATGTGTGAGCGGAGTGAATGGTGTGTGAGTGAATGGTGTGTGATTGTGCCCTGCGTTGGGTTGGTGCCCCATCCTGGGTTGTTCTCTGCCTTGTGCCCGTAGCCTCTGGCAAAGGCTCTGGACCCCCTGTGACCCTGAATAGGGTACAAAAAAAATTGATGGATGGATGGATGGAAAAATGCGTGCTTCAATGGAAAGCTGATGGCTGAGCAAAATCACTGTGAATCTTGTGCTTATTGATTTCATTTATCTTTGTGCTGCTAAATGCAAATGATAAGACTTGTGTAGTGCTTATCACAAAAGACAAAATCCCTATTTGCCATTGTACCAGATTCAATGATTCCATATTAATCTGCAGTGTCTCTCTATACGCACAGGTCATGCATGTGCAGTCGGTCAGTTGGTGACTGAAAAGGAGCCATGAATACGCCCCACACCAGGAGAAGTGAAGGGAGGATGTTGTTGATGATGATGATGATGATGATGATGATGATGACTTACTTACTGCTTATTGCACTCCTGGTTAGACCTAAACTGCATTTCGTTGCCTTGTACATGTGTAATGACAATAAAGTTTAATCTAATCTAATGAAACTGTCCATAATATGTGAACTTGCGTGTTTGCCCCGAGTTGGATTGGCATGTTATCCATGGTGTCTCCTACCTCATGTCTTGAGCTTTCTGACATAGTCCCTGGACTCACCGTTTTGTTGAAATGGATGGATGGATGGATGGATGGATTGATAATATGTAACGTACCAAGCACACATTTCCAGCTTGAGCTTGAGAAATACTCTATATATTATTCACAGTTTATTGACAGCTTATCTGCCAATGGAACTGGCATCAAGTATGTGAGTGTTATGTCTTCTTCTTCTAAATGGAAAACTTTATGGCAATTCATAGTCAAGGTGCAAAAATCCCATGGAAAAGCTAAACAGTGGGTCCCTTGTAGATTCAGTCTCCAGCACTGAGATAAACCCACCCTTCAGACACTAGCCCTTCATAATCCAACATCTGTGGAGCTGGTGACCATGTATCTGTAGCCTGGAGCAATGCCCCCTGAAAGCAATGAGACAAAAGGCATATGTTTGAGCATGCTGGCGTACTCTCTGTCACCGTGACAAATTGTCATTTGGCAGGCCGGCCGTCTTTTGGCCAATTGTCTTTTGGCAGGAGGAAGTCCCGACTGGCATTTTTGGATGACTCGGAAAAGCAGAATGGTTTGGCCCCCTGTGGCATTGTCGAGGGGCCATGGGACAGAAAATCCAAGATCACGCTCTGGCCTTCTAACTGCCCCGGAAACAGCTGGAGTGTGTCCTTGTCACACATACGTCTCCCATGGAATAACTGCCACGTGCATAGAAGACGTTACGTATACCGACCATGCTAGCCTAGGCTACTCCCTTTGAAGGAACTTCAGTATTGCTTACTGGGTGGGAGAATTCTTGGAAGGTCTCTCTCGTTCCAACAGGAAGTTTTATTTTTGTTGAGAGTGTCCTCCTATGGGCTGCCATTTCCCTCTAATGCAAATTAGCTGAAATATTTATGAAGCGAATTGCTTCGCTTTTGTTTAGATGTTTCAGGAAGTCCGCTCTGGCCTGTAATTGACACCAGAGGGATCTCGCTGACCGTAAATAAACCCCATAATGTCACTTCATTCTCTGCTCATTAGCGCTTGCTAAACACATGGCTCACAGTGGAGGGTGAGGGAATGGAGAGATGAGCGTGGCTTCTGTAGGCGGGTCTGCCTGGAAGCCCCAAGCCACAGACGGGCCCATTAAGATAGAAACCATAGATGTCCAAAGTTGCAGCACATTAATGGGAGGACATTATTGTAATGCGTTTTGCATTGCGATGGTCATAAAGTCTCGCAAATGCACTGTTTCCATCACATCATCATTAGGACTTTAGGTCATTTGAGTGGACGCATCCACCCACTCCATATATCAAAGCATCACCGTCAGAGCCCTCTTAAGCCCATTTAACTTTTCTGGCTTGACTATCATTGGGTGGGGCAGGCCACAAGGTGGGGGGGGGGAGGGTCGAACTCACACCTAGTTGGCTTTGAGGCAATGTGAAAACTGGGACACAGGCCGCCAACTTAAAAGTGAAAACAAAAACGGTAGTGGCTGCAAACTGAAAGCACCAAAATTTCGAGTCTTGATAGCCAGCTGTCCCTAACACCACTTCATTAATGCGGAGAGCTCGCCGAGCCTGGGTGTCCAATCAAAGGATTCGATTAGCGTGGCGTTTCGTGAGAGTGCATCTCCAATTCATCCTACATAAACGTACAGCTGCTCTCAATTAAAACAAAAAGATCTCAGCTTAAGCACGGCTCTGAGCATCTTTATTTTTACATCTGGCACCACTGCTGGCTGCTCTTTCATTTATTGGTGGAATCATTGAATTATTCATCTTATCTGTGCTACTTATTCGTTTGCTTATTTATGAGAAGGCACAGCTGCATTCTTGAGAGGCAAATAAATAAATTGCTACATGGTACTTAAACTGAAGCGGGGATTGTAATACTATAATAAAATTGGGTTCTTTTTGAGCTGTCGGTTCCCACAATAAAAAAGGGGGGCTGTGACCAATCGGCCCTTTGCGAGTGACTGCATGTACAGGGAGCAGATTGTTCAGTCCAGGCCTGTGTCTGTGAGTCTGATTGTTCATATCTCTCGCCTTCAGAAGCCTGGCGCTGATGAGTTACACTGCCCCCAGGCCTAACTCTTCCATTACAGAGGAGCTAATCTTGTTACAGCTCCTTCTCTCCAAGAAGAAGGGGAAAAAATCAACAACAACAGAAAGGGGAGGGGAGTGTTCTTTCCCAAAACGTAGAAGGTTCCAAAAAGAAAAGGGTAAACGAAGGATGCTTGTAGCTGAACAACGGTCCTGCGGCGGTGAGTCGGTTTGTGTACACTCTGTACGGTTTCACTGTGGGTCACTATTTCTGTCCCCAACCATCTTCTTCCCACCCCCAGGGTCGCCTCACGGCTTTCTCTGAAGCATTGCTCATGCAGGTCTCTCGCACGATTGGGCCGGCGCTGGCAAGTGCTGCCCAGTTTAGATGCCATTTTCAGCAAGGGGGCGGCGGGAGCACTTTGAGTGAATTGAGAGCCTCCCTGGGAATAATAATAATAATAATAATAATAATAATAATAAACAGAATTCAAGAAGGATGAATGGATTAGACGTATATTTGGTGAACTGGACGAAGGCCATCCTTCAACATTCACAGTCACGGCTTGAAGCAGCCCAGAGCCACATAATCTCATGTGCAAATGCTCCAGTAGCACACGAACAGCCCACGGCAAAACCTGCATTTTTGATGCCCCCGCGAGGGGCGAGACAGGAGTCTAATAACATAAAAGACGGGGGACAGCTGAAACTACTCTACAATTCTGGATTAAGGCAACACTGTTCATATTTATTAATTTATTCGAATTGAGTTAGGGTCTGTGTGTTTGTGTTTGGGTGAGTGTGTATTATTTTATGTGAAAAAGAATACAAATAAGAACAGCCACTCGTGTTGTTCATTGCTTTTCTTTTCATGGTGGCTTCAATTAACCCCTTCTCTCTGAATTGCTCGCTCTCCACCCTCTTGTTTACCTCAATTAGTGATGCGATCACTTTACCTCCCCACTGAAAAGATGAAACATCCCACAGATGGTGACGTTTTGTTCTTCCGTTGCAAACGGTAAGTCTGCTGTGTCTATTTGAAAACCGTTGCATTTTGATTTCATTTGCACAGCGGGCACTTAAAGAAAGAAAGAATTAATTGTTTTTCAATTTTACACATTGACCCACTTGCATAACTATACTTTTACAGAACAGTTTGGTACCTTTGCCTAAAAGTACAATGGAAAAGTCCCTCGTGAAATGTAAATGAAAACCTTCTTGTCCAGTTTCCAATTTCTATGCTTTAGAACAAGCAGGTTGCAGTATTTGTCTGGCTGATTTAACTTCTACTTATTATCCAAGGGTGCAACACCAGCTTTCCTAGGGTGACACTAAGCTGTAGTTTCCTATTAATGCCCAGTGGTACTACAACTATATCCATTGAGAGATTTAAAAAGCAGTTCAGTTTCCCATCAATATCCAAGGGTATAAGAACAGGTCAATGTTATGCCACGCATTCTGATGGACATGGCGGGACAGGCAAGCTGTGTAAATGCAGCCTCTCTGACTGGTGTCATTTCTCATCACTAGGAAGAAATCACCCTGCTTTGACATTTGAGCAGCAGGGTAGAAGATTAGTTGAGCCGGTGTCCCAGAGTGCCAAAGGCCTGGGGGTAAGTGACGCTAAAACTGGGTAGCCTGCACCACACACATCGCAGCAGTAAAGGCTGGGTATGTCATCTGCGGCCACCGATCACACATACGGGGGAGGAAGCATTCACTGCCGCACTTGGCATATGCGCCCTGTGCCCTTAAAGCACCAAATAAGCATCACTCATGTCACCTCGCATTCATGGCCACAAACCTGTTCCATGGCCTCGCCTTGCTCACTCGCATACACATGTGCCGTCGTAGGCATTTTTCCGTAATTAAACATTTCTGCCTTTGTACATGCGAATCGGCTCTCAGAACTTCAGCTGGTTCATACCGTAGCAAGGAACTGAAGGGAGACTTCTTCAACAATGCTCTATTATTTATTTTTCAAATAAAATGTGGCCAAGTGAAAGGAAAATTCACAATAACACAAAATAATGTAGTAAAATAGTCAAAGACAATCTTGTTCTCTAGCAAGAGCTCATTCTTCTTTTTCAAGAAAATGAACAAAAGTAGAAACATTTATCAAAGGATGTACATTGTTCTCTGCCACTACAATGGTGAAACAATCGCACAGTATTGAAAACTTTGCATGGACTTACATTAAATAAATGCCCAATACAATTCTTGAATATTCCGCAATTAACAACCGTGGAATAAACCAAAAGCATATCACAATGAGTTAGACTGGTCTACACCACTACAGGAGTGAAATAATTGCAGAGTACGGAACAATTTACATGACCATAGATTGAGTAAAAACCCAACACAGTTCTTGATTATTCTGAAATTCTCCTACTTTCGGCTGTTGTAAGACCCAAACGACCAACTATGAGGATCAAATTTATAATGAGAAACAAACAAAAAAGATTTTCTATATTTAGTTTTGTGAGACTTGCTCCAGGCAGGGTGGTGAACAGAGTCAGGTGACGTGGGAATGGGAGACAGAATTGGGGATGCGGAATGCGTACGGGGTTAACAAAAACAAAATATTCCCATTTTAGTGACATGCAGGAAGGATAAACAACAACAGGTGCCGGGTCACAGAACAGACATCAGAGTCTGGCTACATTCTCAAGGTGAAAGAAACAAATATTTCATCTTAAGTGACAACGGAGGGATAGAAAAGGTGAGCTGAATGAGCAGGCCCATCACGTGAGTTCACCTCTCACTACAATATTCAAACCTTCTCATTTTAAAAATGTTTTTAATACAAACACACATATGTCACAATCCCATATCACTCATACAAATAATGTCACTCACACAAGCACTTCATGATCACACACTCATGTCCAGTGTCACTCCTGTGTAATCTCACTCTCAACTGGCCACATGTCATTGCATTAATCAGTCCAAGTCTATTGTGAAGATTCTGGAATCTGACCTTGGAATACTGAGGATAAGGAGAACATTAGTGTTAGGAATGCCATTCACACATGGAACTGCGCAGGTGTGCTGTTCTCACATCCCTTCCCTTCCCTATTGTACAAATCTCTCGCCACACAAGGCAAACACTTTGTCAAGTGATCTGCTTGATATCTCAGCAAAACCCAACCATTTACCCCTGGCTGCCACAGCTATCCATCAGTCCATCGGCGCCATGAGGTCAGCGTCTGCACCCTACCATTTTCCGTTGACCCACAAAAGCAGACTGAAGAAACCTGACTAACGTCTTATTATCTCTGAGGATTGCACTCTGAAATTCATTGATGAATATTGTGAAGTTTTGTGAATAACATACTTTTTGCCTTTAGCTTGTGTTTGTATATTTTCCTAGTGATCAAAGTAGTTTTTATTAAGTAGAAATTCTGTGATTCATGATGTAGAAAAAAATGATGTAATTCCCATATTTTCTTACAGGTAAATTTTTTATTAAATTTTGGCCTCGATTAGCAGTCATGGTTATAAATAACAGTCATGTCATTACATGGACCCTGTCATTAATGCCACAGGGCTCACTGAATAATGGCTGATGCTGATACCATGTTGATGATGGGTCCCCAACTTTTTGATGTCTGAGGACCAGTTTACATGGTACAAAAAAAATATGTGCAATCATGATGGGTCGATAAAACTTGCGAAGAGTGGGGAGAAGTTCTTCAATAATAAAAAATGCCTATTTTCATGGATCAATATGGGACACAGAATTTTATTTTTCAATACGGGGTGGTCCTGTGATATTAGGGATTGGTGGCAACACTACCCCCAGCCTTCGGCAGCCTGGTGAAATATTGTCTGGTCCACGGGCCAGGGATTGGGAAGCCGTACACTACAAGACATGATGCTGGTAGAGTTAGTTTGTCAGGAAGGAGATCAGGCTGCTGACAATCCAAGATGATAATTGCTGGAATAATTCATCAGCAGGAAGACCGTGTTCTTGATATCACTGTGTGGATGACAGTCGGAGTGAATAGCTGACAGCAGGGAGATCATGTCACTGATACCTCAGGGAGGATGACGGATTTAGGGGGGGGGGGTGCTTAGGGGGCTAGTGAGTCATTAGTCCCATTGATGGCAAGGCGGGTCAAACACTTACCCTGCAGTTCTGCCATTTCCAGAGTCGTGGCGAGCACAGATGGTGTTTAATGGACTCATCAAAAGCTATTGATTGGTGTGAAGCGGGACAGAGGTGTTGCTTTTTTAACCATTCCAATCAATACAAGATGGGGCTTGCCATAGGGTCTGTGGGCTTCACAGGAAATACAGCTCAGAATGTGGCAGAAGAAACCATCCATTAATTACAGCACCTCTTTCACCACATGTGTCTATGCTCTATTGTAGTGAGGAACATTCCAGCTAGGCAGCGAATGTCTTCTGTACTGTGTTTGTTTTTGGTGCTGATGCACTTGATTTTATCATTGGTTTTGTCTGAGGCCGAATTATTATTATTTTTAAATTTGAATTTGCTCAAAGAAGTGCACTTCCACCTTTTTGTTCCACAAGAATGACCCCAAGGAAGAGTACAACACTGGAAATAGCTTACCAGGTGATGGAAAGTGTACGAGAACAAAATGGACTCAACTGTCATCAAAAATAGCAGAGACAGACTTGTGGTGAATTACACGCAGCTGTCGTACAAGAGTTATTTTCATGCTGCGTGAAATGAGTGCAAATTAAGCGCAAAAACTGCGAAATGAATGTTTTGATCAGTGCATGACCATCTTGAGTGGGAACATATACCAACATAAAGGCTTTTTGATATAGTTAGCTGGAATATGGATCAGCCTGTTGGGGGATGGATAGATCCGGGAACCGAGGACTGATGCGGTATTGTGGCCCAGCCAGAACCCCCTGTGGCAAAGGCTGACTTTTTGCCCCTTTGTCTGGGGACTGGTCCAACTCCCCCTGACCACAGAAGGCTTCTACTCCCATACATGAAATGGAGGCAGCTGGAGCCACAGGCGATACATCTGTGGGCAAATCCCCATTCAGAAAGACACCGAATTAAACCCTAGCAAGAATGCCTGATCCAAGCCCTGAGCTTCACCCCCCCTCCCACTCCATGCCTGTCTTGTGGTGCCTGATGTGGGTGGTAATCTTTCTTGACAGTAAGTGCCTGTCTCTTCTCATACTTGCTGTGAAGGTTTGCAACCAGCTACAATTTTACCATTCCTTCACCACGTCACTTACACAACAATTAACAGCAATCCTGAAAATGAACTTATACCTTTGTTTGGGTGCAATGAAATATGGTGTTTTTTTTTTTTTTTTTTACAAGAAAAACAGCAACAACAATCTACTTTCCCATTTTTGAAAAGGACTCCATACGTGCATTAAAAAGTTTTTTAGTGGTATGTTACTACTAAACGAAATTATAAACTAGAGTCTGGATGGATTGCATTGTTGAACTTTTGAGGGGGACAACGGGAAGGTCAAGCATGCTGCTGCAGATGCTTAATTGGAGTTGGCTGCCATTTCTGGATATTTTTTGTCCTTAGTTTGATGGAGGGATACTCAGATGCGGCATCCACTTGACGGCATCATATGTAATGGCATGTGTCCATCCAAAGCGTGCACTCTCAGCATATATACAGTATGAAAAAGTGCGACACTGGTACAGAAAGATAGAGAATGCACTACTGAAGAGGCAATCGTTACCAAGCAACCATAGAAATAACTTTGCTTCTTGCTGCAACGCCTACCCTCAGCAATCCTGGGAAATATCAGAGATACCAATGGAGTCAAAGCATAGTCTGAAATCAAATATCAATTATTTCTTTGTGGTTCAGCTGGCAGATAATATTGAAAGTATGAACATATTTACAGTCATGTCTTCGAATTAACCCTCAACAGAATGTAACTGCAAAGTTTTATTATGCAGCCAGTCAACCTTCACTCTACAACAAATGAATGGAACATAATGAAACAGTTTTGTCATTAACAGTTCTATGATTGCCTGTGTAAAGAGAATTAAAAATGATATACCCCTTTCTCCTCATCTCACTTATCTCTTCTACCGCACCATGGCCCCTTCCCCAGAACTCACTACTAGATCAGTGTTTAAATTGCTTTATAGGTGTGAGTTGCCAGTGCGGTGGTTCCTAGGGTTCCATCAAACCGGTCAGAAAAAGAAGGCTTCCCATTCTAACCAACAGCATTTTTACAATTTCAACCTCAGTCATACTCTGTGAAAAAGGAATACCTAGTTTTATTTTGTCACTGAACCGACCACTTATTCTCAGGATGTATAGGATGAAAGCAAATATATGTCTTAACCTGTCCTGTCCCCTCATAATCACAAAGCTTACCTTCACTTTATTACCTTCATAACTATCATTGTTTTTATAGTTGCAGTGTGTTTTGGGGGAATGTAAGGTGAGTTTTTGCCCATTATGTCTGACAGAGGCGCTATACGTTCTTCATGTAATGTGTACTTTAATAGCACAATTTTCTTGGAGAAAATGCTTTGATTTTGTGGTTTTAAACGCATTTATGTAATGAAACCAAAACCACTGCTTATAATCAGCGAATAACGTTTATCAAATCACATGGACATATAAAACGAGAAAGTGGTTTCAAACTGTTTTCCTGATAGGATCCAATACTTTTCTTGAAAATTAATTTTGAACTTTAATTCTAAATTCAATTTCATTCAATATGCTTTATTGGCATAACAGCTTAAGATTTATATAAGAAAAAACACTCATAAAATTGTAATAATAGGTTACACTGATGAAATTGTACAAGAAATACAATGAATACTGTGTCTATTGTCGTCATTAACCTATAGTAGTCTAATGCCAAACACAGAAAATCAGCTTTTTACAGCATTTTTATGTGTTCGCTGTATAAGATGTGTAGCTGTGTCTCAGATTGTTCTCTAATATCTACAAAGTTCACTGTTTTTATTGCCTTACCCCATCTTCAGATTGGTGTTGCACCCTATTTCATGCAATAGAACTAATTCATAATGCACTTAATGTTAAATGATGCTAAAACATTATACAACACCCAGAAATGTCAAATGCCCAATATATAGCAATCTGTGTGATTTTTTTCTCCATAAAGACAGTAATCAAAATGTTTCTTCAAAGCCGCCCCAATGCTGGCAAATTTAATGGTGCTATAGAATGAAAATCTGACTTTACCTCGGCATAGCTGAATAAGGAACATTCAGTACATGGAAATGACATATTGTGAATCTCAAACACTGTCGTTCTTTCTTTCAAATGTAAATCCTACATATGTAAAAGAAGGTGGTAAAATGGGCCGACTCAAAAATTCTACGCAATAGTCTTAACAATGGCCCCAAGCATAACATATACCATCCCACTTTCAAACCCAAAGGACCTGCACAACCTACAAAATACACTATATTGCCAAAAGTATTGGGACACCGACCTTTACACACACATGAACTTTAATGGCATCCCATTCTTAATACATAGGCTTTAATATGGATTTGGCCCACCCTTTGCAGCTATAGCAGTTTCAAATCTTCTGGGAAGGCTGCCCACAAGGTTTAAGAGTGTGTTTATGGGAATTTTTGACCATTCTTCCAGGAGAGCATTTGTAAGGTCAAACAATGATGTTGGACAAGAAGGCCTGGCTTGCAGTCTCCACTCTAATTCATCCCAAAGGTGTTCTATCAGTTGAGATCAGGGCTCTGTGCAGGCCAGTCAAGTTCCTCCACTCCAGACTCACTCATCCATGTCTTTATTGACCTTGCTTTGCGCACTGGTGTGCAGTCATGTTGGAACAGGAAGGGGCCATCCCCAAACTCTGCCCACAAAGCTGCGAGCATGAAATTGTCCAAAATGGCTTTGAATGCTGCAGCATTAAGAGTTCCTTTCACTGGAACTAAGGGGCCAAGGCCAACCCCTGAAAAACAACCCCACACCATAATCCCCCCTCCACCAAACTTTACTAACTTGGCACAATGCAGTCAGGCAAGTACCATTCTCCTGACAACAGCCAAACTCAGACTTATCTATCGGATTGCCAGGCAGAGAAGCATGATTCATCACTCCAGATGCTCCGCTGCTCTGGAGTCCAGTGGTGGCGTGTTTTACACCACTGCATCTGATGCTGTGCCTTGTACTTGCTGATGTAAAGCTTGGATGCAGCTACTTAGCCATGGAAACCCATTCCATGAAGTTCTCTATGCACTGTTTTTGAGCTAATCTGAAGACCACACAAAATTTGGAGGTCTGTAGCTATTGACTCTGCAGACAGTTGCTGATTTCTGCACACTGTGCGCCTCAGCATGCATTGTCCCTCTCTGTGATTTTATGTGGCCTCCCACTTCATTGCTAACTTTCTTTTGTTCCCAATTGGTTCCACTTTGTTATACCACTAACAGTTGACTGTGGAATATTTAGTAGCAAGGAAATTTCACAAATGGATTTATTGCCCAGGTGGCATCCTATCACAGTACCCATGCTTAAATTCACTTTGCAAATGTTTGTAGAAGCAGTCTACATGCCTTGGTGCCTGATTTAATGTACCTGCAGCTATGGAAATTATTGGAACACCTGAACTGTAGTAAAGTTTCTCTCTGAATTGTAGTAAAGTTTCTCTCTAACTTAACATCAATCCTAATCCTAATCTTAGCTCTAACCTTAACCCAAGCTTTTCCCCTAAAAGCGACCCTAACCCTAGGTCTAACTCCAATAGCAACTATGACCCTAAGACTAATCCTAACCATAATCCTATACCTAACCCTAGTCTTAATGACAACCTTAACCCTAGTTTTAAACCTTGAATCTACCAGGCAGACCTGACTTATCCACTTTTGTGAGCCTTAAGATCTTTGTTGGTATTCTGCATATCGATGGAGTCTTTCAGGTTGGAGCGAAAAATCTTCCCTAAACTATTCACTGGTTGCTCTGTGATTGACAGGATAATGGTATTTGCTAGCAAAAAGCAGAATTTGGCCACCACTTTCCAGGTACTGTGGACCTTGATTTGGCATGGGTGGAAACTCATCATTGCCCAGGTGATGAGATTCTCCAGACCTCTCAGTATCTATCTGCCACACAGAATAGATATTTTTGTGATGGCAAGGTCATTCATGAATGCTTTATTTAGGGTCTTCCATGTACCATTCTAGGTCAGGGGGCCTCTGCACTCTACTTCAGCTGATTTAACCACAACTGCAGTGGTATCCTTCCCAAGCCAAAGCCCGTCAGATTTTGCCAACCCAGTCATAACCGTCAACCTGCAGTTGCTGGATTAGGTCCTTAATTTTACTGGGTGACAGTGAAGTGCAAGGTCAACCAGCTTGACTGATATAGAATGTACGTATTAGCCAGGTTAATCCACAAGACCTCCAAGTCTCCTGTGTTTTCAAGGGCTTCTCTAATTAATTGCATAACTACACCCACATGCTCCAGGCAGCCAGGCATTCTGGGAACCCATCCTATCTTTTCTGAGATATAGTTGTTCTTTAGGAGGAAATCTGTCAGCCTTCAAAAAATGATACTAAAAAATATGTTCCCATCTACAGTGAGTGGTGAGATGGTTTGAAATTGATTGATTGATGGAGTTGTCTTCTTTGGGGATCCAATCACCCTCAGCACATTGTCACTAGCCTGATACTGCGCCCCTGTCCCAAAGATGCCATAGGAAATGTGGGCATCATTTGTAGGTGGTACCCTACCCGGGGTTGATCAGTTCCCAACTTGCCTCCCAGCAGCAGCTGCTCACAAAGCCACCTTTTTGACCCAATGCCACCTACTAGCTTTCGCTGTCACCTCTATCACAGGTTTTATGGCCCTCAACTTCACAGACCCCATAATCCTCAGTAGAGTGAAAGCTCTCCAGAGTGAGTACCCTGCAAAGCCCCAAAAGACTACCTCAATCATTCACATTGAGTCCACCAACCACTACTCTGGCAGTTCTCCACCAGTTCCTGATATTTGACTTGTAACTTTTAGGTAGGCTAATTTAATGATATATTTTGTGGTATCAACATTGTCTATACAATAGGGTGGCCACTATTTGGCGTACAATTTTATATAATGTTAATTTATTTGTCTCACCCCAGAAAATTGTTTGATTTGGTGTAAAAACATCATATGTGAAATTATTTTAAAATTTGCAGGTAGCTCAATGAGGTTGCAGTTTGCTGTTTTATTGTCGGAATTTGCAAAAATGCATGGAACACAATGTTAGTGTGATCATAAGTCGGGAGCTATGTAACATACAGTACTGAAATTTCTGGTTGTCAAGCAGTAATACATATATTTTAAATAATCCCCTTTAGGCCTATCTCGGTTGTATTTGCTGGCAGTGTTGGGTCCCTCTTGTAGGTATTCTGGCTCAGTTCCAGAACTCCAAAACATTGCTAATCACAAATTTCGAGGCCTCACATTTTGTCTTATTAAGGTCAAGATGATGCTAAAGGAACAAGCCAAGACACTGCCGGATAGACGGTAGCTTGGAGCCCGTGATTTCGTATTGCTGTCAAGAAGATTGACGTGATCTTTACCCCTAGTACTATGTGCCATCATTTCCCTGCAACATCATCATCAATTCATCATTATTAGCTCTGTCATCATCAACATGCATCGTGCAACATGCATCGTATCCGAGCGTCATTAATCCAGCTTACGGTGGCCAGCCTCTTCCACCAAACTCACGGTTACCTTCACAATGTAATACACATTAAATAGATTAAGTTGTTTTTACCTCAGCAATATGCAGCAAGAAGATATATGAACTACTTCATATGCTAATTAAATGAACAAATTGTAGCTTTTGCATTTACCAATATGCCACTGTTCAATTGTTCATTAATAACAACATAGGTACTAGAATACTAGATAGTACTGTACCTATGTTGTCATGACAACATAGTTTAGATACAGCAACAAATTATTTCAACCCTAAATATTCAGTAAGTTGGAAACATTCACAAGTTAATGATGTTTTTAATTATTGCAACTATTTTGGAAATCGACTCCTTACAGGCCTACTCTGGAATAGAATTAATACTCACAGTGCTTTACTGTAGGATGAACTTTGAGGTGTTTGAGTTGCCTCTAAATGTTTAACAATTTACCTGAAATTTGGCAGGAAGCATTTTCTCAATTAACAAATGACGATGGTGAGAGACAACAATTTCAAAAGGTCAAAAATAAGTGCCACCCTACTATACAATAATCCATATAGGGCAGAGGAAATGAATTGGGTAGGGTGACTGCATTTAGTCAAGGGTAATAGGTGCAAAGGTGAGAAGACCCATCTTGCTTAGGAATAACAATGGAAGGCTAGCCGTATAGACTGAGCTAAGAACTGCCAAACCATGATTCCCTATTTTACAGTGTTTACACCATAAGTCTGCTGCGTAATGGGAACGTTTGTACACTCCTCATTTAATGACCTAGCTTTTTAACAACCGTATGGACTTACGACCAGCTCACCAACCAGTCGGTATGGTGCACTGTACGAGGACTTTGGTCATGGAAACAGCAGTGTGGTATCTCAGCTTCAGAGCATCTCATCTTGCATCACCCTTTCTCAGTCTCGTTCCTGTAGTCACTCAGCATTCACTACACTAGCATTTGCAATCTCCAAGACTACATATTTTATCTATAAATTTGTACTTTATTGCACACCTCATGGTACAAGATGTAAAACCCACTACCAGTATAGTTTGTTTGGTTAATCACTAAGGGGCATCTCATCGCTCATCAATCAATTCGCTAACTGACCTATTTGTGGGAACAGAACTCGCTCATTAAGTGTGGAGTGTCTGTAGTTACCTATATGTCATGCTGTAGTACATGCATTTGCGAAAAAAGATATTGAAATAAAGAATGGAAACATGCTTTCTTTCCATTTCAAACAGAGGACAGTGGGAATTCAAGTTCAAGCAAATTTCAGAATTCGGTAATTGGCACTAGCAGGAGGAATGTCCTACACATCTACTTCTCCATCAATATTTGCCGGTACTAGAGTGCCACCAGAATTTCTCATGTTAGGTGTTGACACCTTAAGAACAACAGCTACAGAATCAACACGAGAGTGATGAGTTTTATGCATAATGACACTACACCTGACAATTACTGGGATTGGACAATGAAACTGATGAGTGTTTGAGGGTTCTCGTCTATATATTTGCAGCTTCGTGGCTAATCTTCACTGATTGCACATTCCATCAGTAAGAGCAGAGTGTAAAGGTCGAATTAGCAGAGCAATAGCTTAGCTGTACTGTAATGGTTCAAACACTGTACCCTGAAGATGATGTTGTGTATCAGGATGATAATACACCAGTACACACAGCAAGACTGGTGACAGAGTGGTGTAATGAACTGTGACGGTTTCTGTGTATGCACCTTGTATGTCTCTCTCTCTTGCTCTCTCTCCCTCTCCCTCT
Source organism: Hyperopisus bebe (assembly GCA_026777045.1). Taxonomy (NCBI): domain Eukaryota; kingdom Metazoa; phylum Chordata; class Actinopteri; order Osteoglossiformes; family Mormyridae; genus Hyperopisus; species Hyperopisus bebe. The sequence continues at coordinate 4,140,912 of JAODJW010000002.1, forward strand.
CTCTCTCTCTCTCTCCCTCTCTCTCTCAGGTAGAACTTTGTTAAACTTAGCACACACTATATGTTCCAGGGATACACCCTGTAGAAAAAGGGGGCCTTTGTTTTGAGGGGGGGATTTCTCTGCCTGTGTTTTGGTTAGTTACGGAGATAGTAGTAGGTTTGTGTTCTTTTCTTTCCATGTTTGTTTTGGAAATGGGTTAGTTAATGGCTTATTTTGTTTCAGTTAGCATTTGGGGTTCTGTTTATTGTTTTGGCTGTTTATTGTTTTCTGATGTCTATGGGTCAAATAAATTATGAGACACTTTAAGCTGTGTGTTGAGGTCATCTTTTGAATCTGGATGTCATGTATCCAGGTTTATGTGCGGCCCTTTTGAGCCAAGGTCGTAACATGAACATAAAAGTGAAGTTGAACATCTCCCATGGCCTGTATAGTCATTAGATCTGAATATTATTGACCCACTTTGGAGTGTTTTGGAAGAGGGAGTCAGGAACAGTTTTCCTCCACCATCACGTAGTGACCTGGCCACTGTTCTGTAAGAAAAAAAATCCTCAAATTCCCGCTTGCCACTGTGCAGGACTTGTATCTGTCATTCCCAAGATGACACAAAAGGATGCCATACACCGTACTAATGAATTATTGTGGTCTAAAACCAGGTGTTTAAGTTTCATTGTCCAACCCCTGTTGTTCCAAGATACAAATCACATACTCAGTATCACTTAATTTCCATTCAATAATATCACTGATATGAGGCCCTAAAAATTTGGCGGACAGTACAGGCAACCTTTTCTCCTGGCTGAAACAGACGGAACACAGCCTTTCTCTCAAATCGATATTTCATCTGCGCATGGGAGGACGATACCCGCTCCCTCGCTAGAGATCGAGGTTTATGCAGCATGTCCCTGAAAGTAACCACATAAGTTAAAGTATTGTGTGGATGCTCACCCTTGGATAAAAACTCTTAATGAAAAGCTTTCAGAAGGCCCCTGTATTCCTGTACCGCTTCCGAAGCATTACTACAAACAGAATGCCCCGATCCCACCCATGTTAGGTCTCAATGCAACATTTCCGGGTTGAAACTCTTGAGGTTATGTATGGTACAGACTCAAAGTTTAGGGTTTAACCTTTTAACTGTTTAAAACTTGGCTAAAAACATTGGTTAAGAAATTTGAGCCTTGGGCACTGTTCACACCTGGTATTAACATGTGTCCTGGGTGATCCGATCACAAGAGGACAGTGAACTCTGTGAAAACGCATCAAGATCCGTTCACTCAAACCACATTCGGAGGTGATCTGTTATGCATTTGGCCACATTCTTATAGCAGTGTGAACATGAATGTGTCCTGGGCTGCATAGAAGGACTGTATACTCAGCTGAAATCCTTATGTGGGCATAAGTATATACGTACGCATTAAATGCACAAATGGTATTTGACATATGATTTATGTTAGAACATAAGTCAGTACAGAGTGGGCCATTGTGTACTAAGCTGCGTTGCGAGCAACAACTCATTGTTCATCCCTATAACATCAAGAAATAAGTTTCAACCTGCAGGGAAGTTAGTTTAACAGACTGTCCTGACCCATACACATAGAAACGTGTGCATCATTAATGTTCCGTGCAAATTCAGGAAAAATAAATTGTGAAAGAAGTGATTTATTAAAGATGTTTTGAAATAGTACGTGCATAGAACGTGTATTTAATGCGCACTTTGATCAAGCTTCCTCATTCATGGCAAGCTATACCATGCTTTATTAATACTGGTGAAACATGCCAGTAAAAATTACATGAACGCAAAATTAAAGCGTGTAGGTAAGAATGTGTGTTCAACAGCCTAGGTAATGGATATGCTAATAGAAACATATAATGATAGTAATCGTTTATATAGTTTTATATTGGACTGTCCAGGGGCTTGAACCCTCAGTACGAAATTCAGTCCCACTACAGTCTTGACTAGTTTGCCTCTTTTACTTAACTTTCTCCAAGTCAGACATAATTAAATGTATCAGGCAAAACAATGAACTTCTTCTTTGAAATATTCACAAATTTTGAGCTTCATTGGTTATGATTAAAAGCCGAAATATTATCACATGGCAACCAATGTAATTCATTACAGACTGAACCCTTTGCCCTTGAATAGAAAATTATTAACCTAAGTACTGAAATACCTTTTTAAAACTTACATTTGTATCGTGTTGACATGGTATAAAAATATATCCCTACAACATGAAAAGTATATTGTGAAATATAGTTTGAATTGTTTAGCAAATCACATTTGCATTATGTAAAATAATATTTTATAATAACGACTGTCAAATGAAAATCACTACGCTATTATGAAATATAATACCCTTTATGGAATTATTTAAAAATAAGAGGACACATTGATTATATGTATTCAGATATTTATTTATAGATATATTTATTCAATTTTGAGTATTATGGTGTTCATTACAAAAATCTTTAGCGGTTTGGTTACCTTGGAATGCGCCAATAGCTTTTGATTTCTTCTTCTTTTACTGTTAATGTTCCTCAGATTCTGCATATGGAAGTGATTTATGCTCTTATTTAAAGTTGGGGGAAAGTGAGATCCAAAAAAAGCAGTCAGTCGAGACACATGAGATGCATATTAATGGCGGGTGTGAACGGATGTATTTAGCGCTGTCCACTCGTGCATTACCCAGGACGCATGTTAATACCAGGTGTGAACAGAGCCTTGGTCTGTCTGTATCACTTAACTAAGGCAATGGTAACCTTCCCAAGAGTCATCCAACTCAAAGGTACAGCTTCAGGAAAGCACCATTGTGACAAAAAAAAAAACTGATTACTTGCCTTGGTGTTCAGAAGAGGCTCGATACAATTCACCAAGACACACTCAAAAGGTGCACCAATCATAGGGTTACGGTGTAGAAGAGCCGGAGCTAAAACTTGGTTTGGTTTGCACGTATACTGGCATGTATGACATGTGCGCACACATTCTACTGTAACTACTTCTCGGTCTCATGGATGAAATTGTCAGCTGCAAATACTACACAAGATTATTGAAGCATTGGAGCAGTAAACTCAAATGAGCTAAGTACCTAGGCAATCAACACAACTGCTAATCAATCAAATCAATTAAATTAACCAAACAGTCATAAAAGTATAGATTGCCAATAAATGCTGCAAGGATGATGGCAGTTGCTGCTGGAGTATTCATCTGGCTCCCCTGATAAGCAGAATCTCCACCCATTCCATTAGTGGAAGCACACAGGGATTGGTCCGTGCATATATCAGCACTGTAACTGGAAAGCTGTAAACGAAACTGATAGAAAGGGAAGGAAGGAGAAAAAAGAAAAAGAAATACAGTCACATAACATGCTACCTTGTCATAAAGAACATTTTAGAGGGCTACACCACCCCCCCCCAAAAAAAAAAAAAAAAAAAAAACAGCCCTAGTGATACCCCTGTTGCAGTGTTTCCATTCACTTGGTTGCATTGAGATCCATGACAAAATTTCTGCAAAGGTTCTCCACAAAACTCATGGAAGTGTGATGTCTGAGATACGTACCCAGTTCCTGTAAATCAACAAATATTAGTAACATTTTTGCAGTTCTTCATGGTTTAACATTTCAAAACTCATCCTTGGAGTTGCGAAAAACTGAACAAAAATTGCTGTCATTTCTGCTAAATGGACCATAATTAGGTTCAGAGCCTGAGGGTAATTACTTCTTCACACAGGTGACTTTGGGTGCAGATTATTCCGTTTGTGATTTATTTACTTGTTTGTTTATTTATTTGTTTGATTGATTGTTTGTTGACTGCATGAATGAAATGAACATTAAAATTGATTTACATATATTTATATACATTTATCAAAGAACCATGTGTCATTTCAAGTTCCACTTAATCTTATACAGTACACAGTTTTGGTTGGAGATTTGATATCTACTAACAGTGGGTGAACATTCCATCTATTTTCCAATTGCTTTTCCTGTTCAGGGTCACGCGGAGGCCTGAGGCAGGCCCTGGATGCTATGCCAACCCGTCACAGGGCTGATTCACGCACACTCTTTCGACAATTTATAGATGGCAATTAGCCAACCTACATGCCTTTGGACTGCAGGTGAAAGCCTGAGCACCATGGGGTGAATGTGCAAACACAGAGAGCAGCCAGGGAATTCGAACCCTTAACCCTAGAGGTATCAAACCGTCATTCTCACTAAGCTACCGTCTAGACTAATGAGGCAGAAACAGGGTCAGATCTACCTTTTCAGAGGCTTTAGGCAGGCTCGTCCCATCCCCCTCAGTAGGTTTTGCTGAGTACGGTGGGGTGAGTTGTCCCCCTCAGAGGATTTAGCTGACGGAGATTTTTGTCTTGCCCACCCCCCGATGGACCCTTGTCCCGATGGAGCCTTAGGCAGCTGACTAGTTTGCCTATGCCTAGATCCAGCCCTGAGCAGAAATCAAAAAATGGAATTTCTGTGCCAGTAATACTATAGAAAATGACTGATAGGGGTTAACATTCTGGCAAAAAGATACTAGGCTATCGTGATCTGGAGCAGGCAGGACAGGACACAGGAAAGGACACCAGCAGATTCGAAGGATGGCTCCCCCTGTACTGGGAGTGAGTGTGACTCTGTCAGCACAGGAAGCTGTCCCAAAAAGATACGAAAATGACCCTTCCTTCCTACTTGAGGAAAATGAGAGTAGACTGAAGTCAGGCAGCGCTTGATAGCAGGAAGTGTAATGAAGTAGCGGCCTTCTTCTCCAGCTGTTTATTCACACCTGGTCTCTGACATGTCATGCAGGAATAAGTGGCTTGGACTTAACTTGGGCCTGAGGTAGAGGCAGCATGTTTTTATTTGGTCCTCCTGTGTTTTCTTTTTTTATATTACCATCTACACGGTTTGTTTTTCAGGGGCCTGCCCCACTGAGTCAAGAACCTTAGAGTCTTTTGAGAAGAAACGGTTCATGTGGTTCCCTGAGATGATTGTTTTGCTTTATGCTCAAACCAGTAAAGGAACAAAGTGTAGGCAAGCTTTTTTTAAGCAGAATTTCTTTGTTTCCTCGCTATGACTGGCTTATAACACATTGTGAAGCAAATACTGGACTTAGGAAATTAAACTACACTTTAAACTTAGAGACAGACATTAACAAGTAGTAATTTGATAGTCGTTTTCATCTGTTGGCACCCGAGATATCTACTTCTGTTAGAAGTTTGATGAATTCATGCTCTCTCAGCAGCTGGTTGAGGTACCTCCTAAGGAATCTGCTTGAATGAATCACTGGAAGTTAGGATATTGGACAACAGGCACTATATTCTAGTGAAATGGACATTATATTAAGGCTGCATGTAGTGACTGTTTTGGTTTAAAAACTGTATACATGTTATAAAAAGTATACCTGTTACTAAGTGAACTATTCAGTCAGGTTGGTATTACCAAAAGCTATATTCTGAATCTAAGCCAATCTATGCCTTTAATACGGCTCAACTACAGTGTTGAGGCGAGACATTCCAAATCTTTTGATTCATAACTTTATTTACAAGCAAGTTAGCAGCTTTACATATTGTTACACCCATCCAGTATACTTCTTTTGGTAACACTGTACTATAGGGGGCACAAATACTGTAGTAGTACACTCTTACTTAAAATATCATTTAAGCAGAAACTAAGTGTTAGTTACTTACTGTCCAATATTCATTCACCATTAATTAATCATAATGGGTCATGCAGTTTCCTGCAGGAGCTATATTTGTTCATGATTTGTACTTGAGCAGTAACTCAGTTATTAAGTTACTTGTGCCCCCTCAAGTAAAGTGTTTTTTTTTCTTTTTTTCCTGCCAAAACTGAGTGTGAGGAGGTATCTGCCAGGCATAGGTGCTCGGCCATAATGCTTCAGGGTCCCAGACTACCTGTGCACCTCCCCCCCCCCCTACTGACTAAGTGTTGAGGAGTAAGCAGTGTCCCCCCCCACACCTCTGTCGTGTTGCTCATGAAGTGAGAAAGATTGCGTCTGCACCTCCACGGAATCGCGTCAACCTGCCGTCTTTTATAACCTCTACCTTGAAAGTGAGAATCCCCGGGAAACCTTATGTTTTGTTGTGGAGATCAGCAGGTTTTGCCGCCAGTCTAGTTAAATCAGCAAAACTGCTCGATCTATCTTTAAAACATAGCTGACTCCTGCAAATCATGCAGTGGCCTCTGCAGAACATCATTATCATCTCACTGCTCGGCTCCTACATTAAGCAATTAAATTTATTTTACTTGACCACACAATTAGGGTTTTAACAGACCTCAGTATGATTTTGCTTTACAAGCAGTTTTACGTGACATATACACCGATCAGCTGTAACATTGAAACCACTTCCCTAATATTGTGCAGGTTCCCCTCATGCCACCAAAACAGCTCTGACCAGTTGAGGCATGGATTCCACAAGACTTCTGAAGGTGTCTTGTGGTATTTGGCAGCAAGACATTAGCAGCAGATCCAAGGGCATAGGTTTAGTTTCAACACTGGTAGGGACCAAATCAACCACGAACACCCATGCCCCTTAAACATCCAACTGAATGTCAGGACCCAAGAATTCCCAGAAGATCATTGCTCAGAGCATCACATTGCCTCTGCTGGCTTGCCATCTTCTCATAGTGCATCCTGGTACTATCTCTTCCCCAGGTAAATGACCCTCATGTACTTGGCTGCACACATGATGTAACACAAAATGTGACTCCTCAGACCAGGCCACCTTCTTCTATTGCTCAGTGGTTTTTGTAATGCCCCAATCGTCTGATCCTCCCGTGTGCCACGCCCCCTCATTTACCTCATGTGGAATCCCCATGTTACCAGCTATTTCAAGTCATGTTAATTAGTCTACTTAAGTCCTCGTTAGAGTATGTTTCCCCAGTCCGGTCATTGACGTCTTAATGTTGTATGGTGGTTGTTTGTTCCTGAATGTGTTTTCCTTAATTAACCCCCATATTCACCCACCCCCTGAAGTCCTGTTCCTGCTTTCCTGGTCCGTGCCCCTTGAGAACAAGACAGTCTAGCTCTGACTCTCTGCCCATTGTAGGCGCTTTCGGTGATGGACAAGGGTCAGCATGGACACTCTAACCAGTCTGGGCTATGCAGCCCGATACACAAGCAAGCTGCAATACACAGTGCGTTCTGATACTTTAACAGCCAGCGTCAACTTTTCCAGCAATTTGCGGTATACCTGTTAATGTTATAGCTGATCGGTATATTGTTTCTTTTAGCATCAGTATTTCCAACACAAGAAAATACATTTCTTGAAGATTATGTCACAGTCTGAAAACCCTGCATTGTTTATAGATATGAAGACTAATTTTTTGTTTACTTTTTATATTTCCAATCCAACATGCATTCATCTATTCTTCCATCATATCTGCATATCTCCAGAGAAATCTAGAACAAGACAAAACCTAATCCAAATCACAATCAGAAGGGTCAGGCTCAAAAAAGAGGCAAACATTCAAGATTGTAATAAACCACAGGTCCTTATATACCTTTAAGCTAATTAATAGAGTGAGACACACAAATATATAGCACTACAGTATGTACAACATGAAACATTCAGCCTTTACTGGTGTCTTGATTTCTTTATTTATCATTCCCCGTCATACTGAACTATATTTGATGTACAATTAACATCCACTAGTAACTCTGCTACATCTTCACTTAATGTTAACAAAAGAAAAAAATAACAATAACAGCTGAATGACAATTTGAATAATTCTATAATATTGTTTGGGCATGGACAGTTATTCACCAAAAAATTGATGCAGTTCTTTTAAGAACCTCTTTCAAGTCCAGATGTGGTACGATCAACATGCATCCATATGGTTCTGCTGATCTTTGCCTGTAGCAGGTTAAACTGTGACAGTCTGCATGTCACAGAGAATCAAAACCTGGCTGAACAAGATATCCGTATGTCTGCTCAGTATAACCGTGAATGTTTTTATTCATTTGGGCAGCTGGATGTTTACTGAAGCAAATGAGATTAAGTATTCAGATGCCTCAGCCAATGCGGATTGAAGCCTACATCTTACTGGTCATAAGTCCAGCCCCTTGAGCATAGACACCATCATGCTCCAACACTTCTCTCAAGGATGAGGAACTCTAAGCACTAGAACCAACAAGCATCATCATTTTTTTTAACGATTTGCTTCCAGCATATATTACTTTATCCAAAATACCCCAAAAAAGAGGTTTTTGCTTTGTAGTTTTTAATTCCCCATAAAAATACAATCAATGTTAATTCCAGACTCAAACATGAAAGGGTCGAAAAGGGGGTAGTGGATTTAATATGATCTTACCCTGAAGGTAAACCTCAGAACTCGTATTGTGCCACAAAATTATCACCCATTTGTTCGTCAGCCAATCATGAGACATGGAACTTATAACTACCCAAAGGACTACAGAAACTAGGCTTTGGGTGTGTGTCTTCTGCCAAGATGCAGGGCCTAAAAAAGGGCTGTATCTGGATTTGAAATGAAAATGTGGGTATGTTTGTTTAACACCGCTTTATCAGCAACGACAACAGAAACCTAAGATGTAATGACAGACGAAACACATGAACCTGCTTGGCATTGTAATCAGTCAAACTATGTTTTAATTATGATTCTGCAGTGGATTAAAATGTTTAAAAAAGGGATGGGATCAGTTTGCTCATTGTCAGCTCTTCACAGAGAAACATCTCTTGTTGAGATGGCTGCATTACATTTACATCCACACGTACAAGCGGCGGCGATGTCGAGTGATGTAATGGGGCAAACATTGTTCCGTGCAGTGTGGGTGCTAAGGAACTAACTGCAAAAAAACACATGGAGAAGTAACTTGCTTCAGGGTTTCACTGACTTGTGCACACAGTTAAAACTAAATAATAAATAAATCATTTCCTTTGAGGAAACTGAACTGCATAACGTTAATTTCCAAAGAAACATTTCTCTGGTACTGTTTACATGACCGTCGCAATAAAACACAGCACAGTAAGTGCAGTGCAACGCTGATGTTGTAAATCATGTGACATAATGCAGAACACCATTAAGGTTTGCACAATGTCATAGATGCATGTTAGTAACATTTGGTTATGGCTTTAATACATTAAGTGCTAGTTATTTAGACTTCAGGGGGGAAGTAATTAAATTAAAGGGCAAAGGAATGACTTAAACTATGAAGAAGAGGAGTACGAGATGCAGTTTAGAGAAAGATTAGAAGCTTATTCCACCTTTGGGGCAGTATCAGAATAATAAAAAGCTCTGAAAGGGGGGTGCCTTAAGGCAGGGGTCTCCAACTCCGGTCCTGGAGAGCTACTATCCAGTAGGTTTTCTATCCTACTTGGCTTCTGATGAGCTACACCTGGCCCTGGTATTTACCTGAGAACAGGTGTGGCGCATCAGAAGCTAGGTAGGGTTGAAAAACAACTGGATAGTAGCTCTCCTGGACTGGAGTTGGATACCCCTGCCTTAAGGTATCTGTGGCCTGCTAGCAAGGAGCCAAGATCTTGCACTTCTTCTAGGCTTAAGACTGAAGGTTGTGATCAAGGGTATAAACACAGAAAATATGCAAAAAAATTGAGGAAAGAAATATAATTTGTGTGGGCAGAGAGGTTGGTGAGTGAAAGTGTCTTTAATATCACCTCTGTCCACATAGCGATAATGAAGGTAACCAAACAGAATCCACTGAAAGAAGCCCACAGACTGAAACTGCCCAAGGCCTAATGACACAGTCTCAGCATGGCAGTATTCAATAAAGGCTGAGAAAAGTATTTAATAACACTCTTCCTGAGGTAATACAGGAACATATCCAATTTCACAGGTTGACTATACTTTAGGCTTAAAAATGGGGAACACCAGGCATGTCATTATTCTGGAACATCTCCGCTGACGACCATTGTGTACAATTTGCTTTGTATGCTACTGTATATGTCAAAACTGCAAGTATAAAATCATTACAATATTACAGTGTGCAGCAGGGGGCGTAGTCATCACAGGTTGGTTGATCATTGACATACATGCACATTTTGCCAACGTCTTGTTCCCAGTTATTATATGAGTTTTATCCCAGCAAACAGCCTAATGTTCAGCCTATTCCAGTCCCTTTGACCTCCTGTGACCTAATGGCTTTTTACGCATCATTACTCGGCCATGCTTACTGCAAAATGGCTTTCTTTTGTTCTTATTCTTCTCTGCTCCTGTTACTCCAATCTCTACTCCCATCCCCAAACAAAACCCCAGTTCCACATTCCCACCCCCATCTAATCCTCTCCCCCTCCCACCCTCTGGAATTTTGTGCCATTATTTTAAAATTCCCCAATGTTCTAAACATCCATAGTTTCTGAATATCCAAAACACACATATAAACTATAAGAGACTAGATGTCGTAAATCTCTTTATCTTCATTTAAAAATCTGCATAGACCCTTTCAGGAAGACATGTATGGACTTTTCACCTATTTTTAAATTGTGAAGATGAAGACCTATGGCAGTTTGTCATTAATGACTTATTTGACATGTTCCTGTCGCGTTACATGGTCAGCAAATGGCATTAGCAGAGAAACATATTCTGGGTCTTAACATAGCCCTTTTTAGTTCTTAGGTCTGCCTGGATATCACCATTAATAATAATTCTGTCTTGCTCTGAACATCAACCGGAGTCCCACGGTCCCTCAGCGCTCCCGCAGAAAGAAAATTGACAATACAAAAAGCTTACAAGATAATTACATTTTCTTGCAGTTATTCATATTGAATGCCCGTTGAGATAATGACTGCATTATGAAAGTTATTTTGTTTTATTAATCTGATAACTGATGCCCCTTCTTAGGTAGCATTGGTGTATAATTTTCTGAACCCAGCAAGATTTCCCAGTTAAAGTTTTTATTATAACAATATGTACTCTGGTCAAGATTCCACATTATGCCTGTTTTTTTTTTTTTTGCCTTCCCCGAAGACCCTGTATTTATATTCAGTGACAGGGAACCAGGGGCTCTGCACTGTTAGGAAATGCTTCTGCATACTAATGAATGCATCTTTTCAAGTCTAATATTGAGAATGCTTCCTATCAGGTGATATGAACAAATATCATTCACTGCAGAGGTAATTATGAAATGATTGAAGACAATTACTGGAAAACCTAAGCCTTTGCTCAAAAATAAATATTCTTCAAAGCAGAAAAGATTGATTGTGAAATGATTGGATGACAATATGGATTACACAATCAGAGCTGGAGAAGCGCATTGCGTGCTCCACAAAAACACTGACCCATCATCATATGGAGAGGATATTTTGTTTCATAGGGCTGTTTTTATAAGCAGAGGCGTTGAGTGCTTTTCCTACAGCAGTACGCACAGAACCAAGCTGCATTTGGGGCCACAATAACCAAATGAGGGAAAGAATGAAGTTCAGGGGAACCAGCAACCATTTATCAAACAATCTTCCCATGGATAAACTCACCTTCCATGCATTCCAGGGTCTTCTGTGGCAGGTACATGCATTGCAATAGTTAGTAATATCCCAATTATGTTAATACTGCATAAATTCAATCCATCCAACCTCTAACCACTTGCCCTGATCAAGGTTGAAGGGGGGTATGGAGCCGACCCCAGGCAGGTAATACACAAGGCACGGATACGTCCTGGAAGGGGTTCCATCCCATCACAGGGCACATACACACACATTATGGGTAATTTGGACATACCAGTTAGGCTAACTAACCTCATTCCCAACTGCAGAATGAAACTTCCACAATAAGGGGAAAACATCCAAACTCCACACACAGAAGAGAGGCAGGAATCAAACCTGTATCCCTGCAGGTGTGAGCCGGCACGCTAATCCACATGCATAAAATATATCATTGAAAATAAAATATATAATATACTCATGAGACAGAACAACTAACAAAGCTAAAAAGTATTTATAACTTTATTTATAACATTTATAACAAAAGTATAAATAAACACATAATAAACAACTGTGGTATTATTCTCTTTAAACAGTTTTGTTTAAAGTCTATATTTATGCAAGAATTAGAGGACCAGGAAGCATCATGATATCATTACTGAATATTCAATGACTCAGCTGATTGGCTGTCAATATCCCAGCCAAAGAATCATTGCATTACCTGACAATTGCATACCAAAAGTAATAATTTCCTCCGGCATATTAAACCATATCTAAGTCAGTAATACTTTACAATAAAATTACATGAGTTAACCTGAACAAATATATTACTTAATATCTGTCTGCTATTAATATGTTTTAATTGCACTGACATGACTTATATGTGCTTGTTTAAAAATACCTTACAAATGGCTTAGGAGAAAGTTAGTTAATAGTACATAAAATGATGTCATTCTGTCAGTATATAAAAAAACACCATGAGAAAAAATATTCATCAAGGGAATTATTCTTACAGTAGCACTTCTCATTACACTATAATACCATCAGATGTCACTGGAACACATTATGTAAAACACTGATTGGGTCACAGGGGCAACACAGCAGCTCATTGGATATTACTGGTGCCTCAAACTGTGTTGTGTCTGGTGTTTGCATGCAGTTAGACTAACTGGCATTAGAATATTGCCTGTAGTGCATTAGTGTCTATGTGCCATGTGATGGACCTGTAAGCTATTGACAGTGAACCCCAACCTTGTGCCCTATGCTGTTTGGGGTGACACAGTGGTTGGCACTGTTGCCTCAGTATTGCTTCATACCTCTAGGACCCGGGTTCGAATATCTGCCTTGGCTCCATGTGTGTGGAGGTTGCATGTTCTCCCCGTGTCATTGTGGGGTTTCCTCCAGGTTCTCTGGTTTCCCTCCACAGTCCAAGAACATACTGAGGTTGATTGGAGTTACCAAATTGCTGATGTGTGTGTGAGTGTGCCCTGCAATGGATTAGTGCCCCATCCTGGGTTGTCTTTGCCATGCGCCTGTAGCCTCCAGGATAGGCTCCGGACTCCCAGTGACCCTGAATAGGACAGCTCATCCTGCATATCAGCAGGAACTGGAGATACACTCACTCTAAAAAAACACTGCTTCACTAACATGAAGGAGACACAAAAGCATCATCTGCACAAATTTGCTGAATAGAAGGCCCAGTGTCTCCTCAATGAGGACAGGATGTAACACAAAGCATCATCGTCTGCATTTTGCAAGCTTCATCATAATGTTTTTTTTATGCTGCTTAGCGTTATTGACTAGTGTGGAAATACATTATAAATTCTAATTGACAATTCCGTCTGGAGTAGCACTAAGATTTAAAACAGCTTTTTTCATAGGTAAGCCTGAGAACACAATTTGCAAAAAAAATGCTGGAGCTTGTTGTTACAGGAAGTTTTGCTTTTCCTTCACTTTTATTTATAAAAAATTAATCATATCAAAAAAGAAAAAAAAATTGCAGTTTGCAGTTTCATTTTCTGCCTTTACTGTTGATGGGGTCATGGCAGTGTGCATCATAAACAGTTAAAACAGAAGCAAAATTTGCATTGAAAGTAGGATGAACTAACCACTTCAGAGATTTTGTATTAATCGCGCTTTGGTGAAATAGACTTTTATGATCACAAAAAAACAAAGAAAAATAAAACAAGTGACTGTCTTGTGGTGGAAACCGTTCCAAAGAGGCTTAGACAGCCAATTAAATACAGAGAGGCTTAACTGGAAGCACGACAAATGGCTGCTGATGAGAACTTTGTGAGCATAAAAGTGCAAATTTCACAAAAACAGAGAAGTGTTTATCCTGAAACTGCTCCCTGCTTCTTGTTTGCAAATAACGACATAAATGCTTCAGCATATCACAACATGTGTATTTATATATAGGATTGGCTTATATTTTTATATATATATTGCATATATATACTTACCTATACATTTCATATGTATATATATGCTGAGTGGATATATACATATATAAAAAAGTAATGGGAGGAAACAATCAGGCAATAATAACAATATATTCACATCTATTTATGTGGATTAGTTTTGTAATGTAAAGTTTCAAATGGAAACTTATAAGGCATGACAAACTAATTAGGAAGACTGATCAAATACAGGACGCCAAAGGAAATATTAGCTTTATTAAAAGTCAGTCTTGACCATATGTAACTGGATAGCAACTAACAGTGATTATATGATATTGTAAGGTGGGAGCATAAGAGGAGCCATAATACATACAGTGGAGCCAACCTTATCGTTATCAAAGAATATGTTTTTGAGTGAGAGGAAGGGGTATACTGGGGGCCAATCAGATTTAACCTGGGGCCAGTACCCTTGTGGCCCCACCCTTGTATTCTCCCCTGATAGCAACCAACAGTGGATCCATGCATTAAGGATATTTGTTATCCTGATAATATTATATTCTGCCAAACAAGCCTAGAACCAACAAGGCCTGCTTGAGGCACCGGGTCGACATTCATATTAATGTTCATAGTATGTCCCTTCTCTCACACGTCCAGGATGCTGTGCAGACCCTGACCAGCTCATATGGCTCTGGATTCTGGCCCTCGGTGGAAATCCTTATGGGCTAAATCTGAGGGTAGTGATTAGTGCATCATTATTTAATTTACTATTCCAATATTACAAGAATAACCTTTGGGGAAATGAGTTTTAAAAGTGTGCCACTTTTATTATTTTCCTTTGGAACCCTTTATTAATAACGAGGTTTTTGGGGGCATCTTTAATAATCCTGATGAATAACTCAGTCCCTCTCTGTAGGATGTTATTGTGTATCTATTAATTTTTGGGTCTTGCATCAAGCCTCCTCAGTAGATGCCAGAATCTCCGAATACTGCAAACCCAGTTACACTTTGTGTCAATACTTACTAAATTTCCAAGTTCTTACGGGAAACTCTTACGTTAATCTTCCAAAATCTTCCAGTATTATGCAGCCCATCTTGATTCCATTTGCATACACATACTTTTCTCAAAGCATTTGTAATACATATAATATATACGCATACATTATTAATATTCATATCATTATGCTGTCAATATTTGAATTACAATTAATGCTTTTTAGTGCATTTGAGTAGCTCAGTAGGTAGCCTTGCTGTCTTCAAGATTGGGATTAAGTTTAGGATTAGGGATCAATGACCCCTACTCTGCATTTGTGTTTTCTACACACACACACACACACACACACACAGAGGTTTGTAATTTTATCTTTGTGGGGACTCTCCATTCATTTCTATGGAGAAAACTCTAAGCTCAATGCAAGATTTTTGACATTTTTAGTTTTTTAACTGCATTCACAGATCTCTGTGAGGACCTGAAAATAGTCCCCACAATGTCAGAATAACAGGTTTTTATTAGATTGTGGGGGACATTTGAAGCACGTAAAAGCATATTATTGGAAGGAAACCCACAAGCACAGAAACACAGCGAGCCGCTTCCCTGTCAGCAAAAATACTTTTATTTGCATAAAAAAATTAATATTTTATAAACCAAATGTAAGATTTTTTTTTTTTGAAAAAATTCAGAAAAGCACTTTTTAAATTTAAATTTTAATTGTGATATAAAATTGCAAAATAGCACCAAATGAACAGTTCCAGTGTTTATTCCTAGTGCCCTTTTCATGCACCCGCACATGAGGAAATATGAGGAATATATAAGGATCTCTGTATACTGAGAGCGGGCACACTGCAGCACTCTAACCCTACGGACAGAGGGGGAACATTGGTTAGTTCATTAAAAAAAAAATGATTGACTGACTTGAGTGAATGATTGACTAATATTACCCTAATCCAGGATTGCATGGGTTGCTGTTCCTGGCCCTTCTCACAGCGGCTTAACCAGCAAAGTAGCCTCTAGATAGAGCCCTTTATTATGACTGGCCATTCCTACTTCAGCTTTCCACTTGTGCTTGGGCTTTGGTCTGGGGACGGTCATCCACGTGGCGGCTGGTATTTATACCTCATTTGGCTGTGGATGCGGATGATCGCGGTTGGTGCATGCATACAGCGGTGATATTCCACCAGACCAGGAGAGGGGAGATGTATTGCAACAAACACAAATACAAGCAGTGTAGTGAAACGGGTAAACTTTTGTGAACAGTTTTAATGTTATTAGTCAAGGCTTGGGCGGTATTATGCTAATAAGGCATTCTGCAGTATTTTGAAATCCTTCCGACAAAATTAGCCAGGCCCCCCTCTCCGCCAACTCAAATTTTATGGCCAATATTTCAAAATGTTGGAATAGTGTCGTCTTCTAAAATACTGTATACCTCGATATAATGAGCATGGTTTCTGGGTTACACATGGACCGACTATAGCCTGTCACAGGCAGCCCCTGATGACGAAATTTACGTCATGTCACCCCATCCACAACCAAAAGCGCACGTGGAAAAGCAAAGTATGAATTGGCCTTAAGGGTTAACCTTCCTCTGGTGTTGGGGTCGCTGCCGACCCCTTTGTAAGTTTTACATGCATAAAAGCACCACATAAATTTGTGTACTGCATCAACTGCATCAAGGATTTTTGACTTTGTCAGGAACCTCTATTTAAACAAAATAAAAAATAAAAACATTCACTAAATTATAAATGCTCTGGTCACGACTATAACACCTCTGGTGTTAGGGTCGGCGCCAACCCGTTTGTAAGCTTAAAATGCATAAAAGCACTGCATGCTTTTGTGTACTGCATCAAAGCTTTTTGACTTTGTCAGGAACCTCTACTTAAACAAAAAAAAAAATCACTAAATTATAAATGTCCTGGTCAACATTATAACAGCTCTGATGTTGGGGTCGGCACCGACCCCTTTTTAAGTTTAAAATGCATTTGTGTACTGCATCAGGAAAATCTATTTTTAAAAAATTAATGCATTAAAAAAAAAAATCACTAGGCAAGGCATGCCCAGGCATGTAAGGCAAGATAAGACCAATTCAGTTTATTTGTTTTAATTCACTTGAGGTTTATTTTACCATTATTTTTTTTATTGAAAACGAGAGGCGTGCTGTCAAAAGAAAGGTCCAGAAAGCCACACCAAAAATATTAAAACCAATCTTTTCGTAGATAAGGAGGCTCAACAAGGTAACTAAGAGGTAAGAAACAAATTGGATGATAGATAATTGTTTTGAGGGTATTTTATAGCTGATTTAAGACACGGGTCGGCACCAACCCGTCTAACATAAGAGATTTGTACAGAAAGCTAAGACAGGATGAAGGAAAAACAGCAGGGTCATTAATAAACATAATCAGATGTCTCAAAACTCCATGCTAGATAGGACCTATGTTCATGGATATAAAAGGTACCTGAAGCATCATAACAGTTTGATTTTCTAAATGGAAATATGGTTCTCCCTATCAGTTCATGTCCTACCAGCAGAAACAGTGTTAACTTTATTTGAGCTGCCTTCATGAAATTAAACAAACGAAAAAAAGTTTATTTGGATTAAGGAAAGGACTGTGACACGAGATGTAGAAAAACACAAACTAGACAACAGGACATAATGCATTAAGCTGCATTTAAAGAAATACATGCACACAATCTATGACCTTAAAGGGAACAGATGTAATGCAAGTTAATGTGAACCAATTTAGGACTTCCAAGCCGACCCAGTTCATGTCACATCCTAAGCTAGGAAAAGATGGTGCTACACTTGCCTGAAAAAGTAATTGGATTATTTAATATTTTTAATTCACTTCCACCGTTAAACCTATAAGGTTTTTTTGAGTGGGGATCTATCTTATAAATTATGCTAATTACATCTAGTGTTTCACGTCCTCCTTAATGGGAGAAAATTGGAGAGACCCAGAGGCGGAGAGTGGAAATTAATCATAACAGGTGTGCACACCTGAGTCTGTGATGAAGAAACAAGAGTAATGGGGGGGGGAGTTTGCATCCCTTTGTTCCTGTATGCCTCTCTAATGATAGCTATTAGCATATGTTCCTATCGACCAATGAGAGACCATCAGCCCTTTCTATGGTAACCTTACAAAGAGTTCGTCTAACCAGTTCAGAAAATGGCCTTTGTTTGCGGTGCTGGGTGACTGGTGATCAGCCCCCACAAAGAATTCATTGTGTCCTTTAACACCTGAACACGGCCCCTGGCTTTTATTGACACAACAGCTTGGAAGAGAAAGTCTTTGAATAGATTTAAT
Source organism: Hyperopisus bebe (assembly GCA_026777045.1). Classification (NCBI taxonomy): domain Eukaryota; kingdom Metazoa; phylum Chordata; class Actinopteri; order Osteoglossiformes; family Mormyridae; genus Hyperopisus; species Hyperopisus bebe. The sequence goes on from JAODJW010000002.1 coordinate 4,158,999, forward strand.
AATCAGCCTCTTTTCTGGCCCTGGCATGTGTCAGGAAGCATTCTGTAAGACACGTAGATGAACCTGTTAGCGCCCTGCCATTAACAGCCGTGTGCTAACGACAAGCTGTGAACAGTGGGATTTAACAAAAAAAAAACTTTTTCTAAAGAGGACAATGCTGCAATACTTAGCAAGCATTTCAGGAAGTTTTCCAATTTATTGTGGTCAGTATGGACTGGTCCACAGCAGCAACCTAAGAAATAATAACAAATGATACCATCTTAAAAGCAGTGTTTCTGTGGTGTTTGTGACGTCGGATCTGCCATTTCTCTAAACAGTGAATTGACATGCAGCCCCTACAGGACATATTGCTAATGGAAAGGATCACAATGCTTTGATATGCAAAACACAAGACTACAATACTTCAGTGCTACAGGATCCAGAAACAATTACTCAAGAGAGATAATCAGAAAATGCAGTATTTAAAAAAAAAGGTGGAACTTTCATTCCCATTTCCGTTGATGTTCAGGCAAAATTGTAATTTCCTCAGCAGCTGGTGCCCAGGCGCGATGTACATTTACTAAAGATTCCGGCACGCCATGTGCAACGGAGCTGGTGGAATGTAAATTACCTTCCATTTCCTCAATGGGCCACACGTGCTCTCTTCTATTGCAGCTTGATTGATTCATGATCGTCACTGTCAGGTTATATCCAGACAAGCTGTTTACAATGTGTTCCTGTTGTGATTTAATTATTTTAAACTCTCTGCTGTATATATTGATTCCAAGTTGGTGTTTTGTGTCCCATCTGGTAATGGCCCTTTAATGTATGTGAAGGAAAAGGGAGAATGGTGCGTGTGCACTTGTCAGTCCCATGATCAGTCTCCCGAGCATTGCCCATGCAATCCACAGTCTATCTCTGCTTATAGTATGTTCACAGCCTATTTTATTGTATGACATAGATCGCAAGCATCAAACGTTACCTGACTGTTAACTAGTGTGCAGAGGCAGACGTTACCATTAGGCAGGGTAGGCAGCACCCAGGAAAGAAGAAAAAACCTTCAGAAGTTACATTTAAGGAAGTAACATAATACAATCATCCAAATTATAGCAATATATGTGTTATTAGCAGTATTAGTGACAGTTTTCACTAAATACTCCACCCCACGTCCTGGCTGTAATGGACTATTCCACTGTGGGACTTTGCACTACCCAGTACCCGACCTGAGCCCGACAGGCCCCAACAAAGTTTTGGGCTGGGTACAAGTCAATTTATTATTTTCAATTTTGGGCTTGGGTCCGGTTAATTTATTATGCATGATTTTTTTTTAAAACATGCAAATCACTTTTTCCACTTGATGGGCCCTTTGCTCATTTGCGGTTTCCATACCACCTCCAACATCCTTTCTCTCTTGTCTTCCAGCTACCTAGCAAGCATCCAACTACAAATGCAACAAACATGGCAAAACTTCGCAAATATCTATAAAAGATAACTAATATTTCCCAATTTCGGGTTCAGGTCAGGTTCAGGATTTTAGTTTGCTACTACTATTCTGACTGGGTTGAGTTCAGTCTCAAGGTCTTGAGTATGGGCCGGGCTCAGGCTGCACCCCACATTTTAATTAGCATATTATTGATGTTCCATCATTTTCAATTCCCTCACATTTCTCTTTTGGCTCCTAAATATCTCTCAAATGTCCCACTTCGGGGGCCCCACCCATGTCAGCCTAGGGCCCCAGAGAACTTGGTCTGCTCCTGATAGTGTGGATTTGTTTTTAATGTAACAAGTGGCTCAGCAAGTTATACCTGTGATCAGAAGGTCAGCAGTTTGAATCTCTCACCTGGCAGACGTTGGGCCCTTAAGCGTGGCCCTTTGCCCACAGTTGCTCCAGGGGGACTATACTCTGGCTACCTCTGTCTCAGACCCCACGCTTTGCTCTCTGTATTTGTGGGTATGCTTCAAAGAAGAGCAAAATGGGACGTGTGAAAAGAAGCATTCCACTGTACCAGTACTCATGCTTGTACAAATGGCATCATTTGAAACGCTGACATGGTTTAACCTTGATTCGTTTTCCACCATCAAATAGATTTTTAGATGTTTTATACAGTTTAGGATCTAACCCAGATTGCTATGTCTGTGAAAGCATCATTTATTTATATGTGAGCAAAATGTAAAAATTGCATGAATAGGCATGAATAAATTTAATGCTACAGCATCATCAATTTAAGCATGTGAATTATTCTGTAAATGTCTGTAATCACTGAACTATATATATATATATATATATATACGGGGAGATCAATCTATCATAAGTTAATCTTCGCTGGAATATTAAAGTCAGGAAGCATCTTGCCTGAACATCATATGTTTATTGGAACACCAGACATGAGTCGCACATAGCAGTCAAACCATCAGCACTAGAAGGAGAGAATTCACCAATTAGATAGAGGATGATTTAGGAGGCCAGATTTGATGGGGCCACAGTGTGCAATTTTAGCTAAGACATCAGGCTTCCAACCCTACTCTTTCAAAAAAAAATGCCTAGGGATCTTTTGTAACCTCGGAGAGTTAGTACCTTTGCTTTATGTCTCATGTAAAAGATGGCACCATGTTTAGAGCACAGTGTCCCCATCACTGCACTGCGGCATCAGGAACCAAAGAGACCACAGCATGGCCACACCAACACCTCACCCAACAGCTGCCCGGCTTCCTAGTTGGTCACTCATCCAGGTACTGGCCAAGCCCAAAGCTGCTTAGCTTCAAAGGGATCACCTGTCCTGAATTGCAGATGGTAATGTTATCTCTGTATTGTTCAGCCGGTAATGAGGTAATAGAAAATTATTGTTTATCTGACAAAGTAAGACAGGTAAGAATTGCACTGTTTTCCCATTTTTACATGTATGACTGCTTTTTTAAATGGAAATAATTCAGGTTAAGTACCTTGCTTAAGGTCAAGCTTCTGCTGAATCTAGAATGTCAACCGTTTGGTCAAAGGTTAAAGACATTAATCTCCACAACACTTATATAACTGACGCTTAGAACTGAGAGTGCAATACATTTATTCACATTGGTGCAACACATTTATAATTCATACATTCGTCCATTTGCTTCCGCAGACCCATTAGCAACTCTCTGCTTATAGGAACCCTGGATGGAAATCCATTCATTAGTTAGAGTCAGAATCCACAGCTGGTCCCAGTTCTTAAAAGGAAAATGTTACTTCAAAGCTGTGTGAAAATCAGTGATGGAAAGTTCAGGTTCAGAAAGAACAAATCCAGACTAAGGTTTTGCCTCAACCAACCAGCTGAGTACTCTGTCATTGTGACTCTTTATATTCAACTGGCTGGTTGTAACAAAACATTGGTCTGGATTTATACTTTCTGAACCTGAATTTTTCACTTCTGGTGAAAATCCATGCCATTGATTTACAGTTGGGTGCTCGGCATGTTTTTGCTTTCACCCTGATGGCCTGAGTGTTAGTTATGCAAGAGGTATGTCAATGTGGACCAGAGATGCAGGCCTCAGTTGTACTCACAGCATGGAGACTATCCTCACCTCCGTAAGGTTTGTGCTTCTTTGATTTAAAAGTTTACTAGATAAAATATTCAATTATACTGAAAGGAAAGAATTAACCATTTGGAATCTCAACACTGTTTATGACACTGTCAGACTGCAGAGGTGGGATGATGAGGCCATGGGCAGCAGATTATTAATTTTCCTTGGTGACGCAGCTGAAGATTCTGCCGTGTGCGTTTCAGCACCTTTCATTCTGCCGTGCCTCCGCCACCTTTATGTCCTCTCCGGAGAAGGCCCTTTGTAAATGAAACACAAACCTCTCCCACATCATCGGCGGTGAGCTGTTTAGACACTGCTGCATGCAGTTATTACCATAAAGCCCGGGGAAGGCCACCTGGCTCAGATGCAGCCTTGCGATTTCATTAAAAGAGGCAGACAGGCTGAGACCAAAGAGGTTGCCAGAGTTTGTATGGAGAATGAGAGCCGGGCGAGGTCACTGATACAGGCCTCTGACTAGCTGTAAGGCACGACATCAACGGTGGTTATCACCATGGATATGAGTCACATGACCAAAGCATATGATCACGTGTCCCATAATTCGGGGGGCGGGGGGTGCTGAGAAGGTGCTGTCTGATATTTAGACAGGAGTAAATGAATTTGGTTGATTCTGCTTCTGGTTCAAGGTGCAGTTTGCCAAGACCTCCATTCTCACCCATAAACAGAGACACAGGTGATCAATGTGAGACAAACTGTGAACAAGCTCCACAATAATCACCTCTGACCCACCCTTACAAAATAGACCTGAGGCATTTTGGGGGAATAGAAAATATTGACTGGGTAACAACGTTAACAAATGTGGGATGCTGCTGCGCAATGGTTGAAAAGTACTTGCATGTGACTTTGTTCTATTGGTTTGATATAGCAAATCATATATTATATCTCAGACACAGAAGGATAATAGTGTTGCTTTGATGCCTGGGTTGACTTCAGTTAGTGTCATTACCCTATCTGCCCCCTTATTTTTTACAAGCATGTTGATCTGGGCTTTCACGTAACGCATAAGCCACAGAAAGGCATTCTGTATAAGATTGGGTTCTATAACTGCTGTCTCTCTAATGTGTCCAATAATCCATGAGCCACCTCTGTTTAACTCTGCCTTAGCTGTGCCGTGTGCTTTCTCCTACGTATGTCCCCTATAAAACCTATAAAAAAATGGCCACAGATTAACTTTCAATTTTTACTGCATATAACTCTTGTTATTGACATCCTGTCCAACATGCACCAAGCCTTGTGGCCTGTACTGCCAGGGATCAGCTCCAGGCCCCTCCATGACTCTAGCCAATATCCTGTTGCCATTACTGATGTGTTGTTACTATCTTAAATTATATAATATGTAGGATATAAGGAATCACACAACAATCCGCAGAACTACAATATCATGGACACCAACTTAATGCATGCTCAAAGCACACAAAGCCATACGATAAAAAGACAGAGAATTCCAGCTCTAAGCACTGATATCTGAGCTGCCGCTTTATTTATTTATTTTATATATATATATATATTTTTTTTTTTTTGAGCAGGACGGCACAGACCAAACGTCACTCGGAGCTGAAGAAGCTCATCTCGCAGCCACTGTGCTGAAGCCCATCCTCAGCATTCCCCTCTAATAGATATCTATGTGTTCATTTAGAGAAGGAGACAACTTAATAACATAGCTATTGGTTTAAAAGGCAGCTACTAAAAAAAGCTGGTCTGGAAACACCCGTGGGAATGAGACTAAAACCTATTAAACATTTAAAAAGCTTGGCTATGGAATTGATTTCATTTTGAATGTGCTGTATGGTGACAAATTATTTTCCGCACTGGCCACAAAGTCACTGAGACCGTCTGGCATCTGAGCTTGGCCAAACATATGAAATGATTTATAGCCTTTCCTTGTTTTCAATTAAAGGTCTAATATGAAAAAGTGTTTCAACTGTAAACACCTTATTTTGGATTGTTGTGCTGCGTCAGGAGGGTAACCCATAATAGCCGATGATGACGGTGCGATGGGTGGTCACCGCATTCACCCCGCGTTCACATTTTATACCGTGGTGTGGTGAGAGCTCCAATCAGAGGCGAGTCTCTGCCTCCCGGCACATGACCTCCGGTTTTTATCCCATCTGCTCCTATTTTAACAGTGTGCCCCTAATTAAAGAAAGCACTACAAGCTCTGGGTAACTGGGACAACTGCTAGTGTGGTTTCGGAGCTGTCACGGATGTGGCTTTGTGAAAACAGGGACTTCACACATTACACAGAGCAAGCTGCTATGAGAGCGATATTCAGCATTCCCCTCCTAGTGTCATTGTACTACACACACACACACACACACACACACACAGGTTTGTAATTATATCTTTAGGGGAACTTTCCATTCATTTCTATGGGGAAAACTCTTATCCCAACATGATGACCTTAACCGCTACCCAGCCCTAACTTTAACCATAAGTAACCAATTTTTAATTGCATTCAAGTTCCCAAATAGCCCGTAGGTGTGCATATGTGAGTGCCTGGTATGTGAGTGTGCCCTGTGATGGGCTGGCCCCCCGTCCAGGGTTGTTCCCTGCCTCGTGCCCGTTGCTTCCGGGATAGGCTCCGGACCCCCTGCGACCCAGTAAGATAAGCAGGTTGGAAAATGGATGGATGATTGCATTCACAGATCTTTGTGGGGACCTGAAAAATGGTCCCCATGAGGTCAAAATAACATGTTTTTATGACATTGCGGAGAATATTTGGTCCCTACAATGTAATATAAACATAATACACACACATAAATACACACACTCTATTGGCAAATGTTTTGGGACACACCTCTTGATCATTAAATTCAGGTGTTTCATTCTGACCCATTGCCAAAGGTGTATGTCATGCAGTCAGGTATAGTATACAAGCCATGCAATTAAGTTTATAAACATTAGTGAAAGAATGAATCGTTCTGAAGAGCTCATTGAATTCACATTCAAGCGTGGTACTGTCATAGGATGCCACCTTTGCAATAACTTAGTTTGTGAAATTGCTTCTCTGCTAGATATTCCATGGTGGTTTTATTTGCAAAGCATAAATGTTTAGGAGCAACAGAAACTCAGCTATGAAGTAGCAGATCACATAAAGTAACAGAGCGGGGTCTTTGAGTGCTGAGGCGCATAGTGCATGAAAGTTGCGAACACTCTGTTGATTCAATAAATGCAGAATTCCAAACTCAGCTTATACATGACACAAAGTCATCCATGTTTTATCTTAAAAACATATCTTAAGTATGATCTTAAGTTGTGAGTGGTCAACATCTTCATTCTGGGTAGTTGTGTCTCTGCAAGCCAGAGTTCTGTGTTGTACCTCTGCACTCAGACAGCACGTTGGTTATTAGAGGTAATAATATGTCTCGGTGCCGAAACAGCATATTGGACCAGAACAACTGTTGGAGAACAGAAACAATTTGGCTCTGAAAAATCGTTAAATGTTCGTTAAACCCCTTAACCGTTATCCTGAGGGGAAAAAAGCATCATAGTTTTGCCATCCATCCATCCATTACCATCCGCTTATCCGGGATTCAGGTCACGGGGGTAGCAACTTCAGGAGAGATACCCAGACCTCCTTCTCCCGAGCTACCTCTACCAGCTCTTTGGGGGGGGATGCCGAGGTGTTCCCACACCAACTGAGAGATATAATCGTTCCAGCATGTCCTGGGACTGCCCCAGGGCCTCCTCTCTGTAGGACATGCATGGAAAACCTCTCTGAGTAGCCGCCCAGGAGGCATCCATGCCAGATATCCAAACCACCTCAGCTTTCGATGTGGAGAAGTATCTACTCTGATACTCTCCTAGATATCCAAAGTTCTCACCCTATCTCTAAGGGAGAGCCCAGACACCTTGCAGAGAAACCTTATTTCGGCCGCCTGAATCCGCAATCTCATTCTTTCGGTCAACCCATAGTTCATAGGTGAGGGTAGGGAAGAAGATGATCAAGAGCTTTGCTTTCTGGCTCAGTTCTTTCTTAGCCATGACAAACTGTCCAGCTCTCAATCTCGTCTACCCTCACTCATAGTCTTGGATTTGGAGGTGCTAATCCTCATCCCCGCCGTTTCGCACTCAGCTGCAAACTGCCCCAGAGCATGCTGGAGGTCCCCAGCAGATGAAGCCAACAGGACAACGTCATCCGCAAAAAGCAGCGACGCAATCCTGAGGCCAACAAACTGGACACCCTCAACACCCTGGCGGCGCCTAGAAATCCTGTCCATAAATATTATAAACAGGACTAATGACAAAGGGCAGCCTGGCGGAGCCCAAGCCGCACTGGGAACATGTCTGACTTATTACTGGCAATTCTCTGTTCATACAGGGACCGAATCGCCCACAGTAGTGGACCCTGAACCCCGTATTCCCGAAGCATCCCCCACAGAGCACCTTGGGGAACCTGGTTGTAAGCCTTTTCCAAGTCCACAAAAAGCATGAAGCCTGGATAGGCAAACTCCCAGGCTCCTTCCAGTACCCTTGCAAGGGTATAAAGCATTTCCAGTGTTCCACGGCAGGCCACATTGTTCCTCCTGAATCCGAGGTTCTACTATCGATCTCACCCTTTTCTCCAGTACCCTGGAATAGACTTTCCCAGCAAGACTGAGAAGTATGATTCCCCTATAGTTGGAACACACCCTCTGGTCCCCTTTCTTAAATAAGGGGAACACCACGCCAGTGTGCCAACCCAGCAGCACTGTCCCTGACCTCCACGCGCTGTTGAGAAGGCGTGTCAGCCATGACAGCCCCATAACATCCAGAGCCTTTAGGTACTCTGGGCGAATCTCATCCACCCTTGGGGCCTGGCCACCATGTAGCTCTTTAACCATCCTGGCCACCTCAGCCCCAGTGATGGGTAAGTCCATTTCAGCCCACTCGGACTCTGTGCCCTCAGATGTCTCAAAGGCAGTGCGCGTAGATGTATCTGAGGCAGAGTTGAGGAGGTCCTCAAAGTATTCCTTCCACCTCCAGGTGATGTCCCCAGGTGAGGTCAACAGCACCCCTTCCCCAGTATTAATAGTAGGAACCAGGAGCTGCTTCCTCTTCCTGATATTCCAGATGGTTTGCCTTTTTAAGACCAACCGAAAGTCACTTTCCATGAGCTCACCAAACTCCTCCCATACCCAGGTTTTTGCTTCCGCAACTGCCCAAGCTGCATTACACCCGTCAGCTGCCTCCGGAAACCCCAAGGTTAATAATTCCTGGTAGGCTTCCTTCCTCAGCTTGACAGTCCTCTTCACCTCTGGTGTCCACCATTGGGTACGAGGGTTTCCACCATGATTGGCACCAACCACCCTGCAGCCACAGCTCCATACAGCTGCTTCCACAATGGAGGTCCGGAACAGTGTCCATTCAGACTCAACATCCCCAATCTCCCCCGGTATGCAATGGAGTTTTGCTGGAGATGCGAGTTAAACTTCTGGTGAACAGGAGCCTCTGCCAGACATTTCCAGCAGACCCTCTCTATGCGCTTGGGCCTAGCATGTCTGATTGGCCTCCTCCTCCACCACCTGAGCTAACTCACCACCAGGTGATGATCAGTCGACAGTTCTGCCCATCTGTTCACCCGAGTGTCCAAGACAAAAGGCCGCAGATCAGATGATACAATTATGAAATCGATCATCAACCTGTAGCCCCAGGCATGTTCGTACCATGTCCACTTATGGACACCCTTATGCGCAAACATGGTGTTTGTTATGGACAAACCATGCATTCCACAGATTTCCAATAACAGAACACCACTCAGGTTCAGATCAGGAAGTCCATTTCTCCCAATCACCCCCCTCTAGGCCACACTGTCGTTGCTCAAGTGAGCGTTTAAGTCCCCCAGCAAAACAATGGAATCCCCTCCTGGTGCACCAACCAGCACACCACTCAGAGAGTCCAAGAAGGCCGGATACACCGAACGTCATTTGGCACATAAGCACAGATATCTCCCTGACCCGAAGGTGCAAGGAGACAGCCCTCTCGTTCACCAGGATAAACTCCGTTGTTAATGCACCGAGCTATTGGGGCCACCAGTAGCCCCACCCCAGCCCAGAAGAAAAGAGCGTCCAGCCCCTATCCAGGAGATTGGTTCCAGAACCCACGCTATGTGTTGAGGTGAACCCGACTATATCTAGCTGGTATCTCTCAACCTCACGCACAAGCTCAGGCTCCTTCCCCACCAGAGAGGTGACATTCCATGTCCCAAAAGCCAGTTTTGTCAGCCAGTGATCAGTCCGCCAAGGCCTCCCTTGGCTGCCACCCAATCCACAATGCATTTCCCTTGCGGGTGGTGGGCCCACCTGGGGACGGTCCTGTGTACCTCTTTCGAGCTGAGCCAACCGGATCCCATGGGCCAAGACCCAGATGCCAGGCCCTCACCAATGGGCCCCTCCCCAGGCCTGGCTCCAGGGTAGGGCCCCGGTGACCCTAGTCCAGGCGAAGGAAACGAGACCTTGCTATAATTGTCTCTCATCAGAGGTTTTTTCGGATTGTCCTTTGTCTGGGCTCATAGTTTTGCATTTGTCATAAAAACATGCAACACCTCCCCTATTTAAGTGTTTCTGAGGATTTAGCAGAAAGCTTTGAATTTAGGAGAAGGGGCATGCCTGTCACTGGACAGAGAGTAGGGTGACTTGGGCTTTTCTGTTGATTAGTTCCTCTTAACGAAAAGAGTATAAATTGGTGTGTTGCATTTTGCCCCAGTAATCCTGCCCGTGTTTCAGATGCCAGCCAGTGTGCCCTACTCTGCAGCACCACTTCCTTGCCCGAGTCTGCTCTGTATTCCCTCTATGGCATTCCAGTAATTTTGTTTGAATCATGGTTTGCTTAAATCAAATATTAAATCAATAACAGTTTACTGTTTTGGGAAATCACTAAAATAGATGTAATTCAAATTATTTTTAGGATTTCATAAATAGCTACCAATGCTAATAATGTCAACAAAATGTTAACACACTTCATTATGAGATGATGCTGACACTTGGTTAGTTTTGGTAGTTTTCTTTTTTTGCTGTTCTTATTTGTTCTCCCTTATTACTGCATATTGGAAGCTGCTGAAAGAAATGAACCTTAGAGGACACTCACAATGCACTCAGGTCTGTGGCGGCCCCACAGTGGTCAGTGGAACCGCTAGGACTCATCACTAGCCACAGATCAAATGCACAGTCACAGCCCATAGATTATTCCTCACCAACTAATTTCCACAAACACCACAATATGGGAAAAGGGAGGAACCCGGCAGGACGCCCCAGGCCCTGCCTCCGATTCCTCAGCCGCTGCTTAGTTGTAACCACAGGTAGGAATTAGTAATAAATAATTAGCAACTTACAATACATCTTGCTAATGAAAATGGCTAATTACCGCAGCCCATGTATGGTAATGAAAAATGCATTAAAGGCTCGATGAACGTCCTTCTTAAATAACCAGCTTCCTTTGATTTGCTATTATATGATAATGAGATGGCATTGGAGACAGTTTAGTTAACGAGCCTGGATAATTTTAACCTCCTGACTAGGGGGGGATCCAGCTTACAAGCTCCCCACACAGTTCGCTGAAACTGTGCCATGATAATTGGCTGGATCATATGCTTTATTTAGCCACTGTTCCCACCCTTCTAATAATAGGCCTTGTTCCTTAAAGCAAACCAATTCCACTTAGACTTATGAGGGAAAACCCCATTGTCTGACTCCTTTCCTCTTCTCCCTCGGCTAACATGGTGTTTGTTGCCTGACTGATGCATCCTCGTGTTTTGGTACAAGCCAGCTCGGGAATCCGGTGACGTCAGCGCCCGAATCCCCTTATCCAACGAAATGCGTGGTCCGCATTTTTGCCCCATCTGGAGAGCAGACGGTCGGCCCAAATTCAGGCTAAGTGGTTGCCTGCTGAATCCCCACCTTGGGCAATTGCAAACTGGATACCAAAGGAGCTTTAGTCGTTTTTTTTTTTTTGTCTTCTTTTTATAAAAAAATACAGAACGGGGTCTTTGTGCTCTTAAGGTTATGTATACACATATGGAGAGTTTTTAAAATTCCCTGCCTAATTATAGTGTATTAGATCAATTATATAATTAGATGCCAGTTAAAGCAATTTAAGACTAAGCATATTGGTGAGGGTTACTTCTCACTAGTGAATGGAAACCAGACTGATTTAATACTGGCTGACTTAAAATGCTTTCGTTATTTTATCACTTCTATAGGGGCCAAACGAGGCATTGATTGACAGGTGGGTGGTAGTCCCACCCATAATGACTTTTGAAGCTCTGTTTTAGCTATCGCTTCTCTTCCATACTGGTGAGTTGGGGCGTGCAGTCTTCTGCTGATGAGCCCAGGTCTTCGCGTGGTGCTCCGACTGCCTCCCCACTGGCTGACATTTACTGGCACAGGGACGCTGTGCAGCACTGAGAGCGACTGCCACTCTCCCGCAGCACACACACTATCATAGACTTAAATGCTATCGCTGGCAAATCCACGGCCCACCTGGGAGGCACTTATGGTTCATAATTCCGAGAAGGAACCCGAGCGAAACTGCCAGGAATTGCCTGTCGTCCTTCACTGGGAAATTTTCAGTGATTCTCCAGCTTTTACGTGACAGGCGCACACTAGGCCGGCCGGCTGTAATGGTTCCCCGTGTGTTTAAATGCCTGTGTGTACCACACACTTAGTGCTGAGCACACGATCTGTGACAATTTCAGTCCGGGGCTCGGGGCTTCTATCTGACGGCTGTGTTACTCGCATTCTCCACTGATCGTTCGGTGTCTGATTCATGAACCGGCAGCAAACCTAATCATCTGCCCCTCCTGGGGCTTCGAGAAAGTGCTTCTTAGTCAAGATCTGCCGCCCAAAGAGACATCTTCTCTGCAGGTGTTGCTTGACATATTAAACACATCTGACCACTTGTATTTACAGGCCTGCCAGATGCTTATTTATGCTGCCTCACGCACGCTAATGCATTTGCAATCTTCCTGTTTGTAATTAAGAAGGGAGAGCAGAAGCAATGACGGCCTGATGAGGCAGTGGTTGTAGGCCTAAGGTGACGAGCACTGTCACATTGTGTTAGGGCGCCTGTCGTTTCTCAGAATTTCTCGACAGTCCCTGGTACTCTGTGGAAAATCCGATTACTGCACGTGCTGGCTTCTTGTGGAGCACTTCTCACGTTTTTCCTTAGCCCTGATCCAAAAATTGAACACATATTTTTATTTATGTGGTGTTGAAATGATTTTAAAGATGTTCCTGTGGGTAATAAAGATGTCTACTGCGCAAAAACCCCATTGTTGTTAGCTCATATTGTTATGATCTTTTAGGTGTCGATATTAGCAGATTAGTTAGTTAGGAGCATCCTGATCTTGAATCTTAGAGCAAAATGAAGTAAGTTACCATCTTTTTCTTTGCCTTACGGCTTCCTTTCCGCAGTAGGTTTACCATTAAAGGTATAAGGCGCACCTAAAGCAGACCCCTATAATTGTATCTCTGTCTAATGGATGAAGTTGAACCCTTTTGTTTGACAATTGCATCATTGGAATAAACAGACCCCTCTTTAAATGGATCTTAAGATTGTATAAAGAATAATGCTGTTATTAAATCCATTTGGAAGAATTACTCAGGCAAAAAAAGGATAAAGTATTGCACAGAGAAAGAGATTATTGTTATATTTTGAAAACTGAAAAATCATTTTCAGCCGTTTCTTTAGAAACTGGACATTTAGCATCCAGAAACGTCGACGTGTCCGTAAAATGGTAAAAGGTCTCTAAGTGCCTTGGCAGTGGAGGATGATATATTACGTAAGGTGCTGTGGAAGTTCAGCTCCTGGGGGGGGGTGTTTTGTACCTTTCTGCCTGACACCCAACCTAAATTGATGCAGTCAGCTTCTAGGTCTCCCAAAACTGTAATGCTGAATAACATTTATAATACCAATTATCTGACTTTTTTAGACTTTTACTGGGAGCCTGGTTCCCCTAGACTTGTACCACTGAGGGAAAACCTCCCTGCTGTACTTTTGACTGGCTTTTCCTGAGATGTAGATGCAGAATGATGCCTCAGACTGTTTTCTCACCAATGAGAACTTGCATGTGCACATCGCTGGCTGAATAGCCTGTATCAGCGAGGGCTACCACAGGAAATGAGGCTAGGCTGCTTACACCTTAACCCCGGCCGACGAGAAGCAAGTCGTCAGCGTCTCCCACGGCTTGCCAGGCAACGAGTCACCAACAAGGCCCGGGCTGTTATTCCTGTTGATTAAAGAGAGTTGCTGACTTATTTCAAAATGAAAGCTCTATTGCACATTCCCTTTGAAGATTTTTCACATTCAAACTCATATGTATTTTACGGCTTTGCTTATTGTAATATTCTCTTTTTCGTTTCCCTGAGAATTTATTTGTCTCACTGTCAAAATATTAATATTAATTGAAATCAAACTGAGAATTATTAGTACTTGGTCCTATTTCCTCCTATCAATGGAGGTTTTTTTCAGCATATTTCTGCTTCATCTCCTTTCAAAAGGTAAAACTGTGGTATATTTCTTTTACGGCATTTTCAAAGGCACTTTCATCTTCAAGTTCAATATAACGCAGCAGTCTGTATTGCCGGGTGGAAGCTGTAATAAGAGAGAAGCTGATTCCTTAATCAAGACTTATGATGAGGCTCTTAGAATGTAATAAACATGCCTTTTTCCTTTCCATTTCCCTGCTTCTTTGTAATCCCTGACAGTAACATAACGATCCTGAAATACAGCTCATTTCCTCTAGTGAGTTTTGGTCTTTTGATAAAAACAAGGTTTCTTTTTGTCAAAACTTACTCAACATTCTTGTTTTTATTTCAAGCCAAAGGAAATATGTAAAGAACAAAAAGTCACATGACATTTGCTTGAGGTGAAGCGAAGTTTGTGCTTCTCGACTGCTGGTTCTGTGGGTCACCGACTGGTGAGAGCAACGCAGCTGTGACTGAGCGCATTTCCTGGCGCAATAAATGAGACGCTGTTTGATTCGATGCATATTTGCCATTTTTTTGTATTGCTGAGTACTCTAATGCTGCAACGCCACAAAAGAAGAGTCACTTTCATATTTCCCCTTTGTTGTTTATCTAGAATAGATTTTGGAGATCCTGCGTCTTCCCATAGATGGTGCCTGCAGTGTATTACGGACATTACTCTCGCATTACAGCTATGCTGCACTACGACACCTGCTGTATTGCATTGCGTATAGTGCATTTAAATGGCACCTCCAGTGCAGTTGCACTAAGACATTTATTGAATTTTTCATATAAATGGACTGAAACACGCGGCAGATTTGCTCGGGGAGGCACATCCCCATTATCAGGAGACCTCGTGTTATCCTGTCATATGTCATAGAAGTGTCTCTGTCTTGTGTAAGGAGGCAAGAAAGCTGTAAGTACTCACGATGGTCTAGCTGTGCCTGCTCCCCTGAGCCTGGCGCAATCTGTCCCTGGTACTCGTGCAGCTGTGTATTTGTAAACCTTCTCTTCTCGCCCCTCGAAAACAAATACTAAACATTATATCTCATTACGGGTGACGCGTGGGTATTACAAATGTATATGTCTGTTTTGTGCAGCCAGATATAAGCATGCGTCTGTTTGTGGTTGCTCGCTTTGATGTGGTTCACCACATATCTGTCCGCTTAGTAAAGTGTGATTGTTATGTGTGTTTTCGTATGACTGTGTGTTTACACCTTTGTGTGTCTTCGTGTGCGCCTGCGCCTTGTGTCTGCCTCCGACACGTGTGAGCAGGCAGAAGGTCCTGATGTGTTGCCGAGGAAAACGTGAGGCAGGCATCAAAGGCCGAGCCGGTCAGCATGTTGGTCCAGGAACGAAAACAGACGGACAAGGAATCAAAGAGGCACAAAAAGCGAGAAGGTGATTCTGCCAGTGTGACAGAAATCGGTCTCTACACTCAGGGTGAATTCTCCCATTCACGTGATCTGCTCCAAGGGATAATGAAAAAAAAAACATCACTAATTGCACTGCATGTACATATTGATTTGTGAATCCCAGAATGTTTATAAAGAACCCACTAATCTTAAATTACTACCGTTTTTCCTGTGTAATGCTGTTGTCATGCACATTGATGTTGAAATGCTGTGTGCGCTATATTCTGTCATTATTAATTTTTATGGCTAATTAGAGGAATTTCTCCTATTAGTTTTGTACAGTTAATGAGATCCAGAAATTACTGACAGGCAAAACAATGTCTAGAGAATTAATGACGGGGAACATTCAAAACCAGTCACCATAACTGACACGGCCGGATTATTCGGCGAAAGGTTGTTAATGAAGGGATTTACTGGCAGAGGAATGCGGATGTGCTCGTGGGCCTGAATTGCAGCCAGAGGAAGGTATGCTGGCTGTGAGCTAATGAATTCAGAGATGCGATACTGTTTATTCGGAATCACGGTGGACACTAACATTTTATGAAAAGTCACATACCACTGAATATATGCGCACCTGAAATCAACCCAAGGGGCAATGTAAGGCTCAGTGAGGTCATACAATCAAAACCACGATCCTAACCCCTCAAGTCCCACCTCACCACAAACTAAATTCATCTAAGAAGCGTTTAAGCCGAACTCTATCTTGTTTATCTCCAGGGCTCTGCGGTCTGAGGTTCAGCCAACACCACATGGTCCTTCAGCCACCATAGGAAGCCTGCTATTCTCATGGGGATTCAGCTCATAAATATATATTTCACAGAAGTAAGTGAAATAGAAACCATTGCCATAAACAAAAACCTCCAGGGTGTTTACAGCAAATCTCTGATCACAATGGTATGACGGGCATTCTGCAGGAATTCAGATTCAGATTTGTATGGGATGAGTAGATGAGTGTACGGTGTGAGCATGTGGACTGAGATGTAACCGTGGAAGAATCCACACACATTGCTGTGTGAGTGTGTGTGTGGGCATGTATATATTACTAAATGTCCCTGTGATGAGACAGAAACCTGTTATTTTGACACTGTGAGGATGTTTTTCTGGTTATGGTTAAAGTTAGGGCTGGGAAGGAGTTAAGTTTATCATTCATAGTTGGGATTAAGCTTATACCCATAGAAATAAATGGAGAGTCCCCACAAAGA
This sequence comes from Hyperopisus bebe, assembly GCA_026777045.1. Classification (NCBI taxonomy): domain Eukaryota; kingdom Metazoa; phylum Chordata; class Actinopteri; order Osteoglossiformes; family Mormyridae; genus Hyperopisus; species Hyperopisus bebe. The sequence goes on from JAODJW010000002.1 coordinate 4,175,610, forward strand.
CATAGATACCTAATCTATCTATGTGCGTGTTTGTGTGCATACATGTGTTATGTGTATATTACATTGTATCCCAACCATTTTTTTGGTCCCCATAAGCTGAAACTCCATCCATCCATTTTCTGAAACCACTTCACCTATCCAGGGTTGCGGGGGTCCAGAGCCTTTCCTGGAGGCTATGGGGGCAAAGCACGGAACAATTTCTGATTGCCAACAATTTTGGACTGTGGGGGGAAACCAGAGAACCTCCAGGAAACCCTACAGTATGATGACACGGGGAGAACCTACAAATTCCACACACATGGAGCCATGGCAGAGACTCAAACCCAAGTCCCACAGGCGTGAGGCCAAGGTGCTGTGCTACCATGCCACCCCCAATACGGCACTCATAAAGGTAAATATATTAAATTAATTTGGTAAAGACCAGATAGCATATAAAACAGTGCCATTTAACCCAGACAGCACTGTGTGTATGGTATTATCCAATTACACCATTGTACTGCAGGGTGTCCTAAGGAGAGGTTACAACTGACAGTTGCTCTGGATAAACATGATACTCATTACTGTTATCTATTACAATGCCAGGCACCCATTCTTCACAATGACTTACATTTCTATTAACTCTATACACGTTTATTTAGCTGAGAATTCGTGGAGTTTAATCCCATGGCCTGGCAGGACTGGTTCCTTACAGTTGTGGGCAAAAACACAATTTTCCCTAAAAATAAGTTGAAATCGATCAGTATTTGGTCTCCATGATTCTTCATGTGTCTGTTAATATTGTAGAAGTTTGATTTTGATTCAGAATTTAGTATATTCTTTTAAAGTAGAAAGTAAAAAGAAATTGCATTGAAAAAATTATTGACACCGTGGACTTAATATTTCTCAGCAGAGCCTTTGGTCGTAATAACTGTAATCAGCCAGTTCCTGTAGCAATCAATAGGCTTCCTGCACCTCTGTACGGAATGTTCAACCCAATATTCTTCTGCAAACTGCTTTAGTTCTCTCAGACTTGAAGTGTGCCTTCCCCACTAGTCCTTTTAGATCTCTCCACTGGTTTCCAGTGGGATTTACATCTGAAATTATTGCTGGCCACAGAAGTACAGTCCGGTTTTTTGCCTTCAACCATTTGTCAGTACTTTTCAAAGTGTGTTTGGGGGTCATTATCATGCTAGAAGACCCATGGTCTTCGATGCAGACCCAGCGTTCTGACATTGGGTTGCATTCCAGAACGCCTGATCTCATGACACCTTACACACGTTCAAGGCGTGCAGTGCCAGAGGCAGCAAAGCTACCCCAAAACATCGCTGAACCTCCTCCATGTTTCACTCTAGGGAAGGTGTTCTTTTCTTTGAGAGTTCTGTATGGTTTTCTGTAAAAAAAGTTCTAATTTGGTCTCATCTGTCCAAAGGACATTCTCCCAGAAGGCTTTTGCCATTTTCAGGTGTGTTTTGGCAAATTTCAGTCAGGTTCTTTTTATGCTTTTCTCTCAGTACTGTTGTCCTTCTGGGTTTCGTATCGTATAACCCTCTTTCATCAAGTTGGCTACAGATGGAGCGATTTGAAACTACTGTACCTTGTGTCTGAAGGTCAGCTTGAGTCTCTGCATCAATTGATTGAGATGCTTTCTGCACTATTCAAACAATCTTTCACCGCAAACTTTAACCAGATTTTCTTTTGCTGCCATGTTCAGGGATTATGCTACATTATCATGGGTCCATCTTCATTAACGTTGCATATGGTGGAATCAGGAACACAAAGATCTTTGGAGATTGACTTTAGCCTTGAGAGTCTCCATGCTCCATCCTCTGTGAATATTCCAGTCCACATAATGGCATAAAACAAGAGACAGTCCTTTTTCCAGTTCAAACCGGATGAATGAGTGAAACTTATACTGCACCAAATAAATACTCTCTCTTTCTTTCTCTGTGTAATACGTATGTTTATATTACATTGTGGGGACCAAATGTTACCTACGAGCAAGTGGACTGAGTACACCTGCTTTTTTGACCTTATGGGGACCAGGAAGTTTCAATGTGATAAAGAAAATGGTAATGATAAATCAAGAAGAGCATGGGATGTTTGGCCATTACTGTAACTGGGGTTCCCTTCCAACTGGTTATTCATGAAAATTAATGTTAAATTAATCTGCATTATTTGATTCATTATTTTCCAATATTTGCTTTATTGAGGCTAAAATGAACTGAGCTACTCTGATGCAGATTGTTTCCTGTGTTATAATAACAGTATGGCATTAAAAAATAAATATAATAGACTACACATTTTTGGAAAACATCCCATTAATTATTACTATCAAAAATGTATCTCAACATGTCATAATAGATTAGATCCTTGCCTTGAAGTAAAAACTGCTGTACGTTATTGAGGCAGACCATACTGAAAATGGCACATTGTCAAGTCTTGCTTTAATTGCAAAAGCAATAGCTAGTCAAGCACACTGATAGATCTGGCATCCTTGTAGCCCTGTAATGAAACAATGATTAATCTGAAGTGAAATAGTATTTGAGGGTGAGGGGAGGGGGAGGCTATTTTTGCGTACCGTGATAATAATTAGATGCTCTGTATTGGAGTGAAGGAGTGTTTGTGTAGTAGCGTGTGCATATGTACGCTGATAGCTAATGGCATGTTAATTATAGTCACGGCCGGAAGATCAATGTGTGTCATTTACATTTTGTGGAACTACTCTTGGATTGGCCTTGATGAACACGTCGTTTGTGCTTCCCACTCTCCGTGATCAATGGTGCCCTGAATGGGTGTTGATGATATTTCAGCTCCATACTTACGGTTTGATCAAAAAAGGAGGGAAGAGGAGCGATTTGGTCGCTTTCGCTGCATTTTGTAATTCTTTTCTTGTCATTATGTTTTTGTCGTTGTATCTGTAAAGACCCCCATCGCCGCGGATGATCTTCAGTGTTGGGGTTGCAGGAGGGGGGCAGAACACCAGCAGTATGTTCTTTCAGCCTCAAGAGGTGAAACCAGGGACAGATGTTAAACTCTGTGCTCCCTTAGTCATGCCAACAGATGCCCAAATCCAGCCCCTGGCTCCATCATCTCACGGCAAGAGCCCAAGGTGCGTGCCAGATCTTGCTCTGATCAAGAACTTGCAGTGCCATTCTCAGATACCCGCCACCAGCCTGCCCAGTGCGATCGAAATTCAGCTTTCTGTGCAGGTCACATGACCCCTCCTGTTTATCCCTCACCAGAGATAACAGCCGTAGAACCATTTTGGGGTCACTACTCCTGAACTTTCTGCCTATAGCAATTAAACCCCTTATGGCAGGGGAAGTCTCCCAGAAGTTGAGTGTGAATAATAGCTTTAAGGTAACGTGTGATTGTTATTCATCTGTCCACAATGGGCTGGTCTTTGAGCTCATTAGATCACCATGAATCTCATCACCTACAGGCATTCAAGGCTGATTGTAAACAACGAAACTAAAAAATGTTACATAATAGTGTTTGGATTATTTACATATGGGTATGGAAGATGGATGGATTTTTTACTATAAATGTTACTCAGAGTTAGTCTGCTAAGACGGGGGTATCATAAATAAAGAAACAGATAATTTAGCACCACCTTGCAAACACAATGTCCAGCCATCCAGCAGCAGTGGTGGAGCCTGAAGCAGATGTGAGGATGGCAGTTGGTTGTGACGCTTAAGCAGGGGCGCCTCTATAGCTCTCAATCCTCCTGGTCATCCGTGTCTCTCCATGTCTTCTGACAGCAGTTGAGATTGAGCTTCAGGACAGGATATATTGGACAGAATACATTTCAGTTGTATCTGAGTATGGAACTTTACAGATTTTAACTCCGGGAAACATTGAGGCTATTAAAGGCTATTAAAGTGATAGACAAGGAATTGTAGTTAAGCAAAGGTTTTCCAATCAAATCAATTTTACTTTAATGCTGCATCTAGACAGATGTGCCCCCACCCAAAACGTCCTCAGTGTCTCAGTGTCGCAGGAACATGTGTTGTGCCCAGTCAATGGTGATCTACTTAACAAATTGTATTTATATAAATGCAATAGACTTCCTTCAGAAGAGGCTTACCGGTAGTTGTAAAACAAATCAAACTCTATATGTGGATGAATTGAACTGTCAAATGAGGGTTTTTGTGTGTAAAACATGAATCCCATGACAAGAGAATAACAGACATACAGCTCCATTGGCGACATATGCAGCACAGCCAGTAAAAAGAGGAGAAAAGCACTTGGGAAGAAGTACCAAGATATGAGGGAGACGGCTGATGTAAATACACAAGCTTGTCATGCGGACCACTGGCACCTCTTCACAGACTCTGCATTGCCAGGTGGGACAGTTCACAGCTGCTGGATGTCATCTCTCCCTTTTTCCTGCTACTAGGCGACTAGGCCTCAGACTCCAAACCCCCCCGTCCCCCCACCCTATGCATCTCACATCCAGACAGCCTTGCATTCAAATTTTAAGCTAATACAGATTTCTGTGAAAAGGGACCGGTCATCCTGCATCTGTGCTTACACATCTCTTCTGCTGCAGACAACTAAAAATGTTTCTTGCTGAAGCTATATTCCCTTCCTGTCGTACCTTGCTCATGTCCTGACTGCGAACTAGTGTCTCGGACAAGAGCCGCTAACTAGAAACTCGGTGTACAGCTTTGGCCTTCAGTGAACCCTTCCTGACTGTGGCACTTTCATCTATATTCCAAGTGTTGTTTTCATTGTTTGCTCCATTAAAAGAATATAGGTGCAGACTGCTTGTCATAAAAACCTTACCGTAGAATCTCATTGCCAAAAGCTTCCATGTCAAAGTTTACTGTATGATTAAGTTTAACAAACTATACCAGTATAATTTTTTAATGTTTCAGAGGTTCAAGGGAGGATTTTGGAGCCAGACCACCCTTGGTTCTGCAGGGCTAGACGTGAGAAATAATGTTCCATGACGTCCATTATTCCTGAACACCAGATATACTCAAAGCAACATCTTTTCAGAACAGAAACAGCAGTACCAGCCTGTGCTAATTAAGACATGCTGAGTGGGTCTAGGTCCCCTAACCTTCACAGATTTCAAAGCTAATTTTATGTACTGAAACTTGGAGACGAAAAAGCGATGGTCCATATTTTCGGACCAGATACTTCAGATTCATTCCTCTGGCCTCCACTGAGCACCTCTCAATCTGTTCATCGGGCCATTGGTGAAAGCTGTGTCTAAATGCCTCTTTTCAGGCAGCTGAGCGTATCAGCTTTCTGTGTCTGAAGTGTCCTTCCTGGGAGTGCTGTTCTACACTGTGGATCTATCCATCTGTCCAAACCTCCTGCATGTGTCTCCCGGTCCGCTACTTTGTCACATGGACTTTCTCGTTGTCTCCCAGCCTAACATGGTCACTCTCACCCTATCTGACTTGAATGTGAACTTTGGAATGCTTTGACACTATGAGCTTTCAATGACAGATAAGTACAACTGCAACACTTAAGATCGGTAAGACAGATCAAAAGAAATAAAAACAAAAACAAAAAATTGCATCTAATAGCAAGAATCAGGGCATTAAGTTACACAAATCTCAGAATACATTTAATATGTTTATATACAAAACATCAAGTTTAAAGAAACAAGACCATTACTCTTTTCAATCAGGTTAAAATGATGCAGTAGGGAATGTTATGATGAAAGTTATTAAACGTTATTGTGTCTGTGGTGTGTTCACATTATGTTATGAATATGTATTTATTTTTTGCTAGAGATACAAAGAATAAAGTTACATACTTTTGGGTGCTCATTAATCAAAACCAAAATAAAAATATTAGCTGAAAACTCCTAGACTGTCAATGCTGTATTTTCTAAATTTACATGCAAAACTCCAGAATCAAAGACTCTCCACTCTAAATCCAATTACCTTGCTTAGATGCGGTTTCCAGATGTTAATATACTTGTATCAAAACACTTCAGTCAAATTAATATTGCAATCACTGCTCACTGCTATTTATAACCTACTTCTTGTGGAAGGACACTATTTATCGGCAGTTTAATGTAAAAGAGTGGCATATAGTTTTTATATTTAAGGAAAATCCATGTATAACCACAATAATACATACCCAAACAGTGCATTCAGTACATATTCTCATAGGTCAGAAAAAGGTTCAAACAACAAATTAAGTACTTTAAATGAACTTGAAGACTTACAATGCTCTTGCAAGCTTCAAACAAAACTTATAACGTAGTTAATTCCTATAATTTCTTACATACTTGAGGAAGTATGGAGGCAGGGTTCTAATTGCTTATGTCACACTGTAATGAATTATAAGCTTGATGTTATGCATTATTTATGTATTATGGAGTTATATAACATTAGTTTTTTTCTTATGGGTTTAACATTCTTCACGAGTAATGCAATAAGGTGAATAAAAGTGAAAATATTTGGTGGAAAATCAATAAATCATTCTGGGAAAACAAAATGGAAACTGAATGAGATACACCTGACTACTGACCTTTTGCATATAATTTCTGATTGCCATTTAAGATCCTTTATTTATTTGATTTATTTTTAATTTAATGATGCAATGTGACTTTGTGGTTGAGCAGTGCAGATAATAAGATTTTCACAGGTTCCAATATGAGCATGCTCACCACCATGGAGGGCAGATCGACAGCCCGTCAATGAGGGCAAGGTGCATCATGGGAAGGGAATCACCACCAACTCCTTACACTGCCTGTGATCCTATAAGGTGTGAAAAGCAAACATTTGACTGCTCTTTTAAAATAACAATGTAAAAAAGTTCTTTTGCACATATTGTAATAAATATCAAAATCACACTAAGAATAACAGCTTAAAATAATCGGATAGGTAAAAGTAAAATGAAACACTTTTATATCTTCACATATTAACAAAAATAAAACAAATATCAGCATGTTTTCCCAAGGCCTGAATCTAATATATGCTCTTCTGGATGTCATAAATAATATGGGTGGTATGGATAAGGCCTGTGGATCGTATCTGTGATTCTTGCTTCAGCTCTTGTGCTGTGAGAACTGAGCGACTCCTTGATTGCTAAGTATGCAACAGTTGCTTCAAAAGTTATGAGTATCAAATAAAGTTGTATACAGTGACCCCCACCCCCCTCCCTATCCCTGGCTGCCCTTTGATGTTTCGCAGCAACTGTTGCCCAGCGACACCAGATTACCTGAAAGGCAGGACCAGAAAGCAAAAGGCTGACACTCCAGAGGTTCTCCAGAGGTACCCCAGGCTCAGGAGTGATGCTTCTAATGCCCAGCTTGCCAGTGACCAGGACATGCAGAAAAGCTCCTTTTGCTGTATTGACTGAACTCCATTTAGCAATTACCTGCAGGGGCTCTTTACACGCAGAGCCAAACGCGACCGGATTGATCAAATTACCCATCATGCCCATAATAAATCTGCCTGACAGCTCCTCTCTCCTTAACCGCCAATTGTCAGGAGTGATTCATGCAATGGAGCCAACGGGGGTTGAAGCTCAAGAGTAGACAGGACTCCGTGGTTCTTTTGATGACTTCTGGTCCAGCATATGTCTCCCCCCAACAC